>JAODKF010000103.1:33480388-33507635 GCA_026779585.1 Mormyrus proboscirostris
AATCCAGGTCCTTTTAATTGAAATGGTAATTTACAAATCCTGTCCTAGCTCAGACTGTCCTCCCTGACATGGATTACTTGGTCACCCTAAGTTAAAACAACAAACTATAAGACAACAAGCGTAAATTTGTTGTCCCGGGGTCATTAATTTAAGATGAAAAGACAAATTTCATGCCCTGCTCGTTTGATCCTCCTGTGTGCCACGCTACCTCATGTGGAATTCCGATGTCTTCAGCTGTTTCTAGCTGTTGTGTATTTAAGTCCACGTTAGAGTATGTTTCCCCAGTCCAGCTATTGACGTCAGTCATTGTGTATGTGTTTTAACGTGTGCCTTCAATTAAACCCCTCAAGTCCTACCTTTGCTTCCCCAGTCCGTGCCCCGACAAAGAACAAGACAGAATGACAGGACTGCAGAAGAAGATGCCTCCTCTTGCTGCAGAGGAATACCTTATCTTAACAGATGAGGTAATTTATTGGCGAGATCCGAAAAGACCCAGTAGCATGAACCCTTGCTACCTAGACGAGGGATATCCTGGAGAGGATCTCCCCACCCGAAGATTCGCACCTCACATTGGAGAATAGTTACGGAGGCTGAGGAGTGAGGTGGCAGAGAGAATGATAAGGCAGATGCATTTGGACTGTGGCTGCCTCATGTCTCACCTTTGGTGCTGCCTGAACTGTCCCCTGCTTATGTCAACTCTGCTCGCAGAAAGAAGTAGAAAGATCGCAAACGGAACTCCGTGTCAGATACCCTTCTGCCTGCCACTTCACCTTCCAGACCACCATTCCTGCTTCGTCCCTGGCTGAGAAATATTTTCACTTTGGGGTCTATACTGGCAGGTGATGGAGGATCCAGCAGTGCGGGAATCCCCAGAGGCTGTCCCGCTCTGGTTGCGGCTTCAGGAGGAATTCACCGCCTTCACCCCAACCTCCCTGCCTTGAGAGATAATGGCAGAGAGCCTGAGGTGGCTACAGCTTCCTCGACACAAGACGCTGCAGCGCCCGAGGTCTCTGCTGCTCCCTTTTCCAAGGCTGCGCCTGCTCCCTAGGCGCCACCCCCGACCGCGTCCACACCCAAGGCGCCACCCCCAGCTGCACTTGCACCCGAGCACCAGTCCCCGTGGTTCCAATCCCAGCGGTTCCTGCTCCTCCCCACATGGTTCCAGTCCTGGTAGTGTCCCTTGGGGGTAGCATGTGGCTTAGTGGGCTAAGCCTGTAATCTCAAGGTCACAGGTTCAAACCCAGCTTCAGCATGTCTGCAGGTCCTTAAGCAAGACCCTTAACCCCCAGCTCCTTGGGCACCCCAACAGGTGGCAGCCCTTCATGGACAGCTTGCACTACAAAGAGCAAGCTGAGGGAGGCGTAAAAAAAGAATTTCCCCACAGGGATCAATAAAGTTGTGATTATTATTATTATTATTAATAAATTCCAGTCCTGGCGGTTCCTGCTCCAGCCCCTGTGGTTCCTGTTCCCATGCCCACGGCTGCTGTCCCTATGGAGACCCCTGAATTCTGAGCTCCTGCTCCCGTGCCCCCAGCTCCTGACCCCGAGGAGGTCCCTGATTGTTGGAGATGAAGGAGGAACTCCAGTGGGAATCCTCAGGAATTTTCCTGATGACTACCTCAATGAAACCCTCCGGTGGGTCACACTGACAACCTTCCCAGCATGGCAGATCCCAGCCGAGTCCCCGTCTCTCAGTGTCCTGGAGAGGAAGATGACACTTGCACCAGGGTTGAGTCCCACCCGCCCTGCCCCCCAGCTCGCCTTCAGTCCTCCTTCCACCGGCTCCTGCTTGACAGTCACCTGTAGTGGCCCCTGTGGTGACTCATCAGCCGCCTGCAGGCCCCCCAGGTCCGACTTGAGCGCTTGTGCCTTTCCCCACTGTGGCTACGCCTTCATCTGCAGCAGCTTCTGCTCCCGTCTCGCCTTCTCCAGTGTCCCCTTTGCCTCTCTCCTCACTTCCTCTGGCAGTACCTCCACCTTCCTCCTCAGCCCCTTCAGTGTCCCCTCCAGCTCCTCCCTCGCGGTCACTGAGGGTCCCTTTGGCTCCTGTCATGCGGTTGTCTGTTGCCCCTCTGGCTCCCTGTCCCCCCCCTTTCCCTCCTTGCCCCCGGGTGTGATTCCCCCTGTGGGTGGTTTTCCTGTGTTTGCTCCCTGTCCCTCTGTTTCACCTTTGTTCTCTCCTGGTCCCTTTGTTCCTCCTGTTAGTGTTCCCCCTGTGTCGTTTCCTTTAGTGTCCCTGGGTCCTGTGTTAACGTCCTTGGTTCCCCAGTGTTAGTCTGTGTTTCCTGTGCTTTGACGCTTGTCGTCGGAGTTGTTTTCCTTGTGCCTGTTCTATGTGTCTGTGCTGTTCTACGTGCTTCGCTGATGTGTTTTGCTATTGTTTCCTTAGTTTTTGTCGTGTTGTGTCCCTTTAGGCATGCCCAGAGTCTAGTCTTGTTAATAGCTGTTGTGTATTTAAGTCCGCGCTAGAGTATGTTTCCCCAGTTCAGTCATTGACATCAGTCGTTGTGTATCTGTTATAAAGTGTGCCTTCGATTATACCCCTCGAGTCTTGCCTTTGCTTCCCAGGTCTGTGCCCCGATGGAGAACAAGAAACAAATATATATGCCTGCAGGCGGCACGACTGCAACCAATCAGTGACACGCCCACTCAGCTACTTCACCCTCTGGGGTCTAGGGGTAGGGAACACACTTTCACTGACTGGGCAAATAAATTAAATTTGTCAGATTTATGTGAAGTTTGTAATTTGACACTGTATAATGCAATTTACACTTTACACTTTACATGAAACATTATAAAACTACATAGTGAGCAATGGTAGAATGTCAGATATCTGATCACCAAAGTCTTAGGCTACTGTACATGAAGTGTAGTTGCAACATTTAGTTGGATAAATAAATAAGAAAAAGCTAACTCTTGTCACTATTTCTGGTCTCCTTCCATTGAATACGTAGGAGCTCTCATGTGTATGCATAAGCCATTCACACCTGGCCCCTCTCCTTTTATGGTGCTGATGGGGATGTATCTGGATTGTGTTTCACCGTTGTGTTGTTCATCAAATTACCATGTGAATGCGATTTCAAAATTCAAATTCAAATTTTGTCACATACACAGTCATACACAGTACGATATGCACGACTGCCCGTGACTTTAAAATAAAGGATTATTAATAGGAAATAATATACTAAGAAAGAATAAAATATCTGTACAATACAAAATATACAATATAGAAAAATATAAGAAGATAAGAAAAACCTAGCTGTACAATATATAAAATATAGAATTTATGGATTTTTTGTGTGGGAATGAAGTTGAATATAAATAGAAATGCAAATGTCCAGGGAGTGTGCAAATATACCTGAAAGTGTCATATTTAAAGTGACTTGTGTGCATCAGGGAAACAGGGTGTGCAAATGGATTAGTACTGTGTGGTGTACTGACGGGCCTTTTTCACCACGGTGTTGATGTGACAGGACCATGACAGGTCCTACGTGATGTGGACTTCGAGGTATCTGAAACTGTTCACTCTCTCCACTGGGCTCTTGTTGATGACGGGGTCTGGTAGCTCCTGTCCTGCTTTGTGCTAAAGTCCACTATCAACTGCTTTGTCTTACTGACGTTTAGAAGGAGAGTGTTCCTCTGGCACCAGTTCTCCAGATTACCAATCTCCTCCAGGTAGGCCGTCTCATCGTTGTCAGTGATGACGGTGTCGTCAGCAAACTTGATGATGGTGGTGGAGTTGGTAGAGGTTACGCAGTCGTGCGTGTACAATGAATACAGCAGGGGGCTCAAAACACATCCCTGGGGGGCTCCAGTGCTGAGAGTGAGGGAGGTTGAGACATGTCCACCCATCTTTACTGCCTGTGGTCTGCCAGTTAGGAAGTTGGAGATCCACTGACACAGAGGTGAGCTGAGTCCCAGGTGCTCCAGCTTGGTGATGAGTTTGGAGGGAATTATGGTATTAAATGCTGAACTGTAGTCAAGGAAAAGCATTTTAACATAATTCCCCCTTCTAGTGTCCAGGTGAGTGAGAGATGTATGGAGGAGATAAGAGATAGCGTCATCTGTAGAGTGGTTTGAACGGTAGGATCTAGTGGATCTAGTGTGTCAGGTAGTGAGGAGATGATGAAGTCTCTGACCAGCCGCTCAAAGCACTTCATCACTACTGAGGCGAGGGCTACAGGTCGATAGTCATTGAGGGAAGCAGGATGGGTTTTCTTTGGAACAGGAACAATGATGGACTCTTTGAAGCACGTGGGGATCACCGACTGAGATAAGGAGAGGTTGAATATCTCTGTGAATACAGGTGCTAGCTGGTCTTCTGCAGGCTCTTAGGATTCGACCAAAGATGCCGTCTGGACCTGCTGCTTTCTTGGTGTTCACTCTCCTGAAGGCTCTCCTCACGTCATGCTTGGAGATAATGAATGTGTTTCCGGTGCTGGCAGTGTCTTCCTGTCTGTAGCCGTTGGCGCCGCTAGCCTTAGCATCGCTAGCTTCTTTAGCTGCAGCCTCAAAGCGAGCACAGAAGATGTTCAACTTGTCTGCCAGAGACACGTCCGCGTTCGTCATACCGGATGTTGGTGCTTTATAGTCCATTATTGTTCTTAGTCCCTGCCACAGGCTCCTAGAGTCACTCTGATTTACCCTGGCCCTGAGGTCATCGAGTTTGTTCTCCAGTGACTGGATGTTGGCGAGCAGGATGCTAGGAAGAGGTGTGCGGTGTGTGCGAGCTCTCAGCCTGTTCCTGACGCTGGCTCGTTTCCCTCGGGGCCGCCGCTTCGGGTCGCGTCCTTAGTTCTCCCCCAGAATCTCACTTAGCCAGCTCGGATCCGGAGTTAAAAGCGTCAAATTGTGAGTACGTTGTAAAATAATAGAAATAAGAGTATCTCTATCATACTTGGTCGTACTTAATGCACTTAATGGTGGTGAATTTGCCAGTTTAAAGTTACTGAAAGTTAACTTAAAAAACGAAAACAAAGTAAAATAGGTCGGAGTAGTTGTGACGGCAGCCGACCTCACCGGCACCATCTTGGGCAATGAGACACATTTGAATACGCAGTAATGCAGCCGTTTAGAATGTGAATAGCGATCTTCAGATGAAAGTGGTACTACATGCCCCCGATGCAGGAAAAACAAAGAAAGGTGATATGGTTTAATTCTTTGCCTATTTAACCTAATTTTTAAAACTTTAATACTTCTGACAATGGACGTTTTGAAAAGAAGACAGATTATGGATTTAGTCAGCATTTTTTTCATGTTTCTACAATATGATTTCAGCGAATTATGAACTGAAATACACTAGAAAGATACATGGCATTGCCAATGATGCCGTTGGCCCCAGAGGGTTAAACCCTGCACAAAGATTGCTCAATGCAAGCTATTCTTTGTCATGCAATTTTTGAGCGCTTTACTCCTGTGTTTCAGTTTCAGCTCTGCTCCGCTCGACTCTCCCTACTCCCTCTTCCTACACCTCCTGAACCTTGCTGCTCCCGTCCATCCCAGTCCTGACCTTCCCCCGTGGCTGCTCCCTGTGTGTCCCGTCCTTGTCAGCGGATTGACCTCCCAGCTCCCTGACTCTTCTGCACCCAGCTCTATGACACCCCATTCAGTTTACGCTTTGGCTTTGGACGCTCGGCTCAGACTGATTTCTGACTTGAACCCCGCTTGTTGTTTGGACTTTGCAATGGTTTTCCCCAATAAAGGCTTTTGGAACTTCCCCAAGTGTTCTGTCATAAAGTTACTGTATTTGTGCTACAAACTATTAAATTAAGGAATTGTGTCGGCTCAAATGTGCTTCAGTAACTGTCCTGATTAAAATTCTAATGACAGAAGTATTTTCAAAATGTAAAAAATTCTTGCTAAAAGTATAAATGAATTAATGAATACCCATGACATAATTATGTTAGTGATTGCAACAATCCATCCATCCATCCATCCATCCATCCATCCATCCATCCATCCATCCATCCATCCATCCCCATCCAACCATCCATTTTCTGCCACTTATCCTAAGGCACTTGCAGGCCAGCTGAGAGATATAATCTCTCCATCGTGTCCTGGGTCTGCCCTGGAGCCTGCTCCCAGTTGGACATATCAGAAACCCAGGGAGGCATCCAGGAGACATCCTAGATAGATGTCATTACCATCTCAACTGGTTCCTTTAGATGTGGAACAGCAGCAGCTCTACTTTGAGCCCCTCCAGAATGTCTGAGCCCCACACCCTATCTATAAGGCTGAGCTCAGACACCCTGTGGAGGAAACTCATTTGAGCTGCTTGTATTCACAATCTCATTCCGGAAGATAGATCATCTGATAAATTGAGAGCTTTGCCTTCCAGCTCAGCTCCTTCTTTACCACAACATAATGGGACAGAGTGACCCCCTTCCACTCTTTGCCTACACCTAGAAATTCTGTCCATAAAAGTTATGAACAGGATTGGAGACAAAGGCCAGCCCTGGAGGAATCCAACACCTACCTCGAACAAGTCTGACTAACTGTTAGCAATGTAAACTAAGCTTTCGCTCTGTTTATACAGGAATTTGATGGCCCACAACAATGGACCCCGTACCCCATACTCATGGAGCACCCACCCACAGGATCCCCCAAGATACGTGGTCATATGCCTTTATTACAAAACACAGGTAGCTTCAGGGGCAAACTCCCATGAACCCTCCTGTATCCTTATGAGGGGGAAGAGATGGTCCAGTGTTCCGCGACTAGGATGGAACCCACACTGTTCCTCCTGGATCCAAGGTTTGACCAACATGTGGACCCTTCTCTCCAGTACTCCAGCATAGACCTTCCCAGAGAGGCTGAAGAGTATGATTCCCCTATAGTTGGAACACATCCTTCAGTCCCCATTCTAAAAGATTGGGACCACCACCCCAGTCTGCCAGTCCAAAGGCACTGTCCCCAACATCCACGCAATGTTGAAGAGGCATTTCAGTCAAGACAGCCCCACAACATCAAGACCTTTCAAGAACTCCGGGTGAATGTCATCCACTGCCAGAGCCACTAAATAGTTGTTTTACTACTTCAGTAACCTCAGTCTTTCTCTGAGTCTTCAAGCTCTTCCTCCAAAGAAGGCGTATTAGTGGGATTTAGGAGATCAACTGACTGACAATATTCCTAGCTGAGGTGAACAGTTCTCCATCCCTGCTGTAAATAACATTGGTGAGCCACTTCCTGCTTGGCCTGCAGGTACTTATCTGCTGTTTCTGGAGTCCCACAAGCTAAACAAGCCTTGAACGCCTCTTTCTTCATCCTGACAACTCCCTTTACCTCTGGTATCCATCACTGGGTTTGGGGATTGACGCTGAGACTGGTACTAGCAATCTTACAGCCACAGCTCTGTATCACTGCATCAGTCCTGGAATATAGCCCATTGAGGCTCCATGTCCCCAGAAGTTCTGCTGGAGGTGTGAGTTGAATATCTCCCGTACAGGGACCTCTGCCAGATGCTCCCAGCCCACCTTCATTTTGCATTTGCATCTACAAGGTCTATCAGGCATCTTCCTCAGGTGGTGATCAGTCGACAGCTCAGCTGCTCTCTTCACCCAAGTGTCCAAAACATGTGGACACAGATCTGATGATATGATTACAAAATTGATCATCAAACTGTGGCCTAGGGTGCTCTGGTGCCAATGCGCTTATGAACACCCTTACAGTGAGCAAAATAATTATTTGACCCCCCTGCTAAATCCCTAAGTTATAAAAAAAATGAGAAGTCTATCATTTTAATGGTAAGTACATTTTCAGCAAAACAAACAAGAAAAAATCATTATGTAATAGGTACAAATCAATTTGTCATTTATCTAGGGAAATAAATATTTGATTTATTCCCTTTGTGCCCCCTGTGGTTCCCTCCGGGGTGCGTGCCTTTGGGGGTGGTCCTGTCCTGCCCTGATCGTCCGCTTCTTCCGTGTGCCACGCCCCCTCGTTAACCCTGTGTGGAATCCCCGTGTTTATCAGCTGTTCCTGATTGTTGTCATTAGGCCATTGTATTCAGTCCGTTTCCGTTTGTTTCCCCAGTCCAGTCATTGTAATGTCAGCCGGCGTTTTTGCCTGTTCCCATCATTTCCCATTTCGATTAAACCCCGTGTTTGCCTCAACTGCGCTTTTATCTGCGCTCCCGGCACTCTCGGTCATGACATTAAGGATGTCAGAGACAAGATTGTTGAACTTCACAAAGGTGGAATGGGCTACAGACCACCAGCAGCAGCTTGGTGAGAAAGTGACAACTGTTGGTGGAATTATTTGCAAATGGAAGAAAGACACAATAATTGTCAATACCTTGGACCTAAAAAACAGGCTAACCCCAGAACGTACATGGGGGGAGCTTGTTGATGATCTCAAAGCAGCAGGGACCAAGAAAACCATTGGTAACACAGTATGCAGTTATAGTTTGAAATCCTGCAGTGATCACAAAGTACCCCTGTTCATGAGGGCCCATGTTCAGACCCATCTGAAGTAAGCCAGTGAACACTGGAATAATTCCAGTGAGGCTTGGAAGAAAGTGATGTGGTCAGATGAGACCAAAATCGAGTTGTTTGGCATCAACTCTACTTGCTGTGTTTGGAGGGAAATGAATGCTAACTATAACCACAGGAATACCATCCCTACTGTCAAACACGGAGGTGGAAGCATTATGCTTTGGGGGTGTTTTTCTGCCAAGGGTACAGCACGACTGCACTGCATTGAAGGAAAGATGGATTGGGCCATGTAGTGTAAAATCTTGGAAGAGAACCTCCGTCCTTCAGCTAGGGAACAGAAAATGCATTGTGGATGGGTCTTCCAACAAGACAACAACCCTAAGCATATGGTCAAGGCAACAAAGGAGTGGTTCAAGAAGAAGTACATTAAGGTCATGGAGTGCCCTGGCCAGTCTCTGGACCTTAATCACACAGAAAACCTATGGAGAAAACTCAAGCTTTGTGTATCAAAGTGACAGCCTACAGTACAAACCTTAACGATTTAGAGGTGGTCTGCAAAGAGGGGGGGATGAAAATTCCTGCTGCATGCAAACCTCAAGACCAGCTAGAAGAAATGTCTGACAGCTGTTGCTTACCAACAATGGTTATTCCACCAAGTACTAAAGCAAGTGTTCCAAGAGATCAAATACTTATTACTCTACATAAATGACAAATTGGTTTGTAGTGTTACATGATGATTTTTTTCTTGCTTGTTTTGCCGATAAACTATCTTTCTATCTTTTGCTGTATAATAAACTTACCAGTGAAATTATAGGCTTCTAATTTCTATATTAATGGGTCAACTTAGAAATTCAGCACGGGTTCAAATAATTATTTCCCTCCTCCTGCAGTTGGTGGTAGGGAGGACAGGCCGATGTTATGTTTTCAGGCTTCACTTAGCCAGACCCCATGGGTGGAGGCCCGGCCACCAGGTGCTTGCTCTCAAGCTCCTGCCCGAGGCCTGGCTCCAGGATGAGGCCTTTGTCTCCCCAATTCAGCCAGGATAACATGGTCCTTTATAATAATCATCACTAAAGTCTGTTTGAACCGCACTTTGTCTGGCCACTCACCTGGGACTAATTTGCCTTGGGAGACCCTACCAGGGGCAACTGCCCCTGACAACATAACTCCTAGGATCATGGAGGCACACAAACCCCTCAACCATGATAAGGTGACGATTCATAAAGGCAACAATATGTAGAATATTTACATTTTTTCCAGTGTATAGGCAGAAAAGTTCTGTTAAAAAATTTGAAATGTATCTGTGACACATGTTGCATTTAAAATAAAAAGTGTCATTTTTTTCTGGGTAGTTTTATTTCTACCAGTCTGATCATGGATAAATAATGAAAACATGTGCATAAAAATTGTTTTGGGAAAAACACTTAGCATTACACTTAATGACATTTTGCTAAAGTGCATTCATATGAATCACAAAAAATATGATTGTTGGCTTTCTTTGTGAATATTAATAATATGGGGGTACAGGTGACACACCAATGAGCATAAAAAGGCTTTTAGGGAATTGTAATTGTGTTTTTTTGCAACTTTGAAAACCTTATAAATCTTTGACCCAGGTACAACAGCCATAATATCAGACACGGGATTACTGCACAGACCTTGAAGGTGAAGGTCTCATTGAAGACAGGACACAGGTTCTTGCGCTGAACCTTAGTCTCAAACTTTTTCTTCTTGTCAGGGAGCAGGTAGACCTTAACGTAGGGGTCTGATGTTCCCCCCATATCCATTGCGGCAAGATCCTGGGCCTGGAGTATCCCCACTATCAGCTAGAGGGGAGGAGGACAGTGACTGTTATATACAGTGACTGTTATATACGATGATACTGAGTGCAGGAGGAAGAGGAAAGGTATATGATCACTGGTTTAAAAGAGTGGAGGGTAGGAGAGAGAGAATTTACAAAATTGAGACTTCCTAGATATACTACCAGCAAGTAAAGTGTTCTACACAAGCCAGGTGAAAACACACATTATGACATTACGGTTAAAAAAAAAATAACATGACAATCATGCTACAAACAGACAGAAACATACCTGGGTCTCTGTAAAGTTGTAGTCCAAGGAGAACTCCAGCTTACCCAATTTCTCCTCTTCCTTCTCCTCTCCTTCTCCCTCTTTCTTATCTCCTTCATCCTGTTGGACAGTATGTGTCATCGCAACGTACTATTGTTATAGTGTATACAGTAGCTGTACAAAAGCTCGCTCCTCCTCTCTTTTCTCCTTGTCATTATTACCTTATTGCCACCCTCACCATCTCCTTCTTTATCGCCCCTCCTCCTGCAGCCAGTTTTCCTCTCTCGCACCTTCTTTGCTTTCTTTTTTTTGCCCAAGCACTTTTTAGCAATACAGAAGATGACACAGGCTACTAAAGCCAGGAGTACAACCAGGATAGCTCCTACTGCCCACAGAGGAACTGAAAAAAATATGGATACAGGTATCATTATATATAACACAGTATTCATTTCATCACACTCACAATCACACCGTAAGCGTGATTTAGAGTCACAAATGTTTTTAGAAGCTTGGATGATTAATCTACAGATGCACCGCTGGAGAATATATTGCTACTATCCCAGTTCAAGATCAACACACTCAAAGCACTGCTGAGGTTTTAGGCCAGAAATGAATTACTGTGACTATAAGTGGAGAAAACTGGTTCCACTATTAAAGCTCTTAAGCAAAAAACTGGACCTGCAGTCAAAACGAAGAAAGTAAAAGATCTTGGGTTGTGAGGTGAAAGTGAGACTGCAGTTTCTAGAGGGAAATTAGCAGTGTGATAGTGTGATAGATGTAACAAATTAAGAAAGATTTTGAAAATGTAAGAAATAACAAATTAATTCATTTTAAGATGTAGAATATACCATTTTTACCTCAATGTCATTTTGTCTGAACTCTTAACACTTGTCTTGGAATTCTGTTATGGGAATTTTAGTGAACTTATATTCAGTGCCCTAAAATCACTCAAGGAATTAATCCTGAATGTAACATTTTAAGATCTAAGTCATTTACTGCTATTTCATCCTTTTTACCATGTGACAGACTATATTTTAAATATAATTAATATGTAATGAATAGTGCATTGTGGGGAAAAGTGGAAAAAGACAGGTACAATCAAAGACATCCTTAGTCAGGGTAATAAGCTTAACCAGTGTGGGTAAATGAGATCGGCACTTACTTGGCATTCGGCCCAGTTCATTCATAAACTTGTTCTTGATGTCACTAAATTCATGGTGGTGATAGTGGGGGTGCACAGGTGACGCTGGAACTGATGGTGCTAGAACTGGAGGTTTGGGCTCTGGGTCTGGTGCTGCTGACGGTTTGGGTTCAGATGAGTCAGCCTCTCTTCGGGACCGCAGTTCTAACTTGGTCCAATGCATTGCAGTTCTGCTGAAGAAAAAGCACATTATCTACCATTAATACAAATTATTAAAGGGGACTTTATATGCTCATTTGCGCTGTTCATAATTTTATTTTTTTGGGTCTATTAGAATAGATTTGCATGCTTCAATGTTTCAAAATACTTTATTTTTCTCATATTGTGCATCTCTATCCACTCTGTCCAGAACTCTATTTGAACTTTTAAGCCCCACCCCTGATGAGCTCAGTGTGCTCTGATTGGTCAGCTTGTCTGATTGGTCAACTTGCCCTACACGATTTGCAGTCTGCATTCAGATCCTTGCAGGTAGTCAACCAATAATGATTGTGTTACAAGGTGACCTAACCATGTAACGGAAGTAAGACCTAGAATTACAACAAGGTGTTTCAAGAAGATTAGAGAAGAGTGGTTTCTGCTGTGAGAGTTAATCCCTTAAGACATTGCAGACCATTTATATGCTCATAAAGCTCCATAACACACTAAAGGAAAGGGAAAAACCAGAAAAACATAGGGCCCTGTTAACATTTCATTGCCTACCTGAAACTAATACAAGGTGAATATCCTATTTGATTCTCATTTGGACAGCTGTATATTTTTCCTGGAGAATTTTCAGTTGAGTATCTCACTGTTACAGTAGCAGGGAACCTTTTTAAATTATTTTTTGTCCTTGACCACCAGGTCGCTTGCTGCCTATTCAATAGAATTTTTTTTATATATGTAATTCTCTCTTCAATCACTCTGTCTGTTTGCTTCCTTCTTATTTTTCGCTAATAATGGTCTGTCACTTGTCATGTACTTGCTTTCTCTCTCTCTTCACTGGATAGCTTGTTTCACATGTCGAGGGTGGGGTAAAATGAAATTATAAGCCAGCTGTGCGATATGGCTGACCTCAATCCCCTTGACACTCTGTTATTCTCCATTCCCATAATACACCACCATGTTGTCCTTGCCTGTCTCTCCACTAATGTAACAAAATCCATGTGGAAATTAATCCAAAAATCCTAAAGCTTAAATAAATAAGGACAGTGTGACTCCTCCTCATCCTGAGTGATGAAAGCTCTTCCCCCTACCTCCCAGTTTGTTGCCACTGTGGGGAATCAAAGCATACATAAATTCTGCTTTAGGAGCTTGTTGGTTTATTCAGAGATATGATGGGTTTGAAGCCATTGGAGTGTGCATCATAATGTGTTGTGAAACAAAGAAAACATATATAAAACATATCAAGTTAAGCACAGAGAATGTTCAGCTTTACTGAACTGAACACTGCAAAGTCCACAAAGGAATTTTTAATGTAATATTGCAAACTGCATTCAAACAACAAACTCCACAATCTGCACCATCACAGGTTTAAGATATTGATAAATAGTATTTTCAAAAGTTTCTATGTTTATTTAACAGACAAATAATGCACCTAAAAACCCAAATAAGAAAGAATTTGATTTGAAATCTTTTTCAATTTTGGGAATGGTTGTATATTTAAATTTACAAAAAACACTTGGTTAATAAGCCATACAAATTTATTACAATATTCTGTATTGTGTTATTGTACTTTTTCACAATTTATTGAAACCATTTTACATCAGATAATTCCATCTATAGCCATCTTTGAAAACATCCACACTAAAACATGAAAATGTTAAAATTTGGGTTTTTTTCTAAAATGCTATTGTCCTGTAGTATTTCCAAAGATTTCTGAAAAGATAACTTGGAATCATCTGAAAACATCAGCAAATACAATTATGATACTCTTACATCACAATACACAACTTACCAGTTAGATATTTCCACCTTACTTTCTGGTACTGGATACAAAAAAATGGCGAAACTCCTTTTCCTCCTTTATTCTTTCCCCACTTGTGTATTTTCTGCCTTTTTATATCACTAATATACCCACCCCCAATACCAAAAAAGCACCATCCAATTGCTACCACATACTGGTGCTTGACTTAATCTCTTTCGCTCTGCCAGCAGCTCATCGGATGTACCTTGCTCAGATTGATTTACACATGCATGACGGTCGCTACTCACTTCTTTCTGCTTCTCTGCCTTTTCTCTAAATAACCACCCATAAATAAATGTAATGCAGATATTGGTCCTTGAGAGATTCTCTGTTCTGGGCTTAACTGAGGGTTCGACTCTTATCTCTTTTTGTTTTCTCTCTCACTGTATGTACGCATGTATGGATTTTAAACAAATCTGCATTTTTAAATCCTGGTTTAATTCTCAAGGCTACACTGAGCAGCACATTGCTTCCGTGTTCAAAATTAGTAAGACAGCAGTGTACAAGAACAGGTGAAGCAGGAGACACTGGAAACAACCAGAAACCAACCAGGTGAAGGGTGGAAGTGACTTTCTAATGCCAGAGATGACTGTTAACTTATCCGACAGTTTCTCATGAATCGGAGGATGACGTCAAGTGAACTTCAAAAAGAAAGGGAAACATTGTGCAGGTGTGAAGTGCACTGCTGGGACAGTTTGCATCAGGCTCCTAGAAGCAGGACCATAAAGCAAGGAAGGAGCCCTTCATTAATAAAAAGAAGAGAACCATGCTGCTGATGCACAGCCATACATTGATAAATGAGTGAAGCAAAAAATTGTGCTGTGGTTTCTTAATTTTTTTTCCAGAGCTGTATGTGTCTGTGTCTGGGCTGCCTGGCTGTTTCATTAACAGGGTGCTGTGATGCGTCTAGTGCACTCTGTTGTGTGAGCCACTGCATGTACTGTATGGACAAATGCAATCTCCCACCTTAGTTTCTGATGCTGACCGCTCTCGTCAGTACATTGCCTCTTCTTCACCAAGACCTCTACTATGCCTCCTTGTGACATCCCAGGGTATCTGGGGTCTCATGACCTCAGGCTAAATTTGCGGGGATGTCGGAGCTGCAGTGGTCCCTAAAGGTGCTCCACCAACCACTGTCCCAATGCCATGTGTGAGAGGTATGATGGCTAGGGGAGTAAACCCATGGAATGGTGGTTGGCACAGGCTTTGTCCTGAACATTTTGGAGGGCACAGTATGTACAAATTCACATTAGAACAGCAGTATTTTAAAACATGTTGCTTTGCACATGGACAATTTATACAGTAGCTCGAAGCTGGAATTGTTATACACTTGTTAATAAGTGCTTATAAGATGAAAATATAAAGTCAACACGACATTCCCAGGGTATAAGATGAAACTGGTTTTTATTACAGATGTGTCTTGTCTGCCACATCTGCTTGATCTTCCTGTCTCCTCCGTGACATGGTCCTGATAGGCCACACCTCTTGCTTGTTGCCCTATATCCTCACTAGTCTGGTCATTAGCATCACTCGTGTCTGCCCCAGTTCTTTCCCTCGCTTTGATCCCCTGTTTATTTCAAGTCCCCATGTGTTATCAGTTCAATGAAACCTGTTTTGTTTCGCCATATTGATGAAGTGGGCTGCAGTGGGGAGGAAACTGTCCCTATAGCATGATGTTTTGGTCTCAATAGACCTTATTTTGTGTTTTTTTTTCTTGTCTATGTTCACTGTCTGCAGGGGCACATGCAAGTAAGCATTTCATTGTACATGGTACTCGTACTTGTACACATGACAATAAAAAAATTGAATTGAATTAAATTGAATTGAATTGTCATTGTTATAACTCACCCTGTTAGGTGATGGTACATAGCAGTCCTCACAGAAACTGATGTAGGATGTTACAGCCTCTGTGTACTCGTTCAGGCTATTGGTAGATTAATGTCATTGATATTTTTCTGCAGCTTATTGCCCCTCATCCACAATGGTTTGAATGTCCTGGATACTAAATATAAATAACTGTGAATTTAGATATTTTATCTGAATATTATTATTATTATTTCTTTTGTTGGCAACTTATGTATTTTCCAATATGTTCCATTTTGGTGCAAAATGCTGCAAGGACTTTTCCTTTGACAGTTGCACATATCATTCTTTTTTTTGACGGCTTAAGGTGAATACGGCACGCAATGCGCTATTGCTCACGGGAAGGAGAAAGGAGAAAAAGAGAAAAACACAAGCTGGTGACTATGGCTTAAACGAAAGGTTTTAGTGCCTGGTTGAAAGGGTAAACAAGGTAGAGTGTTTCTTTTACTCTAAAAGTTATGCAGCAACAGAATCTGAAAAGAGCTCATTTATTTTTATGTGTGTACATACATGAAAGTCGTGGGAATGTATTTTAATTTATTCTTTCCTTTCATTTAGCTCTTATGGTGAATTCATTAAAAATAAAGTTCCCCTTTGGTTTATGAATCATCAGTCTTTGGGCTTTGCCAATAATTCAACCGGGTAGCTATACTAAATGGGTATCTGGTGCTCCAAGAACAGAGGAGTTCCTTCATTTCCAAGTACACTATATTGCTAATGTTTATATGCTGAGAAATGTCACAAAAGTCATGATTCTTCACAATCTTTTTATTTGGGTATATTACTTTTTTCCACATTTCCTTACTCTTAGATGTAGCATAGAGATTTACAGTCAGGACCATAAATATTTGAACAGAGACAAAGTTGTTCATTTTTTAAGTTCTGTACATTATAAATTTTAAAAGTAACAAGTCAGATGCAGTTGAAGTGCAGACTTTCAGCTTTAATTCAGTGGGCAGAACAAAAATATTGCATAAAAATGTGAGGAACTAAAGTAATTTTTCTACACAATCCCTTCCTTTCAGCAGCTCATAAGTAATTGGACAAATTAATATAGCTGCAAATAAAATGTTCAATTGTAATACTTAGTTGAAAACCCTTTGCAGACAATGACTGCCTGAAGTCTTGAACTCATGGACATGACCAGACGCTGGGTTTCCTCCTTTTTAATGCTTTGCCAGGCCTTTACTGCTGCAGCTTTCAGTTGCTGTTTGTTTAAGGGGTCTTTCTGTCTGTAGTTTAGTCTTTAGCAAGTGAAATGCATGCTCAATGGCGTTGAGATCCGGTGACTGACATTTGAGAATATTCCACTTCTTTGAACATAAGAAATTTACAAATGAGAGAATCAGCTACCTTTATTTCAGTAAAACCCATAAAATATCTGTACTTTATATTTCTGCTCCCTGTGTGGATTACCTTACATTTATCTATGTTAAATTTCATCTGCCAAGTATCTGCCCAGTTGCTAATTAAATCCAGATCCCGTTGTAGCCTCTGTGCTGCTAATTTAGTATCTGCTACCATCCACCTTGGTGTCGTCTGCAAATTTAACCAGTTTACTGTATGTATTGGTGTCAATATCATTAATGTAAATTAGGAATAACAATGGTCCTAAAACTGAACCCTGTGGTACCCCACTATGAACGCACGTCCACTGTGACTGTGTGCCTCTAATAACTACCCGCTGCTTGCTATCTGTTAACCAGTTTTCAATTGAATACATTCCAGAAGTAGTTCAGCCAGGTGTTGAGGCAATCTGTGTTAAGCCTCAGAGTATACATTGTTCAGTATTCTGAAGAAGGCGGAGAACTAAACAGTGTTTGTGTCACTGTTTAGACGATTTAAAAAACAGATAAATATGAACTTCTGAACTTATATTAATGTCATTGATATTTTTCTAGAGCTTATTGCCCCTCAACCACAATTGTTTGAATGTCCTGGATACTAAATGAGTATCTGGTGCTCCAAGTACAAAAGAGTTCATTTCCACATACACTATATTGCCAAATGTATTGGGACATAATAATTGAATTCAGGTGTTCCAATCACTTCCATAGCCACAGGTGTATAAAATCAAACACCTAGGCATGTAGACTCTTTCAACAAACATTTGTGAAATAATGGGTCACTTTCAGGAACTTAGTGAAATCAAGAGTGGTGCCGTGATAAGATGCCACCTGTGCAATAAGTCCATTTGTGAAAGTTCCTTGGCTACTAAATATTCCATGGGCAACTGTTTGCGGTATTATAACAAAGTGGAAGTAATTGGGAACAACGGCAACCCACCACAAAATAGTAGGTCACGTAAAATCACAGAGCGGGAACAACGCATGCTGAGGCACACAGTGTGCAGAAGTTGCCCACTGTCTGCAGAGTCAATAGCTACAGACCTCCAAACTTCATGTGGCCTTCTAATTAGCTCAAGAACAGTGCGAGAGAACCTCATGCAGTTGGTTTCCATGACCGAGTAGCTGCATCCAAGCCTTACATCACCAAGTGCAATGCAATACGTCGGATGCAGTAGTACAAAGCACGCTGCCACTGGACTCTAGAGCACTAGAGATGTGTTCTCTGAAGTGACTAATTACTGGAGGAGTCTGGGTTTGGCGGATGCCAGGAGAACGGTATTTGCCTGACTGCATTATGCCAAGTATAAAATTTGGTGAAAGGGAGTGGTGGGGTTGCTTTTCAGGGGTTGGGTTTAGCCCCTTAGTTCAAGTGAAAGGAACTCTTAATGCTGCAGCATTCAAAGCTGGAAGATTTCATCTTGTGCGGCATCAATGATCTCAAGAAAAGTAACCCCAGAATGACACGGGAGGAGCTTGTTAATGATCTCAAAGCAGCAGGGACCTCGGTTGCCAAGAAAACCATTGGTTACACAGTATGCAGTTATAGTTTGAAATCCAGCAGTGCTCACAAAGTACCCCTGTTCATGAGGGCCCATGTTCAGACCCATCTGAAGTAAACCAGTTAACACTCGAATAATTCCAATGAGGCTTGGAAGAAAGTGATGCGGTCTAATGAGACCAAAATCGAGTTGTTTGGCATCAACTCTACTTGTTGTGTTTGGAGGGAAATTAATTCTGACTGTACGCCCAGGAACACCATCCCTATTGTCAAACACGGAGGTGGAGGCATTATGCTTTGGGGGTGTTTTTCTGCCAAAGGTACAGGACAGCTGCACTGCATTGAAGGAAAGATGGATTGGGCCATGTAGCGTAAAATCTTGGAAGAGAACCTCCTTCCTTCAGCCAGGGCACTGAAAATGCATTGTGGATGGGTCTTCCAGCAAGACAACAACTCTAAGGTGCTTCAAGAAGAAGAAGATTAAGGTCATGGAGTGCCCTAGCCAGTCTCCGGACCTTAATCCCATAGAAAACCTATGGCGGGAACTCTTATTCTATTAAAATAAACATACCAGTGAAGTTATAGACTTCTTATTTCTTTATTAATGGGTCAATTTAAGAATTCAGCAGGTGGTCAAATAATTATTTCCCTCACTGCACATGCAGGCTATTTTTCATTTGTGAACTTCACAGGAAAATCAGTGACAGGCTGATACAGCCCATATAACAATAATGAAGTGCTCTCTCTGAACCAAGGCAGGGATCACTTTTGGCAGGTTTTACTGGACACATTGTCAATTCTATGTTATCAACTGGTGCCTCAGACATTCAAAATCAAATAAAATCACTTTTATTGTCGCATCACTAGAGCGGGTGAAATAATGAGTGAAAGGTCACGAGTTCCAATTCGCAGTGCAGTACATTAAATAAATGCAAACTGTACAAAAAAAATAAAGTCTTTTTACATAAAAAATACATAAAGACTGTACATAAAACAACTGTACAAGAATATACAACTCAACATACACACAAATGCTACAGTATGATTCAATACAATACAGCATACATACAGTATACATACAGTATGCCATGGGGCAGACAGATAGACTGTGGGTGTAATACAGTACAGTTTATTGAACCAGAGGCATTCATTGTGCAGTGGGGAGTGGGGGTGGTGACCTGGCGATGGCTGATATCTTTTGGACTTCAGCCTCTTGGTGGAAGAAACTATTCTGCACCCTGCTGGTCTGACTCTTGATGCTGCGGTACTATCTGCCTGATGGTAGCGAGGTGAGCAGAGTTTGGATGGGGTAGCTGGGATCCCTGATGATTTTTGCAGCTTTCCTCCAGCGTCGCTCGGTGTAGGCAGCTGTGCAGGAGGCGGTAGCATGGTGAGCAGAGTGTGGTTGGGGTGACTGGGGTCCCTGATGTTTTTCGTAGCTTTCCTCCAGCACCACCTAGTGTAGGTGGCCTGCAGGGGTGGTAGCTCCTCTCCGAACAACTGTTCGGCAGAACGTACCACCCTCAGCAGTGTCTTACAGTTGAGGGCAGTGCAGCTCCCGTACCAGGCAGTGATGCATTCGGTTAGGGGGCTCTCAATAGTGCATCTGTAGAATGTCCTCAGGATGCGTGGGGTCAGGCCAAATCTTTTCAGCCTCTAGAGGTAGAAG
The DNA here is from genome assembly GCA_026779585.1 of Mormyrus proboscirostris. Classification (NCBI taxonomy): domain Eukaryota; kingdom Metazoa; phylum Chordata; class Actinopteri; order Osteoglossiformes; family Mormyridae; genus Mormyrus; species Mormyrus proboscirostris. Next base: position 33,500,414 of record JAODKF010000103.1, read on the forward strand.
TGGCACTGCAGTGCCTTCTTCACTGCCTAAGTGGTGTGTACTGTCCAAGTGAGGTCTTCTGTAATGTGCACACCAAGGAACTTAAAGCTGCCCACCCTCTCCACGATGGTCTCGTTGATGGAGATGGGGGTGTGTCCTCCTCCCTGCCTCCTGAAGTCCACTATCAGGTCCTTGGTCTTGGTGACACTGAAGGTGAATCTTCAAACAGCATTCTCACATACATGTGCCTCATTTCCAGGTGGGAGAGGACAATGTGCAGGATCAGGGCTATGGCATCGTCTGTGTATCTGTTCTGGCGATAAGCGAACTGTAAAGGGTCCAAAGTGGCAGGCAGGGTGGAGCAGATAAAGTCCCTGACCAGTCTCTCGAAGCATTTGCTGACGATGGAGGTCAGGGCAGCGGGGCACCAGTCATCAAGACAGGTTATACTTGTGGTCTTTGCTACAGGGACAGTGGTGGACATCTTGAAGCAGGCAGGAACAACAGACAGGGAGAGGTTGAGCAGACCCTGCCACATACTTTGGGTGTCTCCCTTAAAAATTCACCATTGATCCTCTGGCTAGCATTAGAAATGTTAGCATCACTGTCAAGTGTGTGCATTCGCTTGTATCCGTTTTGCATATATTGGTAAAAAAGATATTGTTTGATTCACTTTTTTGCCATTATATAAAAGTATAAAATGTCTGTCTCTTAGGAAAGGAGCTTGCATGGCTTAAGTGAGATAAACAAATTTGTAAAAAAAAAAAAAAAAAAGTAAATACAACTCTGGAAAAAAAAGTCTTTTTTTTTAGTTTCACTCATTTCTCAATTTAGAGTATGCTTCTGTATATAATATACATTTTTGTAAACTCCAACCTGCCCGTCCTGTTTCTCATTGATGGTTTCTTTTTTCTCTAGCAGCCTGTTACAAACTTATCCACCCATTACCTGGCTGGTTTCTGGCCCCTCAGTGTCTCCTGCTTTAATTTATTATTATTTTGTACTGTTGTCTTAGAAGTTTTTAACCTGGAAGCAATCTGCTGTGTAGCCTTCTGTCAGCAGAACCAGGATTTAAAAATGCAGATTTGTTTGAAGATAGAGTGGTCTTAATTTTGTCCAGAGCTGTATGTTTACCATAATTTATAAAATATACATTGAAATGATTAATACAAACTACATCTTCAAATTCAATTTAACAATACAGATTAATTTTAACTTAGTATGGGCATATAGCATTTTCATCTGACCAGTAGGGGATGCAATTGTACAATTGTACAATTGCCTGTGCAATGAAATTCATTTTAAATATCTGGCTTTGTGGGTTAGGAGTTTATGTCTGTGTCAAGTAGGTCACTGGTTCTAATTGTGCAACATACAGAGTCATAGTATCACTGCTGGGTCATTAAATTAGTCCAAAAAGGTACTTCAGTGGCACCAAATAAATGGAGGGCTAACCCAAAGCTTTAGTGTCCAAGGTCTTCAAAGAATTTTTCTGTACCAATACTTATGCTTGTACAAACAGTTAATAGTCTAAGTTGCCTGCTAGCTTAGTTACAAACCGTAGTTATAGTACTTATCTTTCGCAAGACTTGCCTCAACTGTGCCAGATTAAGGTGGGCACAAATTGTGCTGGACATAGCTTCTCTGTTGTAGATATACTTGTAGAAAAATACTTTAGACAGCCGTGAAAAACACCATACAGTCTTTGCTTGACCGAACTTGCCACCTTCATCCAGTTGTATCACCTATACACCTTCAAACACTGGGGCTCCTGACCCAATAATATTGCATTAACATATTAAATTAGAAACGGCAAAGAAAAGCATTCTGGTCAGCATTTCATCTGAATGGAGCAAATATAAATCTCACATTGTAATGCACTAGGGGTCACAGCAAAAGGACTAGAAAAACCATTGCATGTACTGGACATCAGCCACAAAAGTCAGGGTGTGGGAACAGTTTCATAAAACCCTGGTACAAAATGCACTTCCTTTGTACTGCATTTTCATCTGAATTTAAAAGCTCAGCATTCAAACATTCCCACATCAGCTGCATAAAAGCAACCAAAAAATGACAAACAAAGCAGACATCCAGCTCAAAAATGTTTATTAGACCTTTTCAGTTCAATACATGGACGTCAGTAACTTGACAGAGCACAACGCAACTATTGTCCAGACCAGATTCAACCAAAGCATACATTATAGTAAATAATATTGTTAAGAGCTTTCAGTTTTAATATTGAGTTACAATTAAGTGAGATCTGGTTGCAGAATGCATCACCCTAAGCTTTAACTGCTTTTGCTCAAAGTGTGCTTGTCAAACAGGTATTCAGCCATCCTGTTTTTGCCTGCATCCATCTTTGCGAGGTTGGTGATGTGGTCACCAAGTTTCTTGATGGCCTCAACTTGCTCATTCAGGTAGTGAGCTTCCAGGAAGTCACAGAGCTGAGAAGGAAAAAAGGAGTCAGTACACAGATCGAACATGACAACTACTGAGATGCAGAATTCAAGGAACAGCTTCAACTCACATGAGGGTCATTTTTTCCAGAGGCAATTTTGTGCAAATCCAGCAGGGCCAGGTTGACTCGCTTCTCCAGCTCCAAGGCACACTGCATTGCCTCCAGACCACTGCCCCACTCGTCCCTTTCCGGCTTCTGAACAAGACGAAGAAACACAGGCCCCGAGTTAAATATACTAATACAAGCCAAAGCATACGTCACATACTGATAGAGGCTGTGGGTAGTTCATGATGCTTACTATGAAAATCACTACATTTCACGAGGATGATTCGTTTCTCTCACCTTGATATCCTGCAGGACGACGCGTCCGCCTCTCTTATTCTGGAAAGAGAGCAGCTTATCGGCATGCTCCCTTTCTTCCTCGCTGTTCTCCTTGAAGAAATGAGAGAAGCCCTGCAGCGCCACGTCGTCGCGGTCAAAATAGTAGGCCTGTAGAGCGAGATAAAGGATTATCAGGGTGAGAACGAGAGCCACCGCCTAACGCTCATAACAGAAAATATGACGGACAGTCAACGATACACACTTTACAAAACATTACAAAAGTACAGTAAGACTGCTAGTAAGAGATGTCTATGCGACTCACCATAGACAGGTAAGTGTAGGAAGCATAGAGCTCCAAGTTGACCATGCGATTAATGGCGGCTTCACAATCGCGGTCGTAGTTCTGACGAATCTGAGATTCCATCTTGGCTGCTTTTTTGGTTTTTTAGAAAACTAAACGTACAAAAATATAATTTTATAACTTATAAGAGGAATGTGACAAGAATCTCGGCGGATAGTAAGCGAAGAAGTTCCGTTCAAGCACTGTTGAAGCAAGAACCTCCCTGCGAATCCCGGACGATCTGAAATGGCTGCTGTTCCTTCTCCGTATTTTAACAGTTTTAGCCAGTTGACGTCAGCGTCTTAGAGGCGAAGAGAAACAGCCAATGAAATGAACGGAAAGAGTTTGGGAAGCAACCAATAATAAAACACCAGAAACACCATGGACAAGTCACGGGATCAGTATCTAATGACGTTTTTATGGGGAGTGTATATTAGAATTATTAAGGGTCCAAAGCACGAAGTGCTTATGGAACCTTATTGTTAGAAATTGGTTTTCTTACATTTTCTGATTAAAATATAACTTTTCTTGCCCCCTTCCACATTCTTCTGGTGAGGCAAAGATGAAATCGTATTTACCGCTTTTACTTAATAAAAACAGCACAAATCGAAAACAACACTTTATAAAATAATTTCTATGCTTTTTAAGAAACATATTTCTCATACTATTTACACAATCTAAAAAGTTTATATACGAATTCATGGGAAACTAGCCTGTATCTTGTGTTTGTAAAGAAATTTGTTGCTAGACTTGAGTGCGTGTTTATCGAGCTGTTCAGTTTATTGTTTAAAGTATTTGTTGCGTTGTCATTGAAGATTGTAGATTTAATTAAAAATAAATTAATAACAAAATAAATAATCATTTCAGTTTTAATTTTTAATTTTTTTATTTTACAAATAACAAAAACTAGTATCGTTTTCTTACTATGTTTTAGCCATGCATGAGTGTTGGTGACTTAACAAAAATAATGCTTCTTCACCATGACTAAGCATACTCTGTATCCAATGTCCTGATCTCACTGTTACTAAGGTGAGACAAAGCAGTTGGTATGAAGCAGTTTCTGGCATATGATACCAGCAGGAAAGACTGGTTTAGGCCTAATATGGTGTATCATTGATTCTCCGTCCATAGATACTATGTTGACGTGATTTTTTTTTGTAAGCTACAACATGTAATCAGAGGTGATATCCATGTTCCTAGAATTTCGGTTTAGATTTTTTTTGCCAGATGAAATTCTGTAATAGATACAATTCAATAATCCACACTCTGTACAAATTCCATTGTATGCCACTCAGTAGTGTCTGTGTATGTGGAATGGCTCACCACCAAACAAGACATATAGCCAGCAGCAATGATCGAAAATGATTAATTATTGAAAAAGGTGGTAAGAAGTTAACATGATTTTTGCAGATCAAGTAGTCAACTTTCAGTCCAGTGCGTCACTGGCATGAAAAGACTTATAAAACATTGCACAAAATAATGTGGTCGCTGATGACCTTACAAAGTTTCATTTCTTTCAGCAAAAAGGAAACAATGGTTTCTGTAGCTAAATTCTCCTTGTCTGATATTTCCGAGGTTCCTCCAGTTGCGCACTGAAGTGAGGGCTACGAGAGAAAACAACATGAGGCAATGTCTGCTGTGTCAACATTGGAGTCTGGTGGTGTTGGTGTCATTGTGGTGCTTGTGTTCTGATTACACACGTTGGGCTCATTGATAAAAGTGGAGCTAAGTTTGAATGTCAGACGATACGTATCATAACAGTCACATACCTCCCATCTTGGTAGTAGTGTATCCTTCTGTGACATACCTGCCTACATTTACTGTAGGTTTCAAAGTGTGGAAGTTTTTTGGTGGGCAGAAGAGGGTGGATTAGTAAGTAAATAAGCAAAGAAACAAACAAAAAAATAAACATATATAATAATTGATTCCTGTAGGATGATTCTCTTTTTGCCTCCCCCAACTTGCTCTCTGTAAGTGAGGGCAAGCTGGCCATGAAGGGCCGCACCCCATAGCAGATGGGGGATATGGGCCTTGCTCAAGGACCTGCAGATACGTCAAAGCTGGATTTGGACGGGCAACCTTCTGAGCACAGTCATAGAAGCTCAGCCCACTGAACCACACACTGCCCCTAAGAAAATGCATAAAAAAGCCCCAGCTTTATTCATATTTTTATTTCTGTTTATCTTATCAAAAAACATACGCATCAATTTATGACAGAAACCATTGTGAGCTGATATGATGACACGCATCATTTTTCTCACCGTGCCTTATATTAAAGTCAACTTTGCAAAAAGGTATGGCCACTATCCTGGTGACCAGCAGATGTAAGTGAAAAGTGTTCAGTACAACTCTACTTAAACTTACAGGAGTATTTTTTTTTCAGTGGAATGCCATCCTTCCCTGAAATTTTCACACCAACTTAGTCAGTTAGTTAGCTAATTCATTCAGCATTCATTCAACAGCTGCGCAGAGAGAAGCTCCACAACACCCCTTGAATCAGATTGTGGGTTGCCAGGTTATGGTGACAGATGGGTTGAATTTGTGGTGGATTGTGTCTAGATTGTTTCATAGACGATCTGGCAACTTGGGTAACATCAGACAATCATACAAAACTTATGTGCCGATTATTCATATTAAAATTTGAGAGCCATGCAAATTACATTGTAATTTGTTTCCCAGAAGAAACTACAAAACGGGGTGGTGCAGGGAGATGTCCTTGAAATACTGGATAAATTCATGGAAAATGAGAGTGTGGGCAGGTATGATCTACTGTATGAAAGCATTTTTTCATTAGTAAATTACCAATACTACAATATGAAGCTGTAAATCGATAGTACCCCAAATATGATTAATGCAGCCCAATGCCATGGCCTGCCCAGTCACTAGATATCAGTTTATCTGAACACCTTTCGTATGGCACGGAGCAAGCAGACATTCTTTACCATTTATGTTTATGCAAATGATGAATCTTCTGATGAGGAGTTGCTTGCTGTGTATGTTACAGACTCCCGTAATTCAATTAAAATTTCCCTTCACATTATAATGTACTTTTGGTAGGGGTTGTGGCAAAAGGACTAGAAAAGTCCTTACATGCGCTGGACAGCAGCCACAATTGCCATGGGCTCAGTTCAATCTTTATGATGGCAGACAGGAAAGAAAACTACTGCATTAAGCTCTGGTATGAGATCCACGCCCTTTATATTGCAATTTCATTTCTGATTTCACATGTTCAGCATTCCAATATCATTCCCATCTCACATTAGCTATATAAAGTGAAACAGCAAACAGCCAGCTCAAAATGTTTATTAGACCTTTTCAGTTTGATACATGGTAAATTGACAGAGCACTACAAGGCAATACCACAGCTATAACGCAGACCAGATGCAGCCAAAGCATACATTACTATAGTAAATTAAATTATCAAATTTTCAACTTTAACATCGAGTTATAATTAAGCCAAGTCTGGTTGCAGAATGCGTTACTTTAAGCTTTAACTGCTTTTGCTCAAAGTGTGCTTGTCAAACAGGTATTCAGCCATCCTGTTTTTGCCTGCATCCATCTTTGCGAGGTTGGTGACGTGGTCACCAAGTTTCTTGATGGCCTCAACTTGCTCATTCAGGTAGTGAGTTTCCAGCAAGTCGCAGAGCTGAAAAGAAAAGGAGAGGAGTCTGTACACACAGATCAAACATGACTACACCTGAGAGATGCAGAACTCAAGGGACATTTTCAACTCACATGAGGGTCATTTTTTCCAGAGGCTATTTTGTGCAACTCCAGCAGGGCCAGGTTCACATTCTTCTCCAACTTCAAGGCACACTGCATTGCCTCCAGACCACTGCCCCACTCATCCTTCTCAGGCTTCTGCACAAGACAAAGAAAAAAAAAATCAATGACAGACCATGAGAATTAAGGATTCTCCAATACATGAAGAAACATATCAACTGATGTGCATAATGCCATACGCTGATATACAATAGAGGCCATGGGTAGTTCAAGATGCTTGATATGAGAAACACTACATTTCATGAGGATAATTCATTTCTGTTATCTCACCTTGATATCCTGCAGGACGACGCGTCCGCCTCTCTTATTCTGGAAAGAGAGCAGCTTATCGGCATGCTCCC
>JAODKF010000103.1:33516531-33528272 GCA_026779585.1 Mormyrus proboscirostris
AGCTCCAAGTTGACCATACGATTAATGGCGGCTTCACACTCGCGGTCGTAGTTCTGACGAATCTGAGATTCCATCTTGGCTGCTTTTTTGTTTTTTTAGAAAACTAAACGTACAAAAATATAATTTTATAGCTTGTAAGAGGAATGCGATAGGAGTCTCAGCGGATAGTGAGCGAAGAAGTTCCGTTCAAGCACTGTTGAAGCAAGAACCTCCCTGCGAATCCCGGACGAATTGAAATGGCTGCTGCTCCTTCTCGGTATTTCAAGGGTTTAAGCCAGCTGACGTCAGCATCTAAGGGGCAAAGAGAAACAGCCAATGAAATGAACGGAAAGGGTTTAGGAAGCAGCCAATAAAAAAACACCAGAAACCCCATAGACAAATCACGGGATCAAGCTGTTAGATGTCTAACAACATTTATATTAAAACTATTATTAATTGGTTTCATTACATTTTCTCATTTGAATGAAACATAATCTTGGTCTTGCCTTTCCGCATTTTTCAGGCGAGGCAAAAATGAAAACCGTTTTACTTCACTGTTAGTATCACGTCATCAAAACAACACGTATCGAAAACAACACTTTCTGAAATAAATGCTTTGTTTTTAAATAACATTTTCCTCATATTTCAACAACATAAAAAGCCTAGATATAAACGCCCAGGAAATTAGCCTTTGCCTTGTGGTTGTAAAGCTGAAATTTGTTGCTAGACTTGAGTGAATTGTTGACATAGCAGTTTGCTATTTAAAGTATTTGTTGCAATATTTATCGAAGCGGTTAAACTTTTAGATTTGATCAGAAAATAATTTATTCTGTAGTAATTATATAATTTTGAATTTCTATTAATGCCCGCGCTTTTGAAAAGGCAAGCTCCCAACAGGCGTTGTTAATTGAATAGTTCATTTTTAATAATTGCTTCTCATGGTGAATCGGCGTTAGGTGAGGCAGAATGCCGAGGTCTCATTATTACCTAGGACAGTGAGTGTAATACTAGCATCTAAAAAACATCTATTAACGACATAACGCTAGTAAATAATTTCATTATTTTTGCTGCTATTAGTATTTGCACTTTTCTCAATTTTTAAACCAGACATGACTGCAGGCTTAACAGAAAGAAAAATATTTGGTCACCATGACTCAGCATGTTCTGTTCCCAGGTTCCTGATCGCATCGTATCTAAGCTGAGAAAAGCAGTTATTTCAGGAAGCAGTTTCAAGCATGTGATAACAGCAGCAGATACTGGTTTAATCTGGTTTACATTTGAGGAAGTGCTTGGTATACTGTATTGGTTCGACGTGATTTATTTGTTTATTTATTTAGCTACCAGTGGTTCTTACACCAATTATTAAATAGGTTCATTTGTAAATAACATGGTAAACATGTTTGCTCCGTGTTTTGTTGTAACTCTGAAAGAGTTGACTTATGCATCAAATGTAATCTTGTTGCAATTAATTATTTTTTTAAATTTATTTATTTATTTTGCTTTAACGTTTTGTCTTCAATTGTTGGTTCGTTTGTATCTTTCTCTTCCTGTACTCGACACTGGAATGTTTGCTCACCATAAATAAGCACATTCTGATTCCAAAGTTTATGTGAATACAGACTTGAAGCAGAGCAGTTATTACACAAGTAGTCATTTTCATGTGACACTGTTGGTGAAGACATTATCAATTTAGTTTATAAAAAATGTTGTATTTGAAGAAGTACACTGTATAATTTTTGACTATTTGACGTATTGACTGCGTATACAGTTATATAGTGTCCAGTGCAGGGATCATTTAAATAATCATAATATTATGAACAAAGTAACCCATATTTTGTGTTTGGGAAATGTGTTCTTGTGACTTGAATGTACATATTTTACACTGCAGTTTAGTTTGCTATGTAAAGATATAATATGTAAAGATATAATATAATATATGTTATAATATTTGTAAGAGAATGGTCAAAGATTTATAACTGATGTCATAAAACTTACTGATGTCTGTGTTTATAACACGCATAAACTTTGGAATCAGAATGTGCTTATTTATGGTGAACAAACATTCCACTGTCGAATACAGGAAGAGAAAGGTACAAATATAAAACACACTTTTCCTGGAGTTTTTATTCTTTCCATCGCCTTTGAAACATCACTTAGCAACAGGTAGTGTTATTGAGTGATTATAATTTTTAAAAATGCTACTCGAGGGATTGACCGGGGGAATCTGAAGGTCTCTACCTTTAGGACAATTAGGGTGATACTTTTATCACAGAGGTTGTTTTCATCATATTCTATGTCAGGTTATTATTAAAATAACACAGAATAGTAAATGGTTTTCTTACTGTTGTTGCTCATTGTATTTGTTTGTCCATATGTGCCTTTACTTTTAGCCATGCATGGCTGTTGGTAACTTAAAAAGAAAATTGCTTCCTCAGCATGACTGAGCATATTCTGTTCCCAAAGTCCTGATCTCACTGTTACTAATGGGAGACCAAGCAGTTGTTTAGAAAGCAATTTCTAAGCTTATGATACCAGCATAAAAGATTGGTTTAGGCATCATTAATTCTACGTCCATAGATACTATGGAGATTTTTTTGTAGGCCGCATCATGTAATCCAGGATGATAGCTATACAAAGTAATGCATCACCATTAGCAACCTTCATTATCAAACAACAAACAAATATCAAAACCTTTAAGATAAACTGTTTTTAGTTATATTGTGGCCCTAAAATAAGTCACTTTCAAATCATAAATAATCTTAAAGTATATGTATAATAACAGACATGTGTCAGGAGGGAGCTTGACAGTTAATTTATATATTTTTACTCTTTAGCTTTTTGCCTTTATTTTGTCATTTAAGTCTGTCCTTTGACAGTCATACATTATTGGCCAAGCCCCAGACTTCAAGTACTTGCTCACCCTGAACCAGCTCATTCTTGTTTCTGTGCGTCTTCCTGTCCTGCTTCTTCACTGTATAGCTTTCACATGAATATCCGCAGAAAATAACACCATACTTTAAATCAGAATCAGTTTTATTAGACAAGTATGCATGCATACACAGATTTCAAGTTGTGAATTTGCTCCTAATAAACATAGAACTAAACAAATAACAACAACAAAAAAATTTAAAGCTACACTGAATGAAAACGAAGCCAATGGATAAGGACAGGTTACAAAAGATAAACATTGAAATTATGTATTCTAAATAAATAAAGATATATCAGTACTTTAGATTATTTTCTTAGTTTTTTTGTGGCTCTGCCAACATATTTCTTGACAGCTGGATCCTTCGTTATCAGTGATTGTTCCAAGGGACCAAAAGTCATCCAAAATCTGTCTCCACCATCAATACTGTCAGCTACCAGTCCTGTATTCACAACCTTTGTTCACTGTGCTTCCATCATTTCACTCCTTTCTTTAACTTTCCTCATATCTACAGATCTTATTGATCTACAGATCTCATTTTTGGTTATAGATATAAACATCATCAACGTATGAAAGATTTCTTGAATTCAGAGGTGCCCTTTTCTAGTCCAACTCTATGCAAGTTGAATCGGTATGATGGCATGAATTTGTCTCTAATTTGTATTGTTGTGGTTTTTCGTTCCTCGCCAAGTCAGAAGCCGCTGGTGTAGATCCAAATGCAGTCTTTATTGCAACAATGAAGTTACAACCAAGGCCCGACACTTAAAGTGTGTCCGATACTGTTTTACACCAATTTTCTCATTGTGTAACAATACCTCGCCACTTAAGCATCATCATTCCCTCAACCATTCAGCATTGGTGTTTTTTCCCTTAATCCACACCCCTATATGATAAGTTTGTCCATCATCTCCTTTACTGTTTGGTCCGTCGGCTGAACATAAGGGTGACGTGACCATCTCTACTCAGTTTTCTAAATATCCAGCCGTGAACTTTTGGTGAACTCAGGCGAATCCCTTCCTTTATTACAAACCTTGGCAGCTTCAAATTGTTGCACATTGTCTTGCTAGGTGGTTAATAAGATATTTGTCCTTCTACATAGTGATAAGCTGCAGCACTAATAAAGTACATATTCATACACTAAAGGCTAACAAAATGGATAACAGATACAGAAACTTCTAAGCCAACACCAGGTGCTCATTCATACTTGTTTTTTTGTCACAATGTGCACAACAATAATTGGTCTGCATTATTTAAAGATCACAAGGTCAGTCTCTACACAGTTTCCATCAGCTTCTTAAAAGAGTCCTATGCATTTTGAAGTGCTAAATATTATTCTATAGTATGACAATAGTATATTTTGGTATACCCGTTTACCTAAAGCATTTCTTAATTTAACCTGGTCAATCTACACTAGTGGCTAAAATTGTGGAAACACTTCCCATTTTTAGAGATTGCAGAACTTTATTTCAGTTATTCTAGTTACTTGTGTATGATTACTCCAATGTATGATATTTGTAAATATTCTTGGATTGTGCAGTAATTTATAAAGTGTAAAGCCAAAACTGCTAGGTGTTTCCACAATTTTGGCCACTAGTGTAAGTCATATCTGTCATCACGTCTGCCAAGTCAGCAATTACAGTATATGACTTGCAAACAAAACCATAAGGAGTTTCTGTGTTCAGGGTGTGATCTTTTCCTTATGTCCCTGGTGCCCTATGATCCTGCTTAGGATAAGAGGTCGGAAGACGGATTTTGTCACGCAGTCACTTTTGATACATTTTTTAATGTATTGGCCCATTTTAGATGTCCATTTTTTCTGTTCTCAGTTCAGTTGGAAAAACATGCATCACCCAGGTAGGTGCTACACAGTGGTGGTGAATCAAATGGCTGCCCATTGGTTCTGTTAAGAGCTTTGGGTGCCTTGAACAGTGCTATATAAATGTAACATCCATTCATTAAAAGCTGTCATGAAACATTTTTGTAATTCCTTCTTTAACCCAATCATTATTTCCCTTTATTTCAAAGACATAATATAATCCTAAACAATATTTAACAATGCTAACTTCCATGTGAATGGTCGTCAGATCCATGTAATGCAGAGGTTTCAGTATGGCATGGGGAACTATTAGAAGTTAGCAAACAGAGAACACAACACACCCTTTGTGTTTTCACAAAGTGACAGATAAATATTAGGATTGGCACGCAAGTATCAAATGTGCTGCTTGGCCTCCATGAGCACCATCTGTCTAAAATGGAGAACACTATGGTTAATAATTAATAACTTACTGCAGGTGAGTGGCTGGGCTCACATGACCCCATGCCATCTCACAAGCAACAATGTAGCACGTAATCTGAGAATGCATTTCAGGCTGGAGAACTTTGAACAATCACAGCTATGCAACCAATCATAAACACCACTGGAAAGAAATAAATATAGATTTAAGAAGTACGTGTTTATAGGGTGAAAAACCAAACAAGTTAATCACAAGTTACTTCAAGTTTAAGCAATGATTTTTAGCACCAACTCTCTTTAATGACAGCTAGCATGAGTCTGGAACTGTGTCATATATTTCCAGATAATGGTAACGTCAACCAAAAGATCTTATGATTATCAGTCTGGGTCACAGGTGTGCCTATACAACTGTGACTCCAGGAAGCTCACTGAACATGAGGTATGTCAGAGTGCACATGTAATGACCCTGTTTTTCAGTAGTGTTTTGGCTGTCTGTCAAAAAATGCTGTACATGACAGTCATGTATAGCTGTGGAATCAGGAGGCAAGAAGGGAATTACTCAATAGATATACTGCATGCAGAACTATTAGGTAAGTGTGTATTTTGCTTTTATCTTCATTTATATGCAATATGTTCAGTGGAGATTAATCTAGAATGAACTGTATTTGGTCTGAGTACGTTTTATTTGGAGAAAAATAGGAAGCTGTATATACTTCCCCATGCAGAATTATTAAGTAAATTATTATTTTTATTTACATGTGCCAAAAAAGGACCTCACAAGCAGATAGACAATTTCCAGTCAGAGGGATGGAAAACAATGAAAAAATCCCCAAGTCATAAAATGTGATTGCCGTACAATCAAGCTAATATAGGACTTGATCAAATCAAGAACTTGACTGGTTCAGTGGTCAACATCTTCATGATGATCATTTAGAAGAAAGACGGCCACACATTGAAAATGGACTGTATAGAATGGCCAATATTTTTTTATTCCTTATATAGACTGAATAACTAAAACTGTTCTTGTTATTGTTTTTATTATTAATTCTGTTGATGGTGAGGAAAAATGAACTTAATTTCTTATTGCCTAATAATTGTGCAGAATTATAAACAGGTATTTTTCTTTCATTTTTGTTCATGACAGACAAATGTAATATTTTATCTCTAAAAAGATTTAATTGGAGCAAAAGAAAACTTCTGAATTCACTTTTATAACTCTGCCCAAATTCTGCAAAAAATAATTTCCAGGAAAAGTACTTGTTGAATACAACATGTATGTGGTGTCCTAATGGTTAGGGAATTGCACTTGTAATTGAAAGTTTGCTGGTTTGAATCCCTGACTAGATACCCTGAGCAAGGTACCGCCCCCAAGCACTGCTCCCCAGGTGCTGAATTAGCTGCCCCCTGCTATGTCATAATGTCACATATGTGTTAAATGCAGAGGACACATTTTGTTGTTGGGCACTGTGTGCCGTGGTGTGTCAACAATAACCACTAATCACCAGATTCTAATTCGAAATACTGCTTGCTTGTTTTTCACCTTGAGTTTTCATCACAGAGATGGTGGTGGAGCAATCTGGTGAGGTTATGCTGAAGTGTCATGCCCACCAGTTCCAGTATTACAGGTCCTATCCTTAGCAAGGCCAATAGGGGGAGTGCTCATCTCATTTGTCTACAATGTATGACTCCTCTGTGGAGAACAACATGCTGCAGGTGTCCTGCACTTCCTAGGCAGCCATCTGGGTTTTTTAGGTGTTTCAGGTAACCCACTCTGGCTGGAGATAAAGTTACATCAATGTTGAAGAGGGTTTTTTTCATTTAAGCTAGCACCAATGCATTCAGTGCATTGGTACCCATGTACACTATTGTAGGAACAGAACTATAATTTGTCATGGCATCAAGCCTTCCCTGACCTATGGCTACTGGACCTGTTTAGTAACGGTACTGGAACAATGGCTTTTTCAAGAAAAAGGTTGAAAAGTAAGGCGGTCAGAAGAAGGGAGTGATTACGGTGGAGGCTATAAAAAGGAAATAAATAGCCATTGTTGTTGTTATTGTTAATGGTTATATTCCTTATAGTCGCGCGAGTGTCTGGCCGTGACTTGTGTGTACCCGGTCTGATCCTCGTGTGTAATTAGCTCACATAAATCTCCCACCGTGTTTACAGTTTGGCGTCTGACAACCTTGTGATTCCTATCTGTAACTGGTTTGGTCCTCCTTGGGTGCCTGATGTAGTACTTTTCAGGACTGCTAATAAAAAGCCTGTTCTCCCCGGCAAGTGAGTTTCCATGTCTGACCCTGTTCCCGCGATGCTTCGGTCCGCACGACGCCACAGTATTTTTTACTTTGTTTTGTATTAATCATTTTTATATAAATCTTTTTGGGTAGTGGAACCAAACATCTGAGTTGTCATTATTTCTTGTGGGAAAATTTGCTTTGATATACGAGTATTTTGGATTACTAGCACGTTTCTGGAACGAATTAAGCTCGCAATCCGAGGTTTTAGTGTATTTCCATAGCTGCTCGCTAACTCGCCTGCGAGATGGATCCACTCACCAACATTTCGGGAGATGAACGGAATAACATCGTTGATCGCATCTTGCAGGATTCTTTCAAGTCTTTTCCTTTTTGAGGCAGCAAAAGAAAATGGTAGGGTGGATCTTTTGTTGTATAGCTTTGTCAGCTTCTGGTTTAACAAAAGTACAGTATGCAGGCATCCAAAAAAAGAACAAAGAACAATAACAACCAAAACAAACCCCATAACATCCTGTGTCACTTACATATAACCTCACTGTCTGTAAAGCCTCATGAATGAAAATCAAGCTGTCCCATGGGGGGGGGGGGATGCAAGGCAAGGTGCGTAGTTTGTTTTGTGGCGCACACTGGGAATTGAGGTTTGTTTCATCAAAATTTTTGACCAGGAGCCGCCACTGCTTCTGACATATACTGTTGATCATTGTACGGGTTTGTAAATTGGATTTGAAGAAGGTTCATTAAAAGTTCTGTTATTTTGTTATGTTATTTTCATGAATTGCAACAGAGTGATTTTGCAAACTGGGCAAATTTGACAGTAAAAATGGAGAGTTAAATTCGGTGGCATTTTTCCTTGACATTGATAATGCAGTCATCTGTTTGTTTTACCTTGAAAACCAAGAGTCATTTTCATAATGCAAATATTTTATGATCTAGACAGCATGTCTGGCCGTGTATTCCCAGGAAATTTCACACACATTAATGGACATGAGTTCAAGGCTAGGTGATGTGTTTTCTCTATATACACATAGCACCTTTATAAAATACTATTTTATTATGAAGCAGTATTTTCATTAAACGGATGTTCAGGTAATAATGTTATGCTGACATTGACAGAACCTTGGTTAAAATGTAAAATGTGGAAATAACATTCCATTAACATCATAATAAGAACGTTCTCTGCCAACATTGAGAAGATTTTCACATGACGTTGGTTAAAATTCTGGGAACATTTCCTGTTAGTTGGGTTTAAGTTGCCATAGTGCAAGTACCTAAGCCTGAAAAACCAAGGGTCATGCTCCAGTACTATCGTATCCAAAAACGTGATTTCCAGCGGCAGTCTAGAATGTGTTGTATGAGAGCAACTAAACATTCAGGGAAATTTCAAGTTGCATTGGAAGGATGGTGATTGTGGAGAGGAATATTTCTCTTTTATCAACAAGTAACCTGAAGCATGAAGTCGAGTCAGGGTTGTGCACATTGAAGATACCCCTGTTACTCTGACAGAAGCACCATTGGATGACTTATCTATATCATCATAATATGCAATATTACATGTCATACAGAAATATACACCTCCAAAATGCATCAATTATTTAAAGAAGTCTGAGGTTAATTACTTATCTCCACATTCAACACAAACAATGAAGTGCAGTTGCATTAACTGGGTATTTTACTGTTATACTGTTTATTTTTATATTGAAGAACACAAGATCTGACTCCATCTTGTTCTCTGAAGGTAGCAGCAATGTTGTTCTGATCTGTAGCCTAGTTATTGATTTATCTCTTCATTTCAGTTTATTGTACTGAATGTTAATGTTAATAAAATAATTTGTGTACCCTGACCTTTGAATTTGATTACTGGAAAAGGATGTGAAATGTGGTAGCTCACTGCATAACACTGTTGTGTCACACTGCATGGGTTACATAAAATATTGTTCACAGTCTTAAAATAACACCTTATGGTGTTAAATGAGATAAATATGGTGCTGGCAAAGCAACAGAATGTCATTATTCTCTAGTGCTGAGCAGACAATAATGCTTGTTATAGTCACTAAAAGCATGCAGTGCTGTAAGTTGTCATGTCTGTGGTTGTTACTCGGACATTGGCACTTTCAGCATTTATTGGGGTCAAAGTGTGCCTAGTTTATGAGGCTTTATTTGAAAATATGCAAAGAAGTTTCCTGCTCTGAATGTTACTGTTACCAAGCACGTTTCCTGTAAAACAAAACATTGTATCAAAGCCCTTGGTAAAGCTAGCACTTCTTAAGTGGCATACGTGTAGAGTAGCCATGGTCAGGTACTAAGCAAGTGGGTATATATATTACATCACATAACATACAATATGATATAGACATGGCAAGCAGCAGTAAATTACAATCAGAGAAGAGGGGGAGCTCTGTCAAGTATGGAGAGGGGTGTCCTGAATAAGCCACTTTGTACATTGCAGCTAGGAATCTGTGGCTTACACAATGCTGTTTGGATTGCAGTTGACAGGAGTACCAACATGGGTGTGAGGACCTCACAAAGCACATAATGATAGGTGGATGTGCATTTCTTTACATTTCTTTGCCAGGCACTTCGAATCAAATCATATACAACTGAAAAAGTGAGGTCAGGCAGGCGCTGGAGGGATCGTTCTGAAGGGCCCAATGGTGAAGACACTCTGTTGGTCATGGGGCCATCAGCAACCTACTGATCGCTGGCACGATAGCCTAACCCTAGCCCAGTGGTTCTCAATCCTATACCTGGAGCACCCCCTGCCAGAATTTTTTCAGTCCAACCCACACTGCTTTCAACCTGCCATCACTCAGAATCACTCTCCTAGCTAACACAACACCCAACAAAACCTAACTAATTTATGCTCATATTTCACACTATTAAGATAAAAAAGACTATAATGACCACAGGGGAAATTTTTGAAACACAGGTGGCACTATGGAGAATGCAGGCATCAATCCCACAATCTTTGCATACAAAGCCAGAACTCAAGCATTTCAGCTACTTCCCTAGTATTACCCATGAACATTCTTTCTCTAGATTGTTCTCTTTATTTTATTCTAACTTTTCACTTGTACATCATTTTCCATTGAAAGTGGGTATAGATTGTCACAGCATACACCATACTGCCAGTTTTTCTGCATAATGATTTTTATGTATGTTTGACAAGACACTTCATGAAGCAGGAAAGGACCACTGACTGGATGGGAAGCTCCAGAATGAGGAGCGCAGGAAAAGTCCAGATAATTGGTGGACCTCCAGAAGCACTAAAACTAAATCATGAGTAAGGCTTGCTGCTTGGTCAGATCTTGACTGAAAAACAATTGATTATAATAGACAAAAATAATTGAAGGGCAGTAATGAATAGAAAACTGAAACTGGATATCTCTGTGGTAGCAACCAACTGTGAGATGTGGTTCTGCCAATGCCATCCTGCCTTTCTAGATGTCAACATTCACCTTAACTGGGATGAAAGAGTCAAAGTGAGTGAAGAGCCAAACAACTGCTGCCCTTTCCACTGGAGGCCAGAATGATTATGACGGTACCATCCAACTATCATGCTCTTTAGTTTGGTTCTGCACCATGTCCATGTACCACTGTATAACTGAGAATTCCACTGGTACTCACAGAAAGAGCTCAATAAATGTCATATAACTACCTGCAAATCCACCATGCATATTAAAACATAAACCAGCTCAATCTCGTTTGTGGAAACAAATCAACGGAAGTACAAGCAAGAAGAATGAAGTCTGGCTGTGCTGTACAAAATTCTGTTGACTAAATCAGAACATTCATTTATACAGTAAGTATATTCCATGTGCATAAAAAACACAGACACTACTAAAAGCCACCTGAAACTCAGTATTAGATTCATGAACCACATGTTTTGTAAACGAAGTGGTGAGAAGACAAAGACGACAGAGCAGTTAGAGACATGATTTTATGTTAACAATGAGAGATGAAACACAGGTGCAGTGCCCCAAACATTAAATCATACATTAAATCTGGCTGTTTTGAAAATAACTTTGCTTCTATTGTTTGAAATGCAATTAAATATATAGGAATATTAGAAATACCTGTTACTGTATATAGCTAATTTCCAGTTGTATTTTGACTTGTGCTTTTTGCTGTTTGTTCAGCCAAATCCACATATTGTGAGTATTTGCAAGTGCGTTACCACTCTTGATTTCTGATTGTATTTCCTCATAACTTCATATTGTAATAAAACATCAAACCAAGGTTAAAGTACTACTTATGTCCTGTATAATATCCATATTTGTCTATATTATTCAAAATTTCATAAAAATAAAAAAATATATATCAGTCAAGATAAGATGAAGATCAAGTTAA
>JAODKF010000103.1:33580352-33592169 GCA_026779585.1 Mormyrus proboscirostris
CGCAGCTGGTGCACAAAGAGTTTAAATAGTGGCAGTAGACAATATTCAATATGTTACGTGATAATGCAAATGTATAAGTAATTGTTACATTAATCATACTAATCATATGTTTACCATTTGCAGTGATTCAATGACAATACGTCAATGTGTTAATCATTAATCAATGAAGCACCCAAACATTAACAGTGATTCAATGTCATATAATCAATATCTATATACATATCTCAAGTAGAGTATAGAAGTCGAGACAGATTCCGGTAAATTGAGCAAGATGGGTGAACCAATTGAGCCAGAGAATTGTGTTATATGTTTAAGCTTGGTTTGTTGGTGTTCTGCGACCAATCAGGACTTAGACGTCCTTATAGGGAATTGGGAGTTATGGTTTATCAACTGGTTCCTCTTTGTGCTCGAGGTGACTTGGTACTGAGTGCCAGAGTGTGACGGGAGTGCTTTGCTGTATTGCTCAAATAAAAGAGATTACAGGCACTCCTCTACATATGAACTTTCAACTTACGAACTTTCAGACATAAAAACAAAAAAATTGTGTTCATTAGGTTCCCGTTTCCTGTCCGCAATATCATTTTTTTTCTGTGAGCCAATTCCGCCTAGTACGATTTCTGGCCGCTACTCCCACCACACAGCAGTGTAACTTGCATCCTCCCAGCATCCTAGTTTTTTATACTTGCGTATACCCTTAAATGATGTTGAATAACGACATACGAACATTTTAAGTTATGAATGGCTATTCGGAACGTATCTCATTCATAAGTAGAGGAGTGTCTATACTCACCAAACTGAGAGGTCCAGAGTTTTATTTTGGCTCAATTAGAGTTATCAGAGAGGTTCATCAGTAGACGTTTGACAAAAAAAATCCTCGCTTTTCTAATCTATGAAATATATGA
Organism: Mormyrus proboscirostris; assembly: GCA_026779585.1. Classification (NCBI taxonomy): domain Eukaryota; kingdom Metazoa; phylum Chordata; class Actinopteri; order Osteoglossiformes; family Mormyridae; genus Mormyrus; species Mormyrus proboscirostris. Next base: position 33,581,255 of record JAODKF010000103.1, read on the forward strand.
ATTATATTTTATATAAACACTGTATTTTGCAAGCACATACTGCCATAGTGTATTTTGCAAGCATTGGCCATAGTGTAGGTCTGTTTCCACCATTATCTGGCACATAAAATGCCTTTGTTTAACAGTGTAATGATGGACTTTTCAACTATCGCTCCATTTAAACATTTTAATGAGTAACCCATTTTCACATTAATATATATACTTGCATTATATATATTCATGTGTGTATATTTGCATTATATATATATATATATATATAACAATTCTGATAACAATTAAGGAACTGCAAATGGCTAAGGTTTAGTGTCAGTATCTCCCTGTTGTAGACCCTTTGTGTGTGATGAGTTATTTGCACAACAAGTTTTGCACAACAGCTAAGCCAATGGTGTCTAAGAGCTTCCTCTTATGGAAATGATCCTCTGGACCGATAAAACTAAGTAATGAAAATAGGATGATGAAAAAATGAGACCGAAATGGAAGGCTGGTTTAGGTACAGAAGAAAGGTGTTTTTGTGTTAGTGATCACAGTTACTGCTCTGTTTGCATATATTTGTCACACATTGTTAAAATATGCATGATTGGGAAAAGATACGTGCAAGCTATGACACATAGAACATTAAATTGTTATTGCTAGAACTGGATCCCCATGCACGTAGAAATCGGTACAACTTCAGATAAATATTCAGATAATATTTATGCCAAATATTGATCTTAACAGTCATTTATAACATAACTCTTTAGAAGGTAAGAGGCACAGAGATTTGGGGCCTAAATGATTAGTCAATAGGTCCTCTATTAGGACAAATCATTCAGTTTAGTGAATAGACCCTGTGCCAACTATAGTTCCCTCCATCCTTAATTCCTCAAAAAGTACATTAATAACCTTCAAACTATTTTTAGATAAAATCATACACATATAAACACATACATACATTTCATGCTGCAAGTGTAGTACAATAAACATTGCTTTGAAAACATAGCTTGTTAGTTTTTGGTTCTTTTAACCAATTGCCCAGACATTCGATGTCTTGTAAAGGGCTTTACTTTCAACCTGATATGTTTATTTCGATTACAGTATTTCAAAGTGTCCTGAGCTTTTTTTCTCTCTGAAAACAAAATTGGGCAATGCTGCCAGTGTGTACCCCAATGACACGTAATCCTACATGAAAATCACAACGTTTAACATTTAAAATGTCCATGTAATATAGAATATTTTGTTTTACAAGAATTTAAACAGAACCAATCGTTACAAAAACTTGAAACTGATTACGAAAGCAATAATCAAATCACATCGTCATATTGATATTTTAAATATTTAACAGTACAAAACAACCAAGCATTTACCAGACATATATAGTAACTAAACATTTCTTAATTTACCTCTGGACACATCTGCCAGTTAATCTCAGCAGCCTGCCAATTCCCTCCTTCTAGCGTAAGCCTATAGCTGCCAAAGGTCCTCTGATGATGAAACTTGATTGATGTTAATTCCCTGTCTTGAGGGTATGATACTGATTTTCCAGGAGGCCATTAATCGTGTTGAACAGTTTAAAGCAGCAGCTGGAGGTGAGAAAGGACACCACAGCTTCTCCGATGCACAGCTTTCTCTGTTGTCCTGTTACCCACATTCTCAGTGTGTTCCAGGAGTTAAAAACAAGATAATCTATCACAATTCATTACTTTTTTTATGAGTTCCTAAAGGGTATCAAAGTGCAACTTTGCTCAGTTATTTTTTTTCCTGAATTTGACAGAGGAATGAATTCAAACAGAAAACTATGCAGGAAAACATTTAAAATGTAAACACACTTTCCAAATATTTGCATACTGGAATTTAAAATGCTGCGTGGTTATATATTTCTATAAATATAAATATGATAAAATAAAGTTTACACACCCTATTATGATTAGTACTGTTATTATAAATTACCTAATGGATGAAAAAACTATACTGTCATTGATTTTGCACAATACTACCAATTATATTTAGGCTTATATTATATATACTATATATATTGCATATCTGTAAATATTAAATAGCAAATTCTTCTTTTTGTTGTACTAATTGGCTTCATTTAGTTAATTCAAAAGCTTTACATTTCAGCATCTATAGGATATGGAAAGTTGGAGTGAAATAAGTGATAAAAGGCAAAAAGTAGACCTACAATTGACAGCAGCTATTAATCAAAAGCAGAGGAGCCTCCAGTATTTCTAGAGGACCACAATGTCCATTCATTTAGTTTTTAGCACTTAACCATTAAAATGAAATGATTTTGAAATGGGATTTTCACTTCCCCAAGTTTTAAGTTCACTACATGCTGAATGAGAAAATCAGCTGCTTTTTGGAATTCCTAAGAAACTGGCAGGATATGACTGGAATCGATCACTTTCATTTTAAGCAGCAATCATAATGAAAGAAACATTGAAACCTTCAGATTAAGAATTCACTGAGTTCACGTGTCAAGCGACGACGGCAGCACAAGGACTGACCTTTGGCAGTGGGGGCAGATTTGGTGGGGTTAAGGACCCTCTTCAAAAAGCCTCACATAAGTGCATTCACATTCTTTTCCTTTTGACACTAGTCTTTAAAGTCTCTCCATTAATCTTGATTTTCAAAAAGGTATTTTCTTAAAGTGGACTACCTATGTGATACAATTTAGTTAATTAGATCTAGGAAAACTGCAATGAAATCCTGCAGCTTCTGAGCACAGCAGTTCACAATAACAGTGGTAATATGCTAAACTTTGAAACCTGGTTGCCAAAGCTACATTGTATACTATGACCTTACTCTTAAGTGTACATGACATTTTTTATTGCTTTTAACTGGGTAGAGTGTTGACTGTCAAATGATCTCTGACAAGTCACTTTTAAAAATGCGCTATAAGAAAAGGTGCTATTCTGTTATTCTATGATGTCTTCATATGTAGGGCTTCGATATTACAAAGTGTACACAAGGCTAATTTCAGTAGCATTATCCAAAATTTAAATATACTGTGAGCTTGCATTTCTATGTATTATACTGGTAACAACTGCATTACTACAATCATCAGTATTGTGAATTAAAGCACTATACTGAAGCATTTTCTATTGCAGGTGCTTTGCACGTCCTTGTTCTTTTCCATCTCCTAACTTAAACACTGTGAATACAGGTGATTACAGTACCTATGATTTCTATATCGATTACTATTATCAGTATCATCATTACATTTGCATCATGCTTAGTTCTCTTGCTTGAGTGTCAGTCTGTATTGCTTTCAGCCGATCATCAGGATCTCCCTCTCCTCTTCCAACTACCTGATGGAGGGAATGGGAGAGCAGCACCGGCGCAGGGGACCTGGGGCCTCATATTGAGGACTGGTGGTCGGTGCGATTGGGGTGAGGCAAATGGAGGAGTCAGTCATTCCTGAGATGTTACACATACTATGGGATTTCTCATAGCCAGGAGCTACTGACAGATTGTTTATGGAGATGGGGAATGAGCCAGACCAATTAGCCAATGGAATGAACCAGGCCGGTTAGCCAATGGGAATGAGTCGGACCGATTGGCAAATGGAAATCGATTTTCATGGGTCAGAAATGCAATCCAGTGGTTGATTTCATTGATGCATTTGCCAGGTTAGTTGTCAAAATGAATAGATGATAATATTTTTGATTATATGTTAATTGTAGATGGAAGCAGGATAATTTATGCGAAAAACAATCCAATTGATGTCGTTAGATATAATTTGTATTTTAGTTTACAAAAGCAGAGTGACCATATAGCGTGTAAGTTTATGAATAATAACAATTAGAAAGCAGTTTTACAATTACATAATGAGATAAATGTAATATTTTTCAGCATAATTACAAAAGCAAAACAATAAAACAAAGTAATATAAAATTATATTGCAGGAGACATACAAAGACAGACAGACAGAGACAAGACAGGACAAAACAGGAAAATGAGAGTTATGAAATATGTAACTCAATCATTGACATAACAGTTAAAACTTTTTTTGACAATTTTACTATACCATATACACACACATACACAGGTTTGTACTTATATCTTTGTGGGGACTCTCCATTCATTTTTATGGGGAGAGCTCTAATCCTAACATGATGACCGTAACCCCTACCCAACCCAAACCATACCCATAAGTGACCAAATTTTTAGTTTTTTGATTGCATTCACAGATATTGGTGGGGATCTGAAAAATGGTCCCCACGACATCAAATGACAGGTCTTTATCACATTGTTGAGGAAATATGCAATATAAAATGCAATATAAACCATATCCACACACGCACACAGACACAGACACACAGTACTGTGCAAAATCTTAGGCAGACAAAGAAAATGTTTAAAGCTATACATCTTGATAGTAATTGTACATTTTCTCAGAAAACACACACACACATACACACACATTTTAGCATTACAACATACAGTATACAGTAAGATTACAGACCTTGGAAATTTGCGATGTTAGGTTGCAAAACCCGGTTTCATCATTCCTCATTCTAGTATGTCACAGCATAGTAGCATTTAGCAGTGATTCAGTATGAAGTCAAATAAGACAACAGACATGTTCAAATGTACAGTGCATTGGCACTGTGATACAATGATAAGCTCTGCTGCTAAAACACTACATTAATTAGAACATAAAATGCTAACATGTGCTTATTTCTATGGTTTAAACCCTAAATATGCTCTTATGCGCCCAAAACAATGTAATTTCATTTATGAGATAGCTTAATACATTTCCTTTAAAAACTAACCCTTTCAGTACTTATAGCAAATGCGACTTGAGATGGAAACCCGTGACGCATTTGCTATGTACATAAACATTAGCACCTTTCAAGAAATTTTTAATCTTTGTGCGTTGAATTTACGTTAACATGATCTTACTGTTACCCAATAGTAAATTAAGTATTTTCTTATTTTTATATAATCGTTAACATTTCTGTCACGTATTGCCAGGGCACAGACCGGGGAAGCAGGGATAAGAGTCAAGGAATCGGGGAACACGGGGTTTAATCAAAAGAAAAACATGACAACAGAACAGGCAGCAAACTCAAAATGACGTTATGACCAGACTCGGGAAACATACTTAAACGCATCCTTAAATACACAGGACTAATGACAGCAACTCAAAACAGCTGATCAGACGGGGATTCCACACGAGGTAGATGAGGGGGCGTGGCACACGGGAGGATCAGAAGAGTAGGTCATGACTGTTCCAAAGGGAATAATTAGTGTTCCAGTCAAAAAATACATGAATGTAGTGGATGGTTGCTGCAAATACTGTGGTAATTTTGGTAGAGGAGTTAAAATGGCTCAGCTGACACACTTTGACAGACATAACATCATAGTTTTATACCAACATCATTCGATCTTCATTTTCTGTGACTGCCTAATACTTTTGCACAGTACCGTACATGTATGCATAAACATATTGTGACATTACTCTGGATTCACATACAACCCAAAATAATATTATTAGTTACTTGATATTTAACTTATTATTTATAATATATGTGAAAGCAGATCTTTAATGTAGTAATAAATTCATTGGTATTTTGGTATAATATTTCTTAAAGACCACAATCTGGTCGATATTTTTGACCTGATACAGGACATTCTGTGGGAGAACCAAATCGAAATAGCTGCCTCTTACACACAGTCCTTCTTTCTCTATGAAATACCCAGACTACTTGAAATAAATCAGCCTAAAGAGAGTATGGCCTAGAGGTGATGCCAAGTGGACTACAATATTTGATATGCCGTAAAGCCATTAAACAACAGCTGGCATGTAACAAACCACTGCTGGGGTCTTACCCAACCAAAGTGCAGATTGAGGTAAATCACACAGCATTACTACATTACTCTACAATGCTTTAAAAACATGGCTGTTAAAAATGGCAGATAAAAGCAAAGTCCATAAAATATTGATAGTTTTTCTTCCACATGCATATTTTTGAAGGACCCAGGGCCAAGCTAAAGGGTGTGAGGATTTATTTTTATATTCTCTTTCTCTTTACTCTAAACCACCATCTCTACACTAAATACCCAGTTTTCCTATTATTCAATTGATGTTTTTTTCCTGGAAGGTCTCAGCAGGGAATGGATGTGTCATGTAATTGTAAGGCTAGGCAATCCTGGACAGATAATCTCTGTTATGGGCAATTAGTCATGATATAAGCCAAACACACAAGAAGATAAATGAGACACCAAAAACGTAACAGCCTTGCTTTAACGCTACATAGTAAAAGCTACGCTCAATCCAGCTTTGCTATTGTGTTAAATTATACTGCTTTGTTACCATTCTTAATATATGACAAGAAACACTTAAGGAAAGCTCTTTTACAAAAGCAAAACAGGCTGTGTAATGCAAGGAATGATTCCCTTCATGACGTTAAGACTCTTCCATTTCCGAAGTAAAACATACATGTCCGATCAAGGCAGCGATGCGTTTCGGCATCTGTGAGCGTGCAACTCAAAGCACATCTTTGAAAACATTATATATTTAACACATGAATAGATACTGGAACAAAACAAAACTTGTGAACTCAGGCCTGCTTTACAATAATTTATCAGAATGCCCATAGCTCTTAATATAATATGTGAACATTCACCCCTGCTAAGGAATTATAATCATAGCATTAATTGCTGGTTTGCATAGGTGTAGTCTATAGTTGCATTTGGACTGTTTTCTTCCTGTTTCTTTTTTATCCAACGAAGGCCCAAAAAGCCTTAAAGATGGAAAGGATTGATACTAGTAGCGTGATCTTCTATTGCAGGGCTCTTCAAATCTGGACCTCGATTCCAAATCGTGTTTTCAGTTCTCCCAGGTGGTTAGTGTAATAATTACCGATTCTGATTGGCCAGAGGTTTCGCACCTGACTCACTGGTAAAAGAAGGCTAGAAAATCATTAGGGCATGGACCTTGAGGACCATGATTTGAATAGCCCCGTTCTATTGGTTTGCTCTTTTGGAAGCATGCTGAAGGTGCAGTGGAGGGTGGGGTTTGTGAGAATGGAACCACATTTCACAAGGCATAGAGTGAAATGAACAAATAATAAGTAAGGTTTTATCTTTCCTCATCCTAGTAACTCACAGCATAGTAGCATTTAGCAGTGATTCAGTATGAAGTCAAATAAGACAATAGACATGTTTGAATGTACAGTGCACTGGCACTGTGACACAACGTTGGTTAAGCTCTGCTGCTAAAGCACTACATTAATTAGGACATAAAAACGGCATTGGCATAAATATTTATATCAAATATAGATAACCAAAAGGGTCAAGCTCCAAAGGCATAATGCAATGAAGCCATTTCAGCCATATCTCCATATGGAGTCATGAATCATTTTAATACAGATGATTATTCTTCCTGATTCTTGCTAATAAAACAATGTTTAAACATAAGAACAAATTTATATTGCAGTTGAGGGAAAACCCAGAGGCACTGAGCACCTCAGAAGCTAGACACTGCCATTCCAATTACAACCATTTAATTATTATCTTAAGGCGCACATTAATGTGTTCAAAAAGCCATTTTCCCATTTAAAGGCACCATCATACTGCCCAAGAGTACAAAAGCTCCAGAATCCACCATTTTGCTAATGAATTATAGGAGCACACTTCAAAATCAAACCCTCCTAGAATAAAAAGGTTAATGCAATCTAACAGTCCAAGTAAATCTGGGTAGTTAAAACAGAAAAAATGAGTTACATATAGAGCACTGATCAAACTAAAGCTTTCCTCCTGCAGGTAAACATATTCAAGACTATAATTAAAGCCTATTTGTGACTACAATGGTGATTGCCTTTAATATATTGAAACAAATCATTGTAATACACATTTAGGAACTTGCTATGGAATGACAGACGTATTGCAAGCAATACAGCTTCCCTTTTCATAAAGATAAGGCCTTTTCAGTGTATAAAGTAGACATGATCCCACCAGTTCCTCTTCGTTGGTTCTTTCTCTTCTAGTATTGGAGGTTTGTAATTATGGACATGCCTTTATTTATTTGAACAAGGAAACAATGTGTATGTGTTAAAACATTATGGAGTATTTAATACAGGAACAAAAACTACTGAGAACTGAGAAGGAAACATAGTGTGCAAAATGGAAATGAAACTTGCCTTTAAATTTTAAAGGAAATGGGTAAGTTTCATTGGCAAAAATGTGCGAGTAAAGAAGCTCTCTCTGTACTTATCCTCATAGAAAAGGAATACCTACCTTTCATCAAATTTTTGTTACAATATGAGGACTGTACATGGAGCCTATGAATGGAATGGAAATGCATGTTAATATGATAACAGGCAAAAATAAGGGCAGAATGAAAATGAGTATTAATGTTGGACGTATAATGTTAGAGAATTATTCCTATGCTACACAAAAAAATGAAATAACATTTAAAAGTTTAAACATAAGGTAAAGGTATTACTTCTGTGGGAGACTCACATTTTCCAGGTAAGAGGATGCTATCCGCACTAAGCTGCTGCAGCATACATTACATTTCTTTGTTGTTGCTGATTCCTCCGGACAGCATTCCTGAGGTCAGTGGCTTTCTGCACTTCAGTTTCACTGATTGGTAATAGATTTCAGACTTTAAAAAATCAAAATTACTTTTTGGTATTCAAAACCACAGTGCTCACAGAAAGTCTAGGGACACTTGCCAGATTCAGTAAGAATACTGCAAATGTATTGATTTTATAACAAAAATCTTTACTTCATTTATTTCTTTACAAAATATATATATCACGTTAGAAAGAACTGGAGGTCTTAAGGTAACATTAATTTCTGGCATTAATAAAGTGTTCTAAAAGCAATAACATAAAACACCAAACATTTGTGTTTAGTATCCCTTAGGGAGCCAATGACTACTTCAATTAACAGTGAGATGGCAAGAACAAAACTTAATCAGTCAGTCAGAAAATTATGACACCTAATAAAAAGAAAATACCTGCACAGATATTTACAAATATATTAAACAGCGCTTGTCAATGGACGTTTGTTATGAAACCGGTAAATTTGCAACATTTTTACAGAATTAAGCAAGCTGCCCAACACTTTTTTTGAGCACTGTTTTTGGGCAGGTTAGATTTTTAGTATATATCTTAATCTATGTATTGATTTGTATCTTTTCATGATACAATGAGATAGATTATTTGGCTCATATGAATACATCAAACATACCAAAGTCCTTTTAATTTTAATAATACTAACGTATCAAGTGTATTTTTTTCAAAATACACAAAAGTAAAAAAAGCAGGCTTAAACAATGCAAAATCCATTGTTGGAATACTTTCTCATAAATACAAGTCGCCTGAAAGCTCTGTATGAGTGACATAAAATGTTGTACATTTTCTCTCAGTTGAAATACTCTTAAATCATTTGATGCAGAAATCCATCAACTCAAAATGTTCTGGGGAGAAATGTTAATTGGCCTGAGTTAGAAAATGATGTATAGCTTTTAACATCAAACTAACTCAGTGCAATGCTTTGTAGGAAATGTTTATAAAGAGCAGGCTTCACCGGCATTTCAAAGAATTATATTTCTACAATTTATATGAATTACAAATCAATGCCATGGTTACATTATGGCATCATCTGATGCCTGCATAGTATTATGCCTATCTAAGGCCTACCAGAAGCTAACTATTCTTAATTTTTAATCTTAATCTTTTTTATTTCTTTTTTTCTTATTTTTTTTCTTTTTCGACAAATGCCCAGAATGCTGATATCCAGTGTTTTCTTGGACAGTGGATAAAAAAAGAGAAAAGATGGGAAAACAGGGTAGAATTATATGAGAGCTGAGAAAGGCTTTTTTTGTGGGAGAGGTTGAAGAGGAAAGTAAAAACGCTGTGGAATATAAAGCAGCTGACAGCTTCATACATAGATGGGAACAACACATAGATGGGGAGAGAAAGTAAAAAGAACAGAAAAAAGGAAGCGGCGGGAACATAGAACATTTTCTGATGGCATCAGGCATGTTTGAGAGAGAGAGAGCAAACCAGAACACATATAGATCACAGTAGAAAATATATAGTAATACATATCCAACAATAAACTGATACACAATTCTATGACCTCTTGACCTTTGTTAACTGACACGTTTTGTGTAACGTCAACGGAAGTCAAAGAGCCAGGGTCAAATAAAGAGTGACTCAACTGGCATACCAACAAACACCATCTACCCATTTTCACTACCCATTTGTGCTATTCAGGGTCTGGAGTCCGTCCCGGAATCTATGGGCACAAGGCAGGGGATAATCCAGGATGGGGCACCAACTCATTGCAGTTCACACCTACAGGCAATTTGGCAACTCCATTTAACCTCAGCATGTTTTTTCAGCTGTGGAGGGAAACCAGAGAACCTGGAGGAAACCCCATGACGAAACGGAGTGAACATGCAAACTCCACACACTCCACAGAGCCACAGGGCAGAGACTCACCCCAGGTCCCACAAGCGTGAAGCAACAATGCTAGTCACTGCACCACCACACCGCCCTCAAATGAACACATATTATTAAAAAAACAATAGCGACATTAAGATAATTAAGAAAGATGAGAAAGTTCCGCTTTAAAACTAGAAGTTGACAAAAACTGCCCTGTCAACAAGACCTTTCTTTTTTGTATCATTTTCAAGATGTCATTTTATGTATAGTGTTTTTTATATAAGTGAGTAAAGTTAGCAACTTGGGAAAAATGTTCCTAGTTAGTATAAGTTAACAATATGCAGAAATATCAGCACAGGTTGCTGCTGGAGGTCAGGAAGATTTCTACTGGAGTCAATATGGGAGAGGATCAGCTACTGCTGTTACACTTCTAGTCATCAAAAGAGTGAAGAGCCCAGTGTTAACCTGTGGCTGGATTTGGAAGTGTTTACTAATGCAGGAGACGGCTTGTGGGACACAGTTCGGGG
>JAODKF010000103.1:33592269-33605966 GCA_026779585.1 Mormyrus proboscirostris
CCCCCCCCCCCCGCTCAGGACGCACCCAAAAAGCTTCAGCTTCTGACTTGAGCTCTGCCAGCACCAATCTCTCAAGTTCAAGCTGCAGAGTCAGCCCATCAGAGTCGTCTGCAAGTCAGTGTTTTAGTCAGAGTCAGGAAGTGATTCAGAGAGCGCCTTGGACAATCGCTTAAATGTTCATTTAGCACTATGGCAATGGAGCACCTGCTGCTCAGCTGGACGCTTTATTTACAATACGGACTACAGCACACAAGAAAAGGCTCCATAAATAATAATTCACAAAAGGCACCACCCACGCAAGCCTCCACTCAGGCGGCTGCCAGCTTGGTTTTTAATTTAGCTGTGGAGCTTAGGTCACATTTAGGAGCCATGACGCGAGCAGCAGGGGGCGCCATACTGCCAGCCTCCTGGCCACACTTCAGCAGCATTGATAAACATGCCTGGGGAGGTAGATGACAGCAGCAGAGCCTATGGTGCACAGTGATGCGGGTAAACCACACGGAGGACTGATAGCAACAGCAATGTGCTTTCAGGGAGATCTTTTATTATGAAGTACTATTTTAGGGACCCTGGCATTGTAGGCTAATTTATTTAAAAAAAAAAAAAAAGCTGCATCAAGATCAATGACTTTTAACCCTGGGAATGATAACAAATTCACCTAAATTCATTTAAGCTGGAAAAAACATATTGCCCTGTTCAAATTAAAGCATTGCACAAAACAACCATTTGATATAAGTCCAAAACCTGTTTTAGTCGTCCAACAAGTAGGCAAATGTCACTTCCTGCATGAAATACTGGAATGCACAATGCAAACACGCAAATAAAAAAGGGGATGTTACTTTACCAGTGCAAATGTCACTGAAGATGGAGAACAACAAAAAATAAACACAGGGCAGGATAACTAAAAAAGGCACAAACTGAATAAGATAATGGGGATACAGTGTCATTTGCGACAATAACCAACACACAAACGTGTGATATGACACAACGTGAGAAGGAAGACAACAAGACAAAGCACATGAGAGAAGGTAAGATCCAGTGGTAGGTGGTGTGGACAAGTCAAAATGAGTCAACAGCCCCATGACATTCAGCCGGACAGCACAGACACTTTTCAGATCTACACAGCAGGGTGTCATACGCAAAACGTTCTTGTATAATTTAATTCTAGCCCTAATTCATACCCCACATTTAATAATCAATTCTGTATATACAATATCATGGATCCAAAATAACAGAAATCTGTTTTTTAAAAGATTGTTGAAATTGTTCATAGTTTAAAAACATTCCTCTATTTTGAAACCAGAAAAGGGTTATATTCAAGGTTATTACTAATCTGTCGTCAGGTTGCAAGATCCAGTGCAGTAATATTGTTGTTTCAACTATTTCTATTAAAAAAGAATATTTGGATATCTCAAAAGGCAGCAGAGGTAGAACATAGAGAAAGTTGGAGAACTTAACTAAGATGTGTAATCAGTGTAGGTTCGTAGGATTATTGGTCAATCCAATTAAAACCATTCAACTCAAAAAACTGTTCAGGAATTCACATGCACATACTCACACATATACAGTTATGATTTAACAAGCATAACAAACATGCACTTTTAATTATTTTTGGTCATTTTATTTCATAAGGATTGTGTTTATTTGCTGTGAAATTGGTCTCTTATTTTCAATGTACAACCCATAGTATATATGAATACAGAAAGCATCAAACACAAATGATTATGATGCATTCAAAATTTTCATCTCATGTCTTCGAATAAAGGTAAGCGAGATTCAAGTGTTATTGTGTTTTTACCTTAATACACTATCATTTGGTCCAGCGTGAGGCTGACTTAGCATTGAGGTCCTGTGGTAACGGAGGACCCTCCAGCTCGAACCATTCCTCACTCACAGGACGCCCGGGGTCACGACCAGCGACTGAGGAGTTATTGGGGGGGAGCATTGGGATTGGAAGAGGGAATTGGGTTTGATTTTGGAAAGTCCCAGGCGTGGCGGTAGTGGCGGGTGAGAGAAAGGAGGGAGGGAGTGAGGGAGGGAGGTAAAAAAAAAAAGAAGAGGTACAAAGAAGCAAACGATGGGATGTGACCATCCAATAAAGTCAGAGAGACACATATTGGGTAGGCAGGCGAGAATGAGGAAACAGTGAGGATGAAGAACCAAGTGATGGTAGGGGAAGAAAAGTAGAAGAGAAAGGGAGCAGTGAGCAATAAAGGAATGTATAAATACATGCCAGTGAGATAGATCTATCTATCTATCTATCTATCTATCTATCTATCTATCATTTATAAAATTCTGACCGATTTTCAGCAGAATGTTTCACTCTGGGGGGAATTTAAGTGAGTGTAAATGCCTTCTCTTTTTGGGATTTTAAATCTGAGTCTAATGATAATTCAAATTACAAAAAAATTGGCAGCAATATTAATTAACATTGTTGTTGTTAGCATTTTTGTTAGCATATTATTAGTATTTACACTCCTTATACATGATTAGATAATAGTAAAAAGAATAATGACGCATTCACATAATATTATTCCCACTTTTGCAGTATGCATTTTAGTTTACTTCATATTCACCTTTTACTTTTTTCTACACAAATGTTGCATATAAATGCATTCTAGTTTGTAAAAAATACAGAACTACATATTGTATAAAGCGTGGCCCAGGAACTAACTCTTAATAATTTGCTCATGGAAAAGCTGATTATCTTTTATGAAGCACATAACCCTAGGCAAACTGTGACAGGTTCAGAGATGGCCACCTTTAATGACTGTGGAATTAGACACATAAGGAATATTATCAGAAATCTTAACCAGAAGATTCTTCACTGCAAAGTGTTTGCTGGATTGAGCTGCTTCAACAACACTGCAAACTTTTCAATCACATTTCTTTGGAGGTGTTTTCCACTCCTGTACATTTTTAAACCTGTCAAGCCATAATGAATTAAATTTTACTTCTTAATTAATAGACAAGCAAGAACCACATGTATTAGATTCTAAATGGATTTTATTCAGCTGTCCCAATCAATACAATGTGTTAAATACAAAATACACAGGAATAATGGAAATGTCTGACATACTGGGGAGCTACTGTAGACTACTATCAACCTGAGTGACATAGAAAAAATATGGATGGAATTTGGAGCAATGGAATGGCAAAGGGGTAGATATGGCCTGTTTATGTGCATCTTTTTAAAAGCCTATCCAATGGGCAGTAGCTATTTTTAAAATGTAATAGGTGGCAGATTACTAGTTATCCTGTAAAAATGTAATAAGCGATGTAACTATTTTGATTGTGTTATCAATGCAACCTAACTTATTACATTTGAATACATTTTGATGAGCTGAGCAATAAAGCTGAAAAGTCCCAGGAATTTGCTTGGCCCACGTTGTCTGGAAATATGCCAAAAAAAAGCATTTCTCTATGGCAAAAAGATGTAAAGCAACAAAATGAATGCAATATTATATATATATAATCAAAAAGAATATATTCAGATGCAACCCCTTTTCACGTAAAGCTGTTACATGTAACTAGATACTCCCCAATGGGCCATGTTTCTGCATCACTGTAATCGTGTGTGTCTGTAAACAGATGTGGGTGTATATTAGTGGCGTAAGGGCATGCAGGGCACATCCTGCTTGTATGTGGCGATGCTACGCACTGCATCTGTGGCACGAGCAAAGCACGCATCGGTGTCAGGGCCCGGAATCCTACCTTTCCTCATGTTTCCATCGGTGGCTCGGAACTCCTCACTGCTGAGGAGGAAGCAGGCACGGTCGTGCGGGCAGCGTTCGCCCCCGCCCCCTGCCGGGCTATTCTCCTGCGCATTGTTTGAGCATTCTTTACTAGCCTGGGCTGCGCTGGCAGTATCTCCATTCTGTTTGGAGTCTTGGTGAGAGAGAAGCGGTTGGGACACACACGATGGATATACAGATAGATGGAGGATGAGAGAAGAGGAAGCAGGGGATACGATTAGTACATCATAAGAGGTCAAGAAGGGGAAGGCACAGAGAGAAAGTGCACTGGAGTCATCAGCGGTGTCAGCCACAGCCCATGTGCCCTAGGAACCCCCCCCCCCCCCGCCCCCCCCAGCTAAGTTGGTGCCCCTTAGGGAGATGGTACCCTAGTAGACTGCCTATGTCACATAGAAGGTTGTCCAGCACTGAGAGTAAATGGGAATCAGTCTATTAGAAAGAATTACTGTTGTACTTTTTTGGCAACAATAGTAAGTTACAGTCACTGATGCACATAGGAAGAGCCAAGAAAGGTCTAATATTGGGTAAGTCTAAGTTTCTTTCTCCAGATGTTTCCTTATAATTTGGGATAGTGTTTAATTTCCCTGCATAAAAATAACATACTGTAAGAGTAAGATGTGTCTCTCTGTGAAACTTTGAAGCCATAATGAACTCATAATATATCTATTCCAGGTGTAGAGCTCAGATTGTCGTTTACCAAATGTGAGCTGGAGATTGTGACCTTCTTCAGCCGACTGAGGGGAAATACGTTAAAAGATGGCCTGAATTCAGCACTTAGTGATGGCAAAAGGCAGGTGGTCACGCAGCAGAAACACCGAGGTTTGAGCTGTGGTGGGCAGGGATCCACTAACATGCTAATTATCAAAGCTAACTTTTTAGTTAGCTTTGGCCAAAAAAATTAGTTTGTGCTCAGCAATTTACAGAACTGATTACTGGAAGGAGAACGTACACGCTAAATGGTTACACTTTAGAAATTTGCTAATGTAAGCTTTTCATGGCCAGAGACCTACTGTTGCCTTTTTGTCCATCGTAAATACAGTGTCTCCAAACTGATCAGAGATGGAGAAGACGTCAACAATCTGTCACGCAGGTAGTTAGTGGCTGTAGTTTTCATTCATATACAACATTGCTCACCAAACTTTTATTAATGCTTCAAATCCATAAAGAATAAATATTATTTTTTATGCAATGCATGTATTTATTTGACAATAAGAAAATAGCAACTTACAGGAGGTGGCATCTATATTACAACAGATTTTTAAATGACATATTTATCACCTCCAAATTGCTCTGTGCATTTTAAAACTTCACATTAGGAGTTTTACATAGTAATGCGTAGTGCCCGTTCATCAGTCAAGGAAACGACCCAGGCCACTTCAGATCTGAACAAATGTAAAAGCGATCTAGGTTAGAGCTGTACACATAAAATGCTTCTCATAAATTTCCAGTCTTTTCCGGTATTCGCCCAGTGTCAAACTCTGATAACAGAGATGTTCTTCCAATACACGTTGATAAAGGGATAATAATTACTGAGTAACAGCTGTGATGAACAACTATAAAAGCTTTACTTCTGAAAAGCATATAACACATTGACTGCATGAACATATTTTCATAAAAAGTTGCATTCCGAGTTATGAATTGTAAAACTGATCGGTGCAATTCAGTAACAATGTCTGTGGAAGCAGAAAAAAGTTTTGACTAAACAAACAACTGAAATAGCAAAAACATTCTGAAAACCTCTCAGCCTCTTACACTTGCTACAATAAATCTAAAGCTAAAAATAGTTAAAACACTGTTGATTGGATAAGTAGATCTGTCATCTCTAATTGAATAAATGGTTACTTAAAATGGATCCATGGAAGCAATTTTCATTACTACATCATAAACATCCAGCTCTGCATATAACTTGCAGACACTCCGACAGCAGTAAAACAAATGAATAATATTTTCCAGGTTGATGAATCTTGTTTCCAGGTGAATAATGTTGAATAGTCCTAATACTGGATACCTAGTGTTAAGTATATCATTTAACATACTTAATGCAAGCTAACGAGTAGCATTTAATCGTTGTATATGTTTCAATGACCACAGTGCCAAAAAACTCACAACTCGCATCTGCCATCACAGACTGGTTCAGGCTAGACTCAGGGAAGAGATAGACCACCAGCAGGCCCAAGAGGACTCAGATCATATGGAGGAGATTTTTCCAGTCTGGGCTGCCAGGGACACCCTATTGCTATAGCAGGGCCTGCTCCCAGGAGTTTTTTCATTTAATATGTCAGCTGTACTAGTCACCTCAGCATGGTCAAGGCCTCCACTCCATCCTATCCTCATCAGCCTATTGGCTGCTCTGCGGGGACCGGCCCTCTTGGAGCCAATGACCATCTTTCTCCTTCAGGGTACAATAAAACTGACAAGGACCATTTTGTGAAAGAGATATATATTATATATATAGTTTATATTTATATTTAACATAATCATTTCACATCTGCATAGTAAATTGTTGAGTACCTTTTACAGCGTGAGTATAATACTATTTATCATAAATAAAGTGCATGTCATTTGAAATAACTCTACACTGCATGGTTAAACTGCATGTTTGAAGTAAAGTACTAAAAAGTGCATACTCTTCTGGTGTGATCTACAGGCTTGGCTTGGTTTCAAGCTGGAGACAAGTTGAGACCAGAATAAAATGTTTAGCCCACTTTTCCCAAAATACCCAGCTGAAGGAAACTTCACCAACTGGTGACATATGATATGATGTCCCAGAATCTCCTAATCCATCTATTCATGCACCATCCACTCCTATTTCCAGCAGAGGGGCTCAGGGGCACCTGACGTCTAGCCCAGGCCGCGTGGACCATAAGACTAGACTGGATGCCAGTCCTTCGCAGGAAGCATTTCATAATGCATTCACAAAAAAATAAACTATTTTTAGCTGCTCTAATAGGGGTCAAATGAAGACAATTGTTTTGAGGTCATCACCTACTTTCATCTAGCAACAACAGCGACATCCACACCAACAATCTTTGAAACACCTACATTATGTGTTTGTGTGTGTGTGTGTGTGTGTGTGGGGGAGTTACATTGTGGGGACATTGTGTGTACACGAGGGTAACCTCAATTTTATAAAAATACATGAGTGTGATCAAAAACGAAATAGCCAGATGTCTAGTATTTTGTTTGGTTGTTTATGGTTACATTTTAAGCCTGGGTAAGGAGGGTTGAATGGAGAGTCCCCACAAAGATATGGATATTAACAATGTGCTTGTGTGTGTTTTTGTGCATGTGTTGTGCAAATTACACATTGAAGCCACAAAGTTAATCATAAAGCACCTTAAATTAAAATTAATGTGTGCACTTTTTGTGATAAAATTATGAAATTTACACCAGACAACACTGCCCTAACAGGCAAAACATAGTGGTTATTCTGACACTCATGTGTGTAACAGCTAGCTAAATGATAGTGTATTTAAAATCAACCGAACTAAGATGTCACAAGGTAAAACAGAGCCCAAGAGACCCATTTTGATAAAATAAGCAATTACTGTGTTTTGCCTTTGCATGGCAGAATACCAAATGTGTGAAATATGAGTTAAAAGCTGTCAACCTTGCCAGCCACATTGTTAGGTAGCAATCAAACTCAACAATCGTCTTGCTAAAGCTCTTGAGGAAAAACTGAGCCCCTCACAATGCTGTTGATTGAAGCTTTTGAAGCTAGCTATAAACAAAATGGATCCATTGCTCTTTCCTCATCTCCCCTTGGAGTTGACTTCTGAAAAAAAAATATATTCAGCATTTTATTAGTATTTAACTTTTCTGAACGCTGAATATTTATTGCCATGTATTTTCAAACTTAATTCAACCAATCTATCAATCAAACAACGTTTTATTTGTCACATACACAATTAAACTCAGTACAACATGTAGTGAAAAGCCTGGTTGCCTAACTCCAAGACATAAGTACGGAGACAAATCATTAAAAAATAAACATCGAACAATAATCATAAATAATCAGAGCATGTTTTTTTCTATTCAACTGGGAAAAGTTTAATGTGAATAGCAGTTTTAAATCATCTCTTGCATTACACGCAATGAAGATTATTTAAATACACTTCATGTCTGAAATGGAAGTCATATATAACAGAACCGAAGCAATTGCCTAACAAGTTAGCTACTACAAAAAAGCGCCGCTATACCTTAACAATTACCCAACAATTTCATATATATTTAAACTTGCAAAATAATTACAATAAAATTGAAGCTATTTAACAATTACGTTTTTTTAAGAATATACCCAGACACTGTTATTCATATCGACATATTATTTTTAACTGATGTATCATTCTGATTGATGAGGTACTTTCATGCCCTATAAGAAAATGTGTCTGATACGGACAAAAATCAGTAGTGGTCACAAAGCGAAACATTTCTGTTGATGTGGGCAGACATCAGCAGTTAGAGGTCTCATGAGGCTTAACTGCAGACAGGCCAAATCCCCTGGAAGACTCAGGAGTCAGAAAGGGATGCCAGCTCCCAGACACCTTGAAATAAGTTACACTCTTAAAGGTCACAGAGCCAAAGGGAGAGTCCCAATTGGTCTAAACTTCTTCTTCTCTTCTACTTCGATTCTGTCATGTTTGGACGTCTCATTCACTGGCTCTTTCCTTATACCAGTAATAATTTTTACATAATTTAACCAGTTTTTAGTATAGCTTTACAACATGCTATTTTTACATTTTTTTAATCGATTATAGAGGGTGCAATTTAAAGCAATTTTCACTACCAGTCAAAAGTTTTTGCACACGCTGAGATTTTTCTACATTTGAATGTTACTCACTTAACATTTACTCAAAATACACTCAATATTCTTTGGTAATAAATATGTTTACAGTATGTTTACCATCAGAGTACCTTTATTAGCAAGAAACTTATATCTTTGATTCATCAAAGTAACCTCCTCTAGCAGTTACTGTATAACAACAGAGGAAATGCGGGGAATTCTTCCTACACACTCTTCTCTTTCCTGGGATGAAATAGTTAACTGGTGCATTATAAGTTAAAGGACAGCCTAGAATTTGATTACACCTCCATCACAGAACCAGCTAATAGGATATCCAGACATGCACTGTTACATACTATTTCCATGTTATAAAGGAAACTTGTTTTATTTGACACATATTTTGACACATATTTGATTATAGTTTCCAATGCTAAAAAATCTGCAGTTTATGGGAAAAGTGATAGAAACCCGTGGTGTGAAAAAACTTTTGACTGGTAGTGCACATAGCAAAATAGTAAACAAAATAGTAAATGGATAAGCATATCGAAAGCAAATGGAAGCAACTTAAGTATGTTTTCAATTAATTTTTTGAATCAATGTGTCACACACAATTTAGTAAGGTATAGTGCACATATACATATACAAGGCATTTTCAGATATAAATATATGCTACCAAATGTCCGTTTTCTTTATTCTATATGCTACACCATACTATGGAAGTTTGTTTTGTTCAGTGTGTTTTTCACACTAAGGTAAAAGACAAAACGTATCCTCTATCAGGCTCCAACTGATTGTTTGTTTTTCAGGTTCATGTTCCTGTTTATTTTCTAATAATATTTGTCCTGCAAAATCAGAATTGTGTTCTTTTAAAAAGAAATTAAATACAGAGAAGAGTACAACCAACTTTGATTTCATATAATGAGCACAAATTTTTGTAATATTTATTGTTTTCTCACATAAGCGGTGTTAGCTGAGGATTTATTGTACTCAAATTCACCGGAAGTCTGCTTCTTTTAAGTTCCCTTTGTTTTAATAAAAGGAAGTTGAAAACGTAGACTCTGACCAAAAGATGCTGAAATGTTTTAATAACAGCGCTGTTAGATCTGAGTGCCGAAGTGACAAACCTAATGCAAAATGGACCTTTACAAAAATACATCAAATCAATGTGCACATCAAATGAATGTATTCTCATCAAATATCAGTATACCATCTACAGCTGTTAACCTTTACAACTAGTCAAGGACTGCTCTCAGGGAATTCCTGCAGTTCTCCCTGTGATGAAAGATCGCAATAAAGAAGATTAAAATATTGCAACTGTATTTCGTACTCGATCGTTTTTTTACTACGTTTATTTCAGAAACAAATGGCTCACAGAAGCCTTGTGAATTAAGATAAACAGGTGCAAAGTATTTTAAATTCCATATAAATTCCAACAAAAACAAACTAAATGCATGGCACCTTTAACTCCTGAAGGTGTTCTGATTTTTCATGTCAAAATTTAGTAACTAATATGTTTTTAGTATGCAAAGGAAGCATTATTGGTCACTCACCTCTGTTGACTTCAATAACCTCCTCTTGTGCCAGGGGAGAGCCTCCTCCTGATTCGGCAATCCCACCCAGGTTTCCTAGGATTCCTTCTGGAGAGGCAGAGGCTATAGCAAGAGCGTCTGTTTTACAGTACCCTGGTGACCCTGGCATGGGGGCCCTGGGAGTATGCTTGTACTTCTTCTTGGGCAGCTTCTGTTTGGCCATAGCCAGGGAATAATACAGCCCAAAATTGTTTACGATGACGGGCACAGGCATGGCGATGGTCAACACACCAGTCAATGCACACATTGCTCCCACCAGCTTGCCACTCCACGTGACTGGCCACATGTCTCCATAGCCTAATGTGGTCATGGTCACCACAGCCCACCAGAACCCAATTGGAATGTTTGTGAAGGTTGTGTGAGCACTTCCAGTGTAATCATCTGGGTCAGCGCCAACTCTCTCAGCATAGTAAATCAAGGTGGCAAAGATGAGCACCCCTAAGGCTAAGAAGATGACGAGCAGAAAGAACTCGCTGATGCTGGATCTGAGAGTTTGGATCAGTACTCGGAGGCCTATGAAGTGGCGGGTCAGCTTGAAGACTCTCAGGATTCGGACGAAGCGCATAACTCGCAGAACGCCCAGAATGTCCGTAGCTACTTTGTTTTCTACGCCGGCTAATGCTATCTCCAGGTAGAAGGGCACGATGGAGATAAAGTCGATATTGTTAAGGAAGGACTTGAAGTACTCGACTTTGCTGGGGCAGAAGATCACTCTCACTGAGGCTTCGATGGTGAACCAGATGACACACATTCCTTCCACGTAGACGAGCCAGCCGACAGGTTCAATCTCATAGGAGGTTTTCTCCTGAGTGACATTGCCCACGGTCACGTTTTTGACAATCGGGACGACGTAGTTGAAGATCTCACATGTCTCCATACAGAATGTTGCAATGGAGATAAGGATGAAACACAGGGAGACTAATGCAACATACTACAGGGCGAGAGAAAGAAAGGGGAAGATGAGTCAATATAAACACACTGAGGTAAAACACATGGAATACAGACCTAGCACTGACCTGTTACTATAAACTATTGTGCTTTGATGCTGACCTAAGTATAAATGAATATATGACGGATTGAATGGACACTGTACAGCTCATTAACAGTACACTCAGGAACATTACGCTAAGCTGCTGAGTAAAAATAGAATTTTGGTCCCAGTTGGATGGATGCTACAGAACATTATCATTGACCTGTAAATTAAAGCTACAGTGGAGCATTGCTTGGATGTGAAGGTCTAGGGAGAAATTAAAGATGGAGGAACCAATTGCTACAGATGGAAAAATGAGGAGGGTTAATCTTATATGAGTCCACTTAATGCGGACGTCTCACTGAGACTGCTCTGGGGTAGAGCAAGAAGAAAAGAGAACACAGGGGAGGGTCAAGCAGAACAAACGATCACTTACAGAACTAAGGGCAGCACATGGGAACCACAATAAAACCGGGGATGTCATCTCTGTTCTAAATTATATATATATATATAATTATATATATTCAATCAGCATACGTAGCTGCTAGAGGTGTAATTATTCTCTAAATCCATGGTTCAGTTCAGCCATCAATTTTTGATCTACGGTTTGGTTCATACCTCGTGGGGTGAATAAGGAAAATAGGGAAAAGAGTTTTATTAATCGCCAACAATTTGGAACACTAAAGAGAATAACACTGAAGAACATGTTAGCATAATTTAACTTCACATAAAATAACTAAAACAAAAATAAATTAAAGAAATAAAAAACCTTCTCTGGTCGAGGAAGATTTTTTTGAAACACGACAACCTGTGTGTGTTTCGTCTACGACCCAACTGCCATCCCTAAACTCCACAGAATATCTGAAATACTCCCACGCCGCTGACGTTAAAGTGCCCGGGGGGTCTGCGGTCTCAGGGTTATCATCCATCTTGAGCTACTGAAGCTAGCCGAGCTTTTACGCGGGCGTGATCACTCGATCGCGACGGAACCAAAACACATGACACGCGCAGATGGAGGACAACAAAATAGGTGTAATATTTACGAAAAATAATGCTTGCCCTAACTTTAAATGTAATAATAATTTTGTGATTTTCAGAAGCAGGAAGAGATCAGAACCGCAATCATGAGTGAAGTTTTGCATGTTTGCATTGCATTAACGGTTTCAGAACCGTTACACCAGTAGTAGCTAAATGGATTTTTTTAATGTTTTTATGAAACCTTGCTTCTTCTCTCTGTTCCACCATTTTTACCTCTTGCTCATGTTTATTATGCCATCGACAGCTGAAATACATGTGCAACAAATTGTCATTATAATACGCAATGCAGCTTCATAGCACAAATCGTTTTTACGAACACACAAGTGCGTACATACGAGCTCACATCTGAAGGTCAACCTTCACAAATGTCTCTTTGTCTGACAAGTGGGCACTACATATATAACTGACGGGCAGCTGAATTTAGGTCTGGAATACTCTAATGAGAATAATGGGCTTGTCAGAATCATTCTCTGCGCTTATTATTAGGATGAGCTAATTTAATAAACCCATGAGAGCTTGTCCTAAAAAACGTGAACCAAAGCACTCTTTGTGTGTTGTAAAAAGTACAGCATGGATGTAATGAATGTCAAAACCCCAGAGACCAGATTTCTCTCACTATATGTTTATTATATAATCATCAGGAAATGGCTACCTAAAATAGGTCAATGATATTTCATTTCACAAACTCTGCATATAGGTATTAATGACAATATCCAAAGTATGAATGATTATGAATCAGAACAAATCAATATTATGTCAGTATGCTATAAAATAAATGTTCATAATAAATATTTTATCTATAGACTCTTTCAGGAATTAATGTGTAAATGAGGTAAGGATGTTTTATCCATTTCTTTGGTTTTAAAGCACATCATGTTACTATATTATCACCCAACTGGATTGCCCTTGATAGTGTCATCAGCCAACAAGATCTCCACAGTATTTCACTTGGCACCTCCATAACGGTTCCCCCTCTTGCCTAAAGCTACTCCTTGGCGTCATTTCTTGGACCACATTCTTAAAACCAGGCCATATCAGGGGGTCTAAATCCCACGGTAACAAACAGATGAAACTGCAATGATATGATTTTCAAAAACAATCTATAATGACCTATAATTAGTGTGTTTTTTATATATATATTGCTTAGGAATTGTTCAAAATGGCACCAAAAGTACATGAGCATTACCTGAATTATTACTGTATGTCGGTTTAAATGACTTCAACTTAAGTCTAAAGTTTTAAGTTAAAACTTGTCTTCTTACACATTGAATTGCTTCTCCTTTGCATATCTAGATGATCACAGTGTTCAGATTTTCTCATAATTGATAAGTAAATTAAAGTATATAAAATAGCTGTAGTCAGTGAATCCTATGGCTTTGGGGCTCTGCTGGAGATAATGTGCTCCAAGGATGCTTGCATTTACATGTAACATAAAGGCTACCATTTGAATCTTGCAAATTATAATTAAATTTTCTTGACACTTCTGTCGATGCCTATCCATTCATTTCTATGGGCAAAACCCTAATCCCAACAATGACAACCAGAATCCTTACCCAGCCCTT
>JAODKF010000103.1:33606095-33619663 GCA_026779585.1 Mormyrus proboscirostris
TACGTGTCTGCCCAGTATTTTTCTACCCAGTTCTTGAGTTATCAGTGACCTGTGGATCTCGGTCTACGTGTAGAAGGAAAGGATTCTGGTTGTCATTGTTGGGATTAGGATATGGAATGGAAAGATGTGTCAGGTATTCTCCTGCTGGAACTTGTGAAGCAAATGCGTTGTCTTTCTGAAGCTCTTATAAAAGCACGTGGTGGCTATTTTGAGGAATCCAAAGAATGAAAATTTTCCAGGCTATTTCATCTGTCTGGTTTCTCTTTTAACCTTATTTATGCATCTTCTTCCCAATTCGGAGTTAAATGCCAGAAAACAAACCTTCTTTCTGCACTGAATTACTGTTAAACGTCTCTCATACATGCCATTTACTACCCCTCTCTATCTGAAATGAACCACAAGTAGAAATGCTTATTTTTCATGCATGGACATTTAATGATCGTTTATTTTCAAAAAACCTATTAAGATGAGATGTATCCTGTCCAGATTTTTCGCAGGAATGCAACACCGCACTGAACCTACAAGAAATGCCAGTCGTTAACTTTACATACATCCAGCTTTTAAATAAGATCAAGATAAGAGAAGGAATCATCCAAAGCAGTCTTGAGAGATTCCGCATTCACCATGTGGATTCAATGTCAAGAGCCCCCCCCAACTGTGTGAGCTCTGTACAACATGTAATTGGCTAGTGAGTTAAAGATGTTTTCATAAATGTTGCCATACCATGCATACTGTGAATGTAGCCTGAGACATTATACCCCAAGCGTGCTAGGAAATTTAAATGTGGGACCAGATTAATCATTCATCCCACCAACTTCCAATGTCCAAGAGAAACCAAAGTGTGAGGTTTGTTTTAGTTGGTGTTTGTCTCATTTAGCGTGATGTTCAAAGAAACGCTTATGCTAAAGGTGAGATTCCTAATCTTTCAGTTCCCATAAATCTTTGATGCTATAGGAATATGAAAAGTAGTGGGCATAGTGATAAAAGTGTCAGTGGGATTTTTGGAAACAGGCAAACTATGGACCGCAAAGACAAGCGACAGACAAGAAAGCTTGCAGTAGCGGAAAGAGTGATGAGCGACAGCGATTGTTCACAAAAATGCTGAATGGTCAGTTAGACTTGCCCGGGTCCAGCATTGCCTGTGTGCTTTTTGCAGCCTCTTTTTCTTTGTCTTCCCCCATCCCTTCTCTCCTCCTCGCTCCCTCGTTTTGCTTAATGCGAGCTACATCACAGGCCGCTGCAGGGGAGCCTTCTTCCCATTGCAATTTGCTCACTGGCTGCCCCGCTCCCTCCTTCCACCAACCCATCCCTTCCTGTTGCTGTCTGACATCGTCACAAATGCTCATGTACAAGTATAGGCAAAGCTAACGATTCCTGTTTTTCTAAAATCAAAAGTTCAGATGCAGCACATACAGCCAAGCTGATTCACCATCTCGGTGCTGTGTCTAAGGGTTGGGAAAGTGAAATTTACGTGTAAAAAATAATACACGATAATTATGTGCTAGAGACTGGGAAGTATCTTAGTATTAGTTGGGGGGATCATGACAGGTTTTGGAAAAAATAAAACATGATAGAATTAATAGACTTGCGGCCCCATGAGTATTATCATCATGGGGTTCATAAGAAATAGGGAAAGGAAGCCTTGGAGCAAGAAGTAAATGGAGAGGTTAGTAGAGAGAGCAGGAGAGATGGTATCAAAGCATGCTATTAGCCTGACAGAGTGACTTTATGCATTTGGGACAGCACTGGAGAGCTCATTAAAATGGTGTAATATGGGGATGACTTTTATCTGTGTCACACGGAAGAGAAACAAAAGAGATGACTGGCAGTTACTTTCTGTGCCCAGAGTAACATGACCAATAGGCTTCTGTTTGGCTTGTTAAAAATATGACTGTTTGTGACAGGTTTTGAGGACACAAGCATCTAACTCACGGGTGGTAGTAGGTGGGTAAGAACGTTTCGTTTAAATATATGAAAAAAACATGCAAACGGATCCAAAATAAGAGAATCACTTCAGACGGAAGAGGTTACAGTATGTGCCATTTGAAAATGAGGGATTTGGGCCGTGACTGACAGGTGATATGGTAGATTCTGAAGTGATTTGTGAGTAAATTGAAAGAGGGGGACATGGGTTTTCTGTAAAAGGTACAGTGTCTTTCTGTTTTTTGAATCTGCACTGCCAGCTTATCTGATTAGGGCTCTATTAGTGGTCACCCCCACACTTAATGTATACTCACTGCTTCCCCTTAACTGCATCATAGTTGTGGCAGAAAAGCTACAGGAAACTTGGTTGGGCCCAGATCTGAAGTTGCAACCCCAGGTGCTGGCCATTCAGCCCTTCTGCATCACGTTGCAGTCAGATTAATCAAGACATCCTGACATACCCTTGATTAGAAAAATGTTTTTTGCACCTTGAGATGCTTTCCTCAAAGGCAATTCTGATCTCTTCCTACTTCTGAAAACATCTTTCGTTTACCATGTTAAACTGTCTACAATTTTTAAACGCACAACACTATGCATGTGCTTCTTCCAAAAAGATTTACTCACAAACATAAATTATGAAAATATAAAGGATGAAATCTTGATTATGTTGTCTGTTTTACCCGCTTAATAATAACCTTGATAAAGTCCACTATCTAACATTACTTATCAACATTAAGTGCAAGAGAAATATATCAACATGATACAGGTATGTCCAGTATCACGTCATTTTGACGTAAAAACAACAGATTCGATTATTCACAAGAGCTATTTAAAGATTTTTGTTAGTTAAAGTCTACCAGATCAAGGCTGAATATAAGTTAAATATTAAGGCTAAACTTGAGTTATTTGTAGGACCCAAATCAAGCCTCAAATAAAAAGCAGACTTTAAACCATGAAATTTTTAAGACCCCCTCACAAATTACCAATTGCTTATAAAATTGCAATCTACTTTCATAACCATAATATGGATTCCTGGCCATGTGCAACTAGTGAGCCTGGGTATATCTAAAAAAAGTTTATAGCAGTTAGTTTCATTTTGGTCATTGCCTTTAAGTGTCATTAAAGCACTTCACCATAGCACATCAACCACTGAAGCTTTAACCGCAATCCTGCACCACCAGACAACCAGTAGGGGGCAGTATTGTAGAGCACTAGTGATGCTTCACTTGAACCTTGAAACTTCACTGACATCACTCTGTTGGAAAAAGCTAAAAACAGAGTGGCAGGTGAAGAGAAATGACAAGAAAACCAGAAAAAGCAACGAAGACGTGAGCAGTATTGCTTGTGTGGCTGTTAGCCTATTTTCACTCTCTCTCTCTTTCATTCTCTCTCTCTCTGTTTTAATTTAAAGATGTTTTATTGGCATGCCAAAAATTATATATACACACACACAAACAAACACACACGAAGTGTAAATAATGCAGTTGACTAATCAAACAGATTAAATAGTAAATCAGTTATAAAATCAATTTAATAATGTAGCACACTTAAATACTTTTTTAATGTATCACGAAATCAAATAGATAGATAGATAGATAGATAGATAGATAGATAGATAGATAGATAAAGAAATAAAGAAATAACATCCTGGACCTTAGCAATTGTTTCCTATCCACTTAACTCTTTACCTCCCAGTTCCCGTACTTCTTGCCTCTCTCATACAACTTCTGCATATCTCTCATTTCTCTTCCCATGTTAGTTAGTGTACAGAATGTGCTTATACAGCATATATCTGCATCAAACTAAATGCATTAAAAGGTAATGTCACCCTGCTGTGTTCAACTTGCAACATCAGTGACATAAAACACTGAGGCAGGTCATTATGTTACAGCATGTGCTTACCAGATATTTTTAAAGCAGGAAGCTTATGCTTTTAAGCCACTTAAATTCATTCATGCTTTTCCCAGAATTTTTTTTTTTGTAATTTATGACATGGTTCTGCATCAGCAATCTTTGGAATCTTAGACAGTTCCACAAGGCAGGGTACCCCTGGAACAGGAGGTTTATTGCAGGTAGACACACACTAAGGGATATTAGAGATGGGTCTGTGGACAGTGGCTGAATACACAGAATCTGCATACATATATACACACACACACATACACAAAGTTATATAAGGCCATAGGGCAACCCATTAAGCCACCACACTGCCCCTATACCTTCTTAGCCTCTTTATTGCTGAATAACAGCGAATGCAATCTGGGCCAGAAAGCATTGCTTACAGCAGCACTTCCCCTCCTGGTTGCAGAACAGTGTCAGACCCGCAGGCAGCTACGGTGCTATGGGCGAGCGGAGAAAGACCCAGTTTAACGTGAAAATGATCATGGCATTTACATTCACAGGACACTCTGGATGCACATGATTGACAGCTGGGGAGTTTAATTTTCCTCATCCAAGTTAAGGAGAAAATGGTGAACCGGCAGCAAGTGCTGCCATTTATGAAATGTGATCCCCCAGCCCGGGGAGATGTACATGTGATGTACATGCAAAGGGTCGCGACACACGCTGCCTGCCCCGGAGGTGCACTGCTCCGGGTGAGAATGCAGGCTTCGTTTCAACCCTTCTTTCAAGCACCTAACAGTTGATTCAACTAATTACTGTGCTGGTGGAACTCATTTAGCAGCCTGTCCCAGTACTGCGGCTATTTTAAGAGGTCTGGAGGGCTTCCTGGAACAGCTCTCCTTCCAACATTGGAAAAGTCCCAGTGCGAAAGAAGAAGAAAAAAAAAAATCAATGAAGATGTTCACCTCATTATGATTATGAGGGGAGTCAGGAGCGTATTCTGATGAAAGAAGCCTTTGGCAGGGAGGCATTGCGTTGCACCTGGAAAAGATGCACCGGGCCGGGCATGCAGCTTCAGTCACATGCGTGGTTGTGCTGCTTTTGAGCTTCATGTGGGAATGTTTTAACTGCGCTGCTTAGCGACATATTTACTGCAGCATATTGCCTGGAGCGCGTTACCATTGAAGCTGCACAAGGCAGCCTTTGTTTCAGCACCAAGGACAGGGCCCAGCCCCCCAACACACAGCCTGGACCAGAGGCCCCCTGTCATGTAATAATTACTGTTGTCGGGTGCTGGCACATGCTGCAATGCTGCTGATTGCATGGGGGAGACACAGCACTTGTCACAAGGAGACAGAGGACAGCGTCGCATCAAGCAACCTGGTACTACAGATGCTAAAGCTGGCAGCACTGCCACAGTGCCCGCAGGCACAGGCAATAGACACCTATTAACAGTAACTGAGAAGAAGAACCTCCTTAGACATAGCAAAGGTAATGAAGAGAAGGGCAAACAGAGTATCTCAGACTCTAACAGATAAATAAGAAGGTTAATACAGATTTACAGTGACAAAATTGCCTATAACCAAACCCCAACCTTGGCCCCCTACATCAAGATGATGTAATGGGGAGGCACAAATGAAATGCCCAGTTTTGACACACATCCATCCAAGACGTTGCTCTGTTCACAGGGTACCAAAGTCTCCCCCCCCTCAGAGACCTCAAGACAGTCTACATTTTTGTCTCTTCCCAGTTGCCAACAAGTTTGTTCCAGGTATTCAGTGTTATTGATTGGTTGGGAGTTGGGAAGGAGCAAAAATGTGCGCTGTCTGGGATTGGGAAACACTGTCCTGGAATTTGGACTTGGGAAAACAATGATATTCAGCTTGCACATGATCTCATTTCTACATTCACCATTAATTCCCATAGAAACATCCAGCCCGATTGTGTCACTTGCTATTTGCCCAGGCAGTTGTAAAAACAGCCATGTTTGTGCGTAAAGTAAAAAAAAAAATGGTAAATGGAAAAAAGCAACATATAAAGGAAAAGGAAAAATGTCTTCTTTATAAAAAAAAATTGGAAATTATAAATAAATTTCTATGTATTAAAAGTTCCATTTGTTACAAACAGAATCTACATCCATGCAATTTTTTTACTGCTATGTCAACAATGTTGCATACTGATCAATATATCAGTAAAATGATGCTTTTTCCCACAGACCATTCATTTTATGATGTAGAATTAATCTATGTCTGTGAGACAAGCATGCAGATGTGAGTGATGGGAGGAGGTCACTAGAATTCTGCACTGAGGAAGAGAAAATCTGACATCAGCTGTCCATGTGAAGTCCATCCTGGATGGAGAGACCCAGGACCCAATGAGGGTAAACCTCCACTGCAGGCTCACACAGCAGGAGCCTGGGGAAAACCAGACAGACAGGGTCTGTGCTCTGAGCAGCACACAGCTCAGCGGGTAAGGTGCTGTGCCTGTGATTGGGAGGCTGATAATCAGCAGAGGAGTTTCTCTGTTGGGTCCTTGAGCAAGGCTCAGAACCCTCAACTGCTTCACACTGTCTCACCCTGCTTTCTGAACAAATGTACATCGGTTTTGACTTTAAAAAAAAGCATCATCTGAATAAGTAAAACGTAAATGGAGTACAGAGATGCCAAGCTGCCTTGTAAATGCATTCAATCTCTGAACCCTGACCTCACTGGAAGAACACCCCGCACACAGCTTATTGATTTCAAAATACAAGCATTAGTTAGGATCTACTCTTTCAACTGCTGTTAGTCTTTTAACTGAGTCAATACACGACAGAGGTGAAAGGTCTGTGATTCAAATCCCAGGCACAGTTCGTATTTCCTCTAGGAAAGGTAACGTCAAAAATGAAAATTAAACCCTGGGAATATATAAAATGCAAGAACAGGAACAAAGGTGCCTGGACATTTTTGTCACGGGGAAGTGATGTAAAAGAATATGCCTCTTCACTGATCCTAATAAAAGGAAATTTAATACAAATTTAAACTGTAAAACTGATCTGACTGCTAAAACATCCAGATACAAGATTCAATTTCAGTGAAAGGACAGAAAAAAAGCACTGATCAACAATAAAAGCATTTTGTATAAAAAGAAATATTAAAACCCAGATGATGCAACATACAGTAAATACATTTGAATCAATAGCTTCATTGCGAAAACCAGAGTCGCTTATAAAAAGGATCGTCGTTGAGTGTTTTGGATTTGGCCGAAGCAGATTGCTGCTCATCGAAAAAAAAGTGAGTAAAGCATAAACGACAGAATATTCCCCATTTAGAAACCAGACGGGAAGCTTGACAGCAATGAAGTGCTTCTTTCACCCACCTCCCTGCTCTTTATCTTTTCAAACGGGCTGAATAACTTACAAACAATAAGTGCCCTTATATTGCCCATGTTTACGAGCGACCGCAATGTGACTGATACTTCGTTTCAAGAAAGGGGGACCGAGTGCCTGCGGTAAGTGGAAAGTTGTGTTCGTGTCCCAGACAATTTGCGAGTGTCCAGACTAGTAATAAATATGAAAACTGAGAGGACAATATTCAGAAGGGTAGGGAATGATCATTGGGAATGCAACAAAATGTTTCAAGAGAATGATCAAGGGAGATTGGGACTGGAATAAGAATAATGGAATAAGGCCGACTTAAACTGGTCAAGGGAGAAAAAGTTAAACTATTACAGATGAAAAATGGTAACTCCAAGTAACCTCAACATGTGTTTGGACTGAGGGGGGAATCTGCAGTACTCAGAGGAAACCCCATGATGACGGAGGGAGAACATGCAAACTCCACAGACATGGAGCCATGAGGGACCCTATTCCCACAGCTGTGAGTGTAACCACTGTGCCACCATACCACCCTATGAAAGATGCATAGGCTTGTTTTAAAAAAATGCCACAGGTGTGTCTGTAATTCCTGTATGTTGAATCCACTGCCATCTGACCATGAGTCCGGAGAGAGGCGTAATATCTGCCTCTGTGCTGTTTGTGCTCTAAAAATAGGTGCAGCTACCACTGCCCCTTATAACCTGAAACAAATATTCTACAATTTCACACTGTGATGCAGAAAAAAGCTCTGCCCAGGATTTGAGTGTGTGTGGATTTGCGTAGATAACATTTGAGGACCAAATTGTCCCCGAAGTGTAGTAGAACCTGAAATTTCCCTACTTTGGAGGACATTTTGAGGTCCCTATTTGGATAACCTCACTTTTATTAAAATCTGTGAATGCGATCAAAAAAAGTAAAAATGTCAAAAGTTATGAAACGTGGGTTGGTTACTTATGGTTAAGGTTAGGGACGGGTAGGGGTTAAGGGTGTCTTGATCAAGATTAGGGTTTTTCCCATAGAAATGAATGGAAGGTCCTCATTTAGATAGGAAGACCAACTTTCCTTATATAGGTGCAGATCCTGAATGCACCTATATGAGCGCAGGGTGCTGCAGGAAGACTGGAAGGGAACCCCGCAGCTGCGGACGCATGCGAATGTGAGATTACAGCGAAACTGAGAAAAAGGGGAAGGACTCGCGGATTCTTTGTCAGCTCAGAATTTGATCCAAGATGGTAGCATTGTGCCATGTGAGCTTCTACTTGCACATCCATATTCCTGCTTCCGTTGCCTGAAAGCTGCTTTAGCGTTTTGTGTTTTTCTCCCTTTGCCCTTAATGCAACTGAAAGTTACATCAGGGCTGTTCAGAGGTTAAAAAGGCTGTATTTACTACCTTTAAAGCTCAATGATTAGAATGACTGGATGGATCACCTGGATATGTAAAAGACAACAAATGTGTTTTGACTGGAATGTTCTGCGTCCTTGTCGCCACATGTTGGTCTGAAAGTATACAGTACTTACTCATTTATGGTACATTGCACTAATATGATCATGTGCAGAACCTTTCCCCACTAATTAAGTGGTTATTTGTAGTCATACGTGTATGTTTTAATATCCATCTTTGAAAAAGCCACACCTAAAATACAACATTTGACGTATATGTGGAATACTGGTTTGTGAGTCTGTGTACATGTGCATGTGTGTATGTGTGTCTATGTGTGTGGGGGGACTTGGTCAGGACAAACACTTCAGACTTATGGGGCCCCTAGCAAAAAAAGTTTGGTAACATGTTACACTACCTTCATAAAGCATTATAAACATGGCTATAAATATTTGGTCACACTTTACATTAACTGCACCTTCATAATGCATTCGTAGAACATTCATAAGCAGCATGTAAGTATACCTTAACACAAACAATTGAGAGGGAAACTTTGGGTCCGTAGCCACAGTAATGCCATTTATAACAAATTTTGCCGAATGAAAACACCACAGTCTAAAGAAAATACTATTACAAGTCTATGTTACACACTCTCCCCACTTTGCCTAAATAGTGACACAATAAAAGTTTCCCACAACAAAATTCAACGAGGTTCCCACAACATGTTTGATTGACTGGCATTACTGGGCACAGCTAACTGAAATGTTCACTTTGATAACCGCTATCCCTCTACCTCCAAAGTTTAATTTGTTAACATTAAACCAATAAACCAAAAAAAATTATCAGATTTTCTACCTAAGAAACATGCCTGCAAAGGTTGAAAAAGCTATATGAAATACGTTTTGAGTTATCTCACTAATGGGATAAGATGTCTGAAACTACACTTTTTTTGCTATTACTGTATAGCGCTGCTTCAGTTCTTAGCCGATCTGTCTCAAAATCTGACCACTTCCAGTCCGTTATTCATACAAAACACTTGCAAAGCTGGATAAAGAGCTATACAATACTTTTAGAGTTACTGTGTTCACAATACCAAGTTTCATCGGTTGTCTCCTTCCTTTACTGCCATACAGCGCTGCTGCTACATTTTGATGAAAATTTGCATGAAAATAAAATCTGGTGTAGTCCTTCATCCACACAAAGTTTTTGCGAAGAAATAATAAGATCTATCAAATACTTGTTGATTTATCAGATATCACAAGGTGAAATGTCATCTGCTTTCACCCTTCCCTTTGCTGCCACTAGCCGGCATGACTTCAATTTTGGGCCGATCTGTCTTAAAAAAATTCACTTTCACTTTCACACCCATACAATGTCTTTGCAAAATTTTGAAGTTATTGTCTTAATGAGATCAAGGGTGAAAACTTTTTTGCTATCACTATGCAGTGCTGCTTGAATTTTGGGGCAATCTTTCTCAAAATATAATCAGTTTTAGATGCGCATCCATAGAGTATGAGAAAGATCCCAGAAATGGTTTTTGAGTTATGGGTTATCAGTACACCAGTTCTAAAATCATATGTAATCCCTGAAGGCCATGGAATACAATTAAAAGTTTCGGTAAAATGGCCAAATCATTTTTGCATGTGCAAAAGAATTGCTTTGTAAGAGGGCCTTTAAAATTATGAGCATATACTGCAGATTTCTCACATGTCCAAACAGGGTTTCTGTAAAGGGGAGAAACTTAGAACAGATAAATTTGGAACATAGTTGGACTGGTAGGCGTCAGGGGCCCAAAATGATATGCTTTCATGGGGCCCAAAATCTACAGCGGGGCCCCTGTGCCCAAAGGAGGGATTCTTAGAGCAAATAATAATCAAGGGCATTTAAAATGTCCACAAGTGACATTTTTTCTCCCTTCTGCTTAAATAGCCTTACAAGTTTGACATTAGCTTGAAAAACCTAATGCCTTGATATACTACGTTTCTATGAAAATGTTCACCTTTTAGAACAGTGTTTCCAGACCAGGTCCTCACTGACCTACTGACGGTCCACATTTTTGCTCCCTCCCATCTCCTAGATTGTCTGCAGGTCCCCCCGGGCAACACTGATCTAGAAGCATGGACACCAACTATAAGCAGGGGGCAACACCATGGTGAATTCTGACAGATATTTTGATAGAAATGCAACTTTTACTAGAGACCTGGTATTTATAAACAGAGCCTACACCTTTTTTTCCATTTTTTGACACGGACACAGACAGATCTTGCCAGGATACTTTTGAAATACAACCGGCATTACAAAAATATTAACATTTAATTACTAATACTTCAGTATAGGCAGCTATTATGTTAAGCCTTTGGCTTCAACTTTTAAAACACTTCCTGCCTGATATGAGCTAAGTTAAGAGGTGCAGCGCTTCATCTCACCGGCAATGTAAAAACTTGCTCACCTTTAAGTCAGCGCACTTTAGCTCTGGATGTGACAATGCATGTTTCTGACCATCACATGGGCAGTTTGTGTATATTAAATTAAGACCCTAAAACAAACACTATTAATATCATAGAATTAAAGAAAAAAGTTTAAATCCTGAAATAATGAACAAAATATACTACATGACTTAACCCTAGGACTGAGAATGCATTATATCAATATCACCAAGTTGTATTTCAACCAGTCATTTACTGCTGTAGTAGCTTCATGTTATTTTATACTGCTTCTATTCTAACTACAAGGACACACTTCTCTTTTCTTTTCGTAACACTGCTGTGCCCATAGTAATATTTTTTAATAGTTTTGTTAAGCGCATCGCACTACCTTCCCATGCGTAACGTTAGCTTTGCACCCTCCCACAAAGCGGCATTATGTTTTGGGAGACAGAAGATTAATGATGCAAAACTTAAGTTGTGCAATTCTCAATGTGATGTGCTATTCCCATTCACTACTTCTTACTAAGCTCCTTGTCCTCAGTGCAAAATGCCTTACTGTGACAATTAACCAGGTAAAGGGGCAGCTTGCCCGATGTGTATGTGAAATTCCCCAGAAAAAGAAAGGCTTTTATGCTAAATATTACATTAATTCAGTTTGTCATATGTCTTGTTAGGGTCTGCAGACAACAAACAATCTTGTACTAAAAGGACTCTATTATGCTCATTTTCACGGTACATAATTTTATTTTGGGGGTCCACTATAATAGATTTACATGCTTTAATGTTCCAAAAACACATTATTTTTCTCATGTTTTATTCAGTCTATATCACTGTCTGAAATGCTCTGTTTTAACTTTAAGTCACACCCCTTCATGAGCCAAATGTACTCTGATTGGTGAGCTTGCCTGATTGGTGAGCTTGCACAACACATTCTTGCAGTCTGCAGACAGATCCTTGCAGGTAGGCAGCCAATAAGGATTGTGTTGTGAGGTGACCTCACCATGTCACAGTAGTAAGGGCTCTCCAAATATGTTGGAACATGATCATTTGCAGAATTTGCCAAATTGGGGATGGTGGGGGGTGGGGGGACTGGGAATGGGTAGCAGTCTGATTGTCGTGATCGACAAGGAATATCTTAAATATCGACTTGTTCATCCCCATAAACCTCTGACATACAGACTCGAGAACAGTGCTGCTCCCAATCAAACTGGGACACTGAGAGGAACGTTCTTCTTGGGCCTTTCCAGCCCCCCCTGAACTTCTGCACACACCCCTCCCTGAAACCACTACATATACACACACACACACACACACACACACACACAAACACAGTGGTACTTCGGTATACGCCCGGTTTGGAATAAGTCCAACTTGGTATACGTCCTGTTTGGACGCGAACAATTTTGCTTGGTATACAACCTTTGTTTGGAATACGACTCGCATGCTATAACTTTTATGGGTCAAAATGAGTGAATACACCACGCGCTACCCTTGTTTACCCCTCTCGAAACAAAGCCACGACTGCCCACAAGCGTCAGTATACCAGTTGCTATCATTCAGTGAACAACCCGCGCTATAGCTCTTTTCATTTATTTCATCTAATTGCTTTTGTTTTTATGTATTTCAGTATTAAGCAGTGTTAAGCAGTGTTTAAGCTATTTTATACTGTTCTTTAAGTTATTTTATACTGTTCAACCCCATCAATGTATAATATGCCAGTAACAATAGGATTTTTTTTTCATGGGAATGGATTTAATTTTTTTCCTTTATTTCTTATGGGAATAAAGCACAAAATCACAACTTAGCTATAACTTTTTGACATCAAACTAAATGAAATGGATATTTCTCCTATTGGCTATGGTGGTTATGCTAGTCATACACTGTCTTGTATACCAGAAGATCCTCTACAAACACATATTCAAGCATATATACTGGCATTGCCATTTGAGGTGATAATGCTGTAGATGACCCAGTTTTATGGGAGGACTCAGAGTCACATTAGAAGCTGGAGCCATACTCTCTCACACTAGCGCTAACTACCTGGCTCACCAAATTGGTGCCTGCGCATCTGGCAACAAACGTGACCCCGTCATGCCCTGCATTCCTGTCCCCTCTCGTCCCGAGTCCCCTAGTGTGGATCAAATGAGCCACGTCTGTTACTTGTTTAGTCTTATCTCTCGTTTAATGAAAGTGCTTCCCAGTCTTCTGCTCCCCAGTCCTGTCATTAATGTCAAGCGCTGCATGGTGTTTGCCCAAGTCCTTCCTCGTTCCGGTGTTCCTCCCAGTTTCTGAGCCCTCACAGTGTCTTTTGTTTCCTCATTTTCAAATAAAGTCCATTTTGTTTTTTCCCATGCCTGTTCCTAATTCCATGGTTCCCGAGACACTAGCAAAGCAGGAGGAGGGATACTCATTTTGCTCCTTGACTTATTTATTTAGCTAATACATAAAAAATTATTATAGTTGTTGATTGTATTGTAATTTATTTACACACACACACACACACACACACATATATATATATATATATACAGGTAACAGGTAGCAAAGTGGCAATTAATATAAGATTATCTAGTTTACTGGAAGATTTTCTAATCAGACCTGCAAGTGCAGTTCTTTTCTGTGCTCCTGACTGGTGTGGACTTGA
>JAODKF010000103.1:33625826-33640134 GCA_026779585.1 Mormyrus proboscirostris
CCCTAAATGGGTGGTCACCTCAACCTCCCCCCCCCCCCCTCCCATGGGTAGACTGCTTTCCAAAAATTATTTTGTGGACAATTTACAATTTCCCTTTTTTAAGTTTTTTTTTAAAGTATTACTATATCATTCGGTGTCAACATTTTCTCAAATTTTCAATAAACAAGCGAATCATTTTGCAAAGCAGGTTGCCTGAAAGGTAGGCTACCTTAAATATTAATGTAAATAAAGGGGATGACAACAGCGCTGGAAAATCTAGCAGAAAAACGCAACATACAAAATGAAAGTAATGTTCAGTGGCGAAAAGTATTGAGAGGATTTTTTTTGTCGAGTAGCAAAAAAGATGTCGCAGTGAAGCAAGTGAGCAGTGCAATGAAAACAACATGTATGTCAATACTAACTGTCCAGAACCATGAACGATTCCAACAATATATAAACCCAAATATGACAATTATAATTACGACCTTGAATAATTCCACTGTCTGAAAAAAAGTCTACAAACTCAGATCACATTGTATTGACCCAGAAGAGTAGTACTTTTCGAAGGCTCATATAATTATAATGAGAATTCTGATCATGCGAATTACTTTCATGGAACTCACCAAAACGATATACAATCATAAAAAAGTTTTAAACTTTGGAAAATTAAAGGGCAATTTTATGGGTGTTATAGATACCTTACGAATAAAAAACAAATATTGTCAGAACTCACCTTAGCATTTCTAGATGAATATGGGTCTTCAAAGAGTTCCCAAATTATGGGTTGATTCACGCTCCACCAACTCTCCTCTTTCTCTTGCATGCAAAGTCTCTTCAAATCCTCTCCTTCTTCGCCTCCTGCTAACGCAGGGTCTTCTTCTTTGGGAGCCTCACCTTCTGGACCATCAAAACCTTCCCCCATTGCCTCCTCCGCATCCCTGTGTTGGCTATAGAGCGACCAGCAACATGTCTCAAAGTCCAGTTCGTCGATCCCCCAAAACGCCAATTCCTCTTCAAACATAGGACCGCATACATTGCTGGGACAGTGCAACTTTCCAGTCCGGTAATAGTTTAGGATGAAGGCAAATACCAACGGGTGGCGATCAAAGAAGAATTCGTCAGTTTGGGGGTCATAGTCGAAGTTACTAAAAGCATCCGGTTCGGTAAGCCAGTATAAACGTGTACCGGGTATTGTCTTTAGTGTACTGCGATAGGTTTCGTGGCGCACCCCCCCGCAGTTTATGACAATTTTCTCGATGTCTGAAGGGCAAGTCATGTCTGCACTGTAGCATACTTTGTTGGACAACTTGTTCCCACTCTTGTGCCCTTTGAAAGAGGAGACACACACCGAACTGAGCATAGAGGATCGAGGGGAGGGAAAAGAAGAGAGAGAGAGAAAGGATGGAGTAGGGAGGAGGAGGAGTCTGTGGAGTAAAAGGAAGGGAAAATTATAAAAAGAATACATTCTTTTTTAGATAACAGAGTAGCCTACCTATCCCTCATTATCAGTATTACGAACCTCTCATTTTGGCATGGACATGTTCTTCCAATCAATGAAATTCAGCTTTATTTGAACAAAAATATCACTGCAGTGATAGAGTGTAACTGTTCTTTCCTCTTATACTGAAAATCAAAAATGGGGATTAACAATACAATAAGATTTCAGTGTCTAAAGGAAAAGTAACTTGACAGACACCACTCAAATGCAAAAAGACAACATTGCACATTAATTATTAAAATTATTAGGTAGACAAAACCTTATCTAACAGCTGAATGAGAAATTGCATAGAGGCCAATAAGGCATTAGGTTGAGTCAGCTTTGCACTGGATGTCACTGAGCACCAAGCCACCAAACCATTTTGTGTAAAAGCTAGATATTTATTTGAGATACTGAAGGACAATTCATCATCGCCTGGCTAATTCCATCTTTTCTCTCCCCGTGTCTCAAAATTGCTTGGTGCCCATCTGTTCATTAAAAAACTAAACGTGAGACAAATTAAGGTATTGCAACCGCCAAAGCCGTCCCCATTGTATTTTTTTTTCTCTCCAGCCTCTGCTTGCCCATCCTACGGGAGAGAGAGACAGGGAGATGGTAGGCTAGAGGCAGATGATCATTTGCTGAGCTCCGCAATATGGGAAGACGAACCTTCAACTCCAGTCAGTTTAGCACAAATTTCATTATCGTTAATGTTTATTTGGGGTTCCATCAGGGCGGTATTAACCTTTCCAGAAAGGGTGTCTGTGTAAGACAGAGAGTGAGTAGCGTCCGTTGATCAGAAGCATGCATGTCATTTGTTTCTATTTTGTTTATGTGTAGACAGATTCTGTCCTCAATATTTGCCATGCCAGCAGCTAGCGCTAATCCTTTAAGGTAACTTTAAATGCTGATAGAAGAGGTGAGAGACAAATGGTCCAAGAGCAGCGTTTCGGGAGATGAAAAGAGAGAAATGATAAATGGCAAATGTTTAAAGTACATTAAAAAGTGCAATAAAGGCAAACAGACAAAGATCATCAGAAATGCAAGCATTTGCACGTGCAGTGGGTAACCGCAATAATATATTGGTGTATACTGTACATTCCTTCATTTTTCATAGGTTCTCCTGAACTCCTATTTGGAAGGAGGAAGACTTGTCATACATATGAACAGTGTCTCCCTCATCCTTTCTCTCTCTCTCCCTCTCTGAACTCGTTTTCAGTCTCCCTCTCTCTCACGTTGCATTAGGGAATCGCATTTCACTGAACGAATCAACTCTCACTCCTTCTCTCGTCCTGTTCTGTCGTTTCACTCATTATTGCCTGCCTCATTTTATCTCCTTCCACCTGTCTGTCTGTCCGTCCGTCCGTATTTCTCTTTATCCTTACGCCGGTGGGTCTTTGTCCTCATTTTCTTTATTTATCATTTGCCTCTGTGCCTTTACCCTTGAGTTTGTCTATGCGCCGTGTTTTTATGACTTCATCCTCATGTTTTATTTTTCGCCCACAGTGTTATCAGCCCGCTTCTTCTGAACTTTGCTGTTCTTCTTACTCTTCTGTTTCCCTTATGCGCTCCACTTTGTCTTTTTCATAAGCCATTTTGCTTCTGTGTATTTATATACAGATATCTCCATTTCCTCATCCCCCCTTTCTCTTTCCATGAACCCCACCATCCTCTATAACGTGTTTTTCTTCCTGTCATCCCTATGAAAAGGTTCTTGAGCAGCATTATACTCATTAAAACATTGCAGCCGGACGTATTTGCTGTTTTGCAATGATCCATGAATTCCACGGTGTACCACAATATATAAAGAAAATAGTGTATCTGAAGAATGGCGACTAATGAACACTGACTAAGGTAAGGTACACAGCTTACAGAAAAAGAGGTTAAGTTATATGGCTACATTGTTGTTGGGGCAATGTAGCACTGTCACTGAGAATAGGGACAGAACGATGAATTTGAACAATAGTTCTTCTCATTTAATGTTTATTATAAGTTGAGGATAAATTTAAAAGCTAAACTAATGCCTTAAATAAGTAGACTGCATTTCCTAAAGACTTCTAGAAGTTAAAATAATCTAAGGAAGAGGAGAAAGAAGAAACTACTAAGCAGAAACTGAGTTGAGTCTATAGTGATAGATATACGCAACAAACGTACGTATCATGATGAAAACAAGACCGCGAGAGAATTATATGCAGAGAAATGTTTTGAACATAGGTAAAACTGTACTTCTGTGCTCGTTACCTCTTAAGTGTTAAATTGTGATGACGGGTAACGTTTTAGGTCTAGTGGCAAAAATTGTGGAAAGACAATTTTTAGAGATTGCAGAACGTCATTTCAGTTACTCCAACTACTTATTTAATCGTCCAATGTATAATATGTATCATTCTTTTGTTATTTATAAACATTATCGCCAGTTATACCAGTTCTACTGTAATATGTTTTAAATCGTAATTGCAAAAATGCTAGACGTTTACACAATTTTGGCCACCAGTGTAGATGATGATGCCCATTATAGGCAAGAAACGCACAATCGACACCTATTTAAAAATATTCGATATGAATTGTGTGACTTGTTAGTGTATAATTGTTTTAAGAATTTTACTCAAAACATTTCAGTCAAATTACATTATACTTATCACTCTAACTTATTGACATGTTTAACTTTTGAACCGTGAAGTCGACGGAATTTTGCAGGAATGCTGGCAACACTGACATTTTTTAAAAAAATAATTCGACCCTAAGCAAGTTTTGACTAGGAATTGTGGATATTCATGTAGGCTATGTTCTGCAGCTATGTTAGTTTCAGTACGATGACTGGAAGCAGTGGTGGTAGATTGTCGATTGTATGGCGCCCTGGGTGAACATACCCCCCGACCCCTTTAGCTCCCCCAACTCCCCCGCCGACAAAAACTGAGGATTTATCTCCCACCCCCAAGAATACCATTTATTAAAACATTTGGAACGATACAAATACATAACGCTAAATTTTAAACTGTTTCTATTAATTGCAGTAGTATTAGTAATACTGTATAAAGTTATAAATTCGTTATTTGATAGATTCACCCGCTTCTCCTTGCTCAGGCTTAACCCCCACCCTCCTTCCTGTCTCGTACTTCTGAGCAACAACCTGTCTAGTTTATAAGCTGGATTCAAGCGCCTGCTCCGACACGGTTAATAGACCCACACTGTGACCTGATATCATTGACGTGACATGCAGATGAGCCAAACAGATCGCGCAAATTAACAACTGAGTTTTGGCAAACTGGCAAGATTGGCTGGCTGCCCCTGCGACCCATACCCAAATCCGCCAGTTACTATAAGAATTGAATATTGTACATTTTATATAGTTAATGCAATGAGGTTGTATATAAGTATGTTTTCAGTTAATGATTTACTGGACATGTTCAATTACTGTTGTCAGTACTATGATTGAATAATGGCAGAGAGGGGTAATAAAGGCAGTAGAAACAAAGGACTACAGAGGCAAAGAGGGCTAGTTTAAGAAAGGTGAATGGGATTGGAGGGAGAAAGAGATCTATGCGGCTTAATTTCATCCTGGGTCAAACAAATGAGCTGAACTGGAAACCTAAGGCAGACACTGGAAGATGACAACAATATCAACTGTACAACCATTAGTACTGAAACCACCCAATGGCAATGCAGACAGACAAACAGAGGAAATAAGAGAGACTTTTTTTAACATTAGGGAATTAAGGTAACTGCAAGGAAGGGAGTGGATGTGGAGAATGAGACAGTAATACAGTGGATTTACCTAGAAATTGATCAGCATGGTCTGATTAGTAGGAAAAAGGTCAAGGAAGGGGAGAGCATTCGCAAAGTAAATGGCGATTTAGGTGTGGGACAAACCACTGCATATTTATAGGAGGGGGGGTAACTTTAGGGAAGAGAGTAACTCAAGTCATGGTGATTAATAAGGAGGAGTGAAAAGGGGGTGATGTAATGGGGGGGTGGATTACATAGCTGTGCAGGACCAGAGAGAGCTATGGGGCGTGGCGTTTCGGAGTGTGTTGTACGTACGCTCACCCTTTTATTTTTCCTTTTCTTGCCATTAAGGTGCCTCCCCCTCAAATTCTCATGCACACACTACTGAGGAAATACCCACATGACAAACATAAGTATTGCAGGAGCCATAATACTGCCCCAGTCCACAGAGCCGTGCAGCCTGTCTGTATCTTTGTGTCACAACGTCCACATTGACAGAGCTGCACATGCCAGGTAAATCACTGGCCGGCTGAATTAACACCATTAGCCACCCGTCACTATACTGACCCACAATACTACAATACTAACTAATGCGGCACATACACTGTATACTCCTTCTTTTTTCTAAATAGTATAATTTAGCCTTTATGATTAAAAGGCTACATGGTGTCCTTTTCCACTGTCCCCAATGCTAAACAGTACAAAGTCAGATTGAATTAAGACAGTAAACCATGCCATATGTTAGAAGGGGTGGGG
Organism: Mormyrus proboscirostris; assembly: GCA_026779585.1. Classification (NCBI taxonomy): domain Eukaryota; kingdom Metazoa; phylum Chordata; class Actinopteri; order Osteoglossiformes; family Mormyridae; genus Mormyrus; species Mormyrus proboscirostris. Next base: position 33,631,762 of record JAODKF010000103.1, read on the forward strand.
CAAACTAAAATTACAAACTCTAATGACACAAAGTTATTAAAACTGTACTGAAAAGAGGCAGAGTTTGTCTAGATTTAATAATTCACCTTGTCCTTCATGTGGAAATCCAAGGTGGAAATGCAGAGGAAGACAATGACTTTAACTTTTAATTTCTTCAGGTTGGGGTAAATATAAGGGTGTAGGTCTGGTTTGAGCATAGGCAGGGACCAACTCAGCCCCCATCTCACTGTACATGTATCCCGAAACTCACGCACACTTTAAAATGGCTACTCTTTGAATACCCAAAGATATTGAAAATTTCAACCCTATCAGAATAACTAGACAACAGAACTGCCAAAAAACTGTTTACTCAAAAAATAGGCTTTCAAAAAACTGTAAAACAACAAAATCATCAAAGTCATAAAATACGGACACATTAACTATATAATTTGCTGCTAGTGAAGTGAATGTGAAATGTAGAAGAGAAGTAAGCTTGCTTGTCATTATACGCTTAGCACACTGTGTGATCACAAAAGATTGACCACTGAAACTGTGGCAAGTGAACGAACTGTACCAAACGTAATCATTTAAAATAAAATTCTCATGTCGTGCACTGATATTCAACAAATCAAACTGTACTGGTGTTCACTCACTGCACGCTCCCAGTCACCATTGAGTGTCACAGACCTTGAGCGAATTCACACGTACGGTACGTCCCAATTTTTTTTAGTCTCCTTTCCTATTCTCCATGAAATTTAAAGACAATGCACTAGCGAGACAGATGAGGAAGGAACCTACAGTACACACTACTGGTACACACCCTTCATTTCGCACAACTGACCTGTGCAGAAGGAAACATTTTGCGTTTAATTCTACTCTGAGGATCTTAACGTGGAAAATTTTGGAGCTAAAAATACCGGAATGGACAGTTGAGTACTGCCAGAGTACTGATAAGGACCATGTCCATCCCTGCCATCCACACGCAAATCTACGCTCTTGGTTGAGCAGCGCATTAGGCAGTGAATTGGAGGCGTAGCAGTTTGTCAAGCTGCTGCTGCAGTTATACCAAGCATTTCCTGCATGCCGTCCAGAAGCTCAATAAGTCACATCCGCCCTCTCAGCTGCCTCTGTTCAGGCGGCTCCCTCCTGAGAAGGAAGATGGACACACCAAATTTTTGTTTTTTGGTTTTTTTTTGTTCACTTAACAGACACTTTTATCAAAACAATGTAAGATTTAGTCAGTCCTTGACTCTATATTTTACCTCAGCTACCGCTGAACAATGTTTTTTTATAAAAGCATTTAGTGATTTGTATATTTGTCTCCTATTTTTAATATACATTTCATACCCCGGCAAATTTTATTGTGGTGACCTCCCCTCCGGTCAGCAATTTTAAGGTGGAGACCACCCACTGCTAGCAAATTTGATTGTGGGGGACACTGTGATGGCATTCTGTATTTTTTCTAGGGGCTGAGCTATCAAAGGATCAAATCGTAGAATCGCCCCTAGGTCAGCCGGTCCCTGCAGAAATTGAGGCTTAGGGCCTCAGCCAAGGGTACAATGATGGCACCACTCTGCCAGCCACAGGACGTGAACTGATGACCTTCTGATCATAAGCACAAGTCCCGACCCACAGAGACACACACAGTTCCCACTCAGCTATAGCAGAAACGCCTAATTTTTGGATGGGGAGACGTGAGGCCTGCGGTATTTCCAGCACTGCGCCATTTAAACGGCTGAAGGGAGTTAGCTGTTCAATCAAAGCTCATACAATCTGAAACTTGGCTGATCCAGGGGCACTGATGAATACCACACTCAAAGACCCCCACCTTCCAGAATGCCAAGGCCAGACGAGACAACAGAGGCGTGTAGACACACAGTCCAGATGGATAAAAAGCGGAGAGTGAAGCACACTGAATATAATTATAAGAAGAGAAGCCATTCGAGTGGCATCATATCAGATGGAAGCTTCAGGGACCTGCACAGCCTTTTCATATCTAGAGCTCATAGTATTCTTAGCTTTAACCCCTATACAGCTCACCGTCCTTCTTGGCTCTTTCATTAGAATCCTAATTAGCAAAACTGGCCATTATGGTTAATCACCACCTCGTTATAGTTCTCTATTAAATGTCGAGGGAATACAGAAAAAGGCAGAGATTTCGAGAGATATTATTTTGTGGCGCCAGGTAAAGTGTCTGAGCTTAATGTCAGCCGGACTGGAAACAATGAAGGCTGGCTGCACACAGGAAAGATAAGAGTATGGCAGTGAGGAAAGGGGTCAGATATGAGCGAAAGGGCAGACAGCATGTACAGGCAGGGGGAGCTGATTGGATACAGGGATATGAAGGCTGGCTGAAAAAGCAGAGGGATGAAAGGGGAACTTTTTGTCGAGGAGGCTGAGGTGAAACCAAGTTCTGTGCAATATCTGCACGATTATTAATGTCAAGCACTGTATATAGTTACAGGTCTCATGGTATAAGTTTAGAGAACTTTTGAATCAAGACCATGTTATAGAGTATCTATATATATATATATATATATATATATGCATACAGTTTAAATAGTGATGATGCAATCAGGCACAGAGTACCTGCGACTGAGACTGGGTTGCTGACACATTGGTATTGGCCACATAATTGGAAACCCCCAAACTTCGGCTACCCCTCCTCCTGCAACAGGACACACAGCTTGCTGTTTTTAAGTTCAGCATTAAGCAGTAGCCCCTTTTAATAACACTTTTAATTTTAGCGTCATTTTTTCATCCCTACTACAGCAGAAACAAACTTCAGTCTCCTCCTTTAACTACGGTCCGGCTCTCTCTCCCTTTCATTTGGCTTACTGCTGTCCACCGCAAACCCGGAATATTTCCACTATGATGTAGCAAGAATTTATCATGGATAGACTAGTGGGAATTTGAGTAAATTACAGTGCTGTGTGCATGAAATAGCCTACCGTATAACATAATAGCGCAACGTATAGAAGAACTTACATTTCGAAATGGTCTGCTAAATATATAAAATAACTTAAGTCAGTATTGTAATTGTGTACACCTTAAAGTGTACAAATTAAGAATAACATGGTGTTGATCCTCTTTATTAGTGATAAGGATGAAAAGGAAAGACAATTAAGTACCTAGGCATACAAACTAGAAGAACATAAAGTTATAGAAAACGAAACAAATAATTTGAGGAGTGGCTTTGATACACGTGTAGGATCCACATTTATTCCGACAGAGGAACACAACAGGTTTGTTTGACCACCTGTACACCAACGAGTCACTACACAAGACACACACATACACCTATTGAATACTTACTTGCTTTGGGTCGAGCTCGGTTCGCGTACAATGTGTGTGTATGCAAACACACGCACATCAGCACACAAACGCTAACAAAAGGTTGCTTTTTTTGGTTTGTGCGATCGAAGGGACTATATTTTCCAGTTTTTTCTTCGCTCTCTGCAGTACGCGTCTCTTTTCCGAGACAGCAGAAATAAACCCAGTAAGCTCTAAGCAAGATGTTACAATAGTAACGGATATTGCGACGTTTTTAAAGCGGTGCAGACCTTGTCTATAGTAGCGGCAATAATAATTTTGCTTCTTTTTACTGTACCCACTGTGTACAGTATCCCTCTATCTGAAATACTGCGAATCTTTATAAGAAAAAAGTGTATCTCCCTCCCAATCACTGAATATGTTCAGTCCTCTAAAAATTTCTCTGCCACTCTCAAATCAAACCAAAGCAGCATGAACAGAGACCACTCTTTTTGCGCCTTTCCACCGGGTGCAACGTTTGTTTTCTCTCTCTTTCTTCTTATGAGAGCATCCCTTCTTCTTGATCTTGTTATTTATGTAGTCCAAATTAACGATACTCTGTATGACATTGAGACTATATTGATAAGTGTAGGTTGCAAAGTACACGCAACAAGCACACCCGTGTCGATGCTAAGTGAACCCCAAATTAGATTTTGATGAAATATCGCATATACCTGTACAGCGCGTTTTGCTTTTCGCCTGTCGCGTTTAGATGCATGTGTATTAAATGGGATTCCCGTGCGATCGGTTGCCAGTGTAGTGCAGAGATTCTCTCTCTTTTGCTTTTAAAGGTAAAGTTGTCACTTGCCGTATTCCCTCCTCCCCTATCCCCCGCCCTGTGTCTGATTCATTTTCATTTTGCTAGATACTAATACGAATCATGTTTCCGTTCACATAAAAATTCGAATTGAGTGCATTTATTTTTACAAGCACGTTTTTATAAAAAGAATAGTTGCATCCGACTAATCCAATCATTTTCATCACCTTCTGCTTGCCTTCATGTTAGTTTGATCTGAGACATCTTCGTGTTACAGGTCGGTTGTAAAAAAGTAGGATTTGTATTGATTTATTGGCTGATCCAACTAGTCGACGCATCCGTATCAACCGCCATCTAAGCAATCGTGTTTTTTTCTGTGTTCTACTCTTTGTGCGTTTCGTTATCATGCCAGTTTTAGTCAATTGACAGGTCAGAATTGTCATTCATCACGTTTTCCTGTATGTCCAAAATATGTATGTCTTATGACTTGCCTTATACGAAATGATGTTCATGGCACATTGAAATTCACGCAGTTTCATTACAACACAGCGTCAGTTGTCATGAGTTCCGTAAAAGCTAAAACATCTTTCTTAATATAACTGTGGCGATAGAAATATATACCAATTGTTTATCTACATGTTAATCCGTGCTACATTTTAATTTTGTTTATTATTGATACGTAAGTAATACGTATCAAATAATACATGTGTTATAGTTGTTTTGATGATACAAATACTGGGACTTACTGTTGTTTTCTTAATGGTAACGTGTCATTAATAAAACCAAATGTACTTTTATGCATCGATTATGCTTTTATGCTTGATTGTTCAGTTATTGTGTAAATGATTGCCATTGTATTCTTGTGAATTTCGGGGCACTTGTGCCTTTATGCTGTAAATTATCATTAGATAATCAGATGTGAAGGTGATTGCGACCATTCTGCACGGAAACTGGTGACATTTAAATATTAAAATGACATCTATCTAATCTAATCTAATGTAATGTAATGTAATCTAATCTAATCCGTCCATGTCCACCTCAGAGTGTTTTTCTTATGGGACTTCCAGTAAGGTCTGTCTCGTACCCCCCTCTAGTGGCTTTCACTTGATCGTGATTCAGCACAGCTGCAGCTAACGGGGCTTCTATCCTCTGCCACGGGAGATCCGCAGCTGGAACTCATTTGTAAGCACACTGGGTACTCAGGTGGAACAATCACTATCAATACTTAATGATACACTATGAGTCTTCACTATGAACTGTACTGAATATTCAGTATTGAAGTTTGTAGTGTTTTAAAGAAGGACAGAACACCTAATCTGTGAAATCTAACACACACAAATAATGCACAAATAAAACTTTAATAAATTGCTTTTCAAAAATGGCTTTTTTAAAATCCATTTCAGTATTCCTCCTTCAGCATTAAAACAGTGTTAAAGGGCTGTGAGCCTTGCGTTGGTCTCTCTTCCTTCCCTCCCGTCCCTCCCACACACACGGTCCCATCCTTTAGTCCATCGAAGCGCCACCCAGTGGCCACTCAGATAGAGAGGCTGGTCAACCCCGAACATTCTCCGTTACACCTTCTCCCGTCAAACCGATTGTTCTATTACTGTAGAGTACATTTTGGCTCTGCTATGGCGTTCATCCGGAGGTCAGAGAACACAAATAGCTCACAAATAGTCACACTTCCATAAGTGATAAGAATATCTAAACTATCTAAAAATAATTCCTCTGATCAATTCATGCATACGTAAATAATACTGAAGGTAAAATCCATTATATCCGCTACATACATCACAAACTGACAGGGGCCCAGAAACTATCTGTCAAGAAGAAACTATGCCAAAAGAAATATAACACAGGAAATTATATTCCGAGGCAAAAGCATATACTAATTTTAACCACGATAAACCATTATGTGTTAAAATAATCACTCTAAAATTTAGTAATGTAGCATGAGTGTGAAGGTGCATGGATGCAATTGACTTTGACATTTTTACGTTCTGGAAAAAAAAAGTTGAATTTAACAGCAAGCTACATAGAAATCACATTATGGCTATGTCTCAGCAGGGCTTTGGCAGCAATTCAAGTCCAGACAAAAGACTCCTGCCATCCTATTGTAAGCTGGACATACATTGACTTTTAATGAAGGAACACTGCCGATGTAGACTGCAGAACGTATCAGTACTTAGGAGCATTACATGCATGTTTAACTGACGACACCCTGTCCCTGAAATCCATAGCTGGCATATTTAAAATATCGGCTTTGAAGGAACTTTACCTATAATCAAGGCAGAAGTAAAGCATGTTCTGATACTGGTGGCTCAGTGGGTGGCACTGATGCCTCGTACTTCCATGGCTGTGTGGGGTCTGCATGTCCTTCCAACATCGTATGGGTTTCCTTCAGGTTTCATCCCACAGTCCAGCAACATGCAGGCTAATTGGTGCCTCTCAATTGCCAATTAAGTATAATTGTGTAAGTGTGCATGTGACCTGTGATGGAACATGGGGGCAATAGTCTTACCTTATAGTCCCCCCCCATGACCCTGACTCAGGTAAGAGGTCAGAATAATGAAGGACATTTGTCTGGGAAAAGGTTGGGGGGAGCCTGGAGCACAACCCATGCAGCACTGGGCAAAAGGCAGCGAACCCCCCAGGCTGAGGTGCCAGTGAGTTTGGTAAGACCTACATGCACACACACGCCTCATGGCCTAGGGATGCCAGCTCACCCAAGCACATATTTCTGGACTGGAGAAGCGAAGAGGAGCAGCCAAAGGAAACCCGTGCAGGGATAGATGCCAAGAGGAAACAGAACCCCTGCCCTGCTGGCCTGAGACCACTGTGCCACTTTCAGTCTATTTATATACAGCTTATATATATATATTTACTTATATCCAGTGATCGAGCCCCTGCTGCTGCCCACAACCTGAGCAAAGAAAACACCGCTTTGGTCACTTAACCAAGGTGACCTAAATCGATGTGTTACTTCACTGTAATGCTGTTTCCGAGTAGCTTTACTATGCCTGCACTGTGCGCAGTAGTAAAATAACATCGATACTTCAAGAAGCAGGGGCAGGAAGCAGCAGAGGAATTAGCTATTAACAACTGGCCAGAATGACAATGCATTTCAATATTCCTCAGGTGATAACATCCCCATGTTCCCTGAATAGCCCACATCAACACGCAGGAAACAAGGGTTCGAGAAGACAGCAGCATCAAAGATATTTATAGATAATTTTTAAAATATTTTACGTTTATTTTCTTTTTTATATAAATGAATTTAAATAAATAGATACATACATACATACAGTTACGGTAACCGACACGCCTCTTGTGGGTCTGATTTGGTTTATGCATTAATGTCAATCACTGAGGTACACAGTGCATTTGAGAGTACTCTGGATACACATGGATCAATGGTCCAATAAAATATTTTTAAAAAATAATAATTAAAAGCACTTTACGTTAAAAGTCACTAATGCAGGAATGAGGTGATTCACACTCGGCTGACGATGCATCTATTCTGTTTGGAGCAGCACAACGAAGATTATTCTGAGGTTTCATACGAGGTTTTCTATGCAGCGTTCGCTATCACGCAGCTCAGCTGATTGATTATACATAGGAGTTAGCTAGATCTAAAAGGGAATTTCAACTTTCCACTTGATTTTCTGTCAGACCTTGGGCCCATGTGACTGAAGGAGCTGACCAGCTCATGGTATACAGGACTAAACTATCCCCGAGACTCCAAGGACCTGCAAGATAGAGAAACAGGGCATCATCAATTACGTCTGTCGATACATTTCCTTAATAATGTGAAGGAAACTGGTATATTAAAAGAGCAAAGTAGTGGCAGTGACATTTTGCTAATGACCTCGGCTTGCACTGTCAGTGTTGGTCAGCAGCACACTGGCAGTTTAGGAAAACAGACTTGATGGACGCATCACACTGCAAAATGGGTAGAATGATGAGCTCTTTTCTGCGTAACTGCAGGACTTCGCCTTGCTAGGCGTCTAACAAAAGCTTTTGACATTAGGTTTAAAACAGTTTAAAACTTTATCAACATACACAGCCTGGTAATCAATACATATCATGCTAACAGTTCCCACAGTGCTAAAATTATGCACGGAACTGAAAACAGGGACTAATATTAAATTTAATGCCAATAATCGTGCCACTAAAAATAAATTTATTAAGGTACAATGCAATTTCCTGCATAAGGCAATTAAATTTAGCCTTTAGAAGCACTGTGTGAGCCTGTACTAGATAAGAAATATGAAATGGACGGATGGATGGATGAATGGATGGATGGATGGATGGATGGATGGATG
>JAODKF010000103.1:33640234-33668839 GCA_026779585.1 Mormyrus proboscirostris
AGCCTGTACTAGATAAGAAATATGAAATGGACGGATGGATGGATGAATGGATGGATGGATGGATGGATGGATGGATGCATACATGCTGCGCCAAAACTCCCAGACTCCATAACAGCAGGTACTTTTGTTCTGTACAACTCTGGAGAATCGCCTAATTAAAAAAAAATAATGGAGTACAAAATGCATTTCATTCCAAAAAATACTGTTATTATTAAAAACATAAGCAAATCAGCTATTCCTAGCCAGTGATGAAGAGCCAATGTGCAGCGTTTACAAGAAAAGTACTAAAAGGCAATGCTCATTTCTTCAGTTCAATTAAGAAGGCTTCTTAATAAAAAATTAATATAAACAAATCACACTGAATTGAGATGTCAATTCATGTAGTAAATTTCTCTGTAGAATACAGGGAAGACAGGATGTCAGAGAACACACTCAAAATCACACATTATGGGCAATCAGAGAGACCAAATCAGAAAACCACATTTAAGACCATGGGAGGGGGAGGAAACCAGAAGCCCCAGGGGGACCCACCACAAACACAGACCACAAGCCCCCCCCAGCCCCCCCAGCCTACATTGCTAACCACTAAGCCACCATATCTGTGTATTCATTTTAAAATACCTTACTTTTAATGGGTGTCTAGTTTGTGTGCATTCCATAATTGTTATTTTTGTATATACATATCAGGAATAAATAATTTTTATTCCCCTCTTGGCATTGATGTAACTGAACTATCAATGTTACAGACAGATTTTAGATTGTACACACGATTAATTGATATTACACTAATATAACAATAAAAATTTTGTCATTGAATTATACAGCATGCCATTACCTTTAATATTAGCCCCAAAGCTATTTTCTATTTAATTTTGCACCACCTTGTAGCCCAGCACTGATTATTTGTGAATTGGTTGCTTAGTGAAAATAAATTTGTGGTTTACTATATAACTTGATGTAAATGAAACAACCAATTTTGAATAAAGTGTGAATAAAACACGTCTTTGACCGCACTGGCATCCATTTCCAAGTGGACGCAGTGTATGTATGATGTCAGAGCAGTGTGACAGGGGCCAGCGTACATTCAAGGGCCAGCGGGTGCTGTATGTACACAATGATGCACTTAGCATTCCCTCTAGGGCCAACCTTGGCTGTGGGCTTCTCCACTTTGCTACCAGCATTTTGTGAGCACTGACACCTCCAGCATCACAGGTAATAAGTCAGCTTCTGCGACATAGTTCCACACTCAAGTCTCTGATTTATTGCAGTCAACAGTGCAAAGTGATTCTGTAAATGCATCACCTTGATTTAAAATCTGCTAAACACAAGCAGGCTTTTTAAAGCCATATCTTTCCATATCTATCTGCAGTAAAAATAAAGTCTCGATCTAAATGGTAAACATACAGCACAGTAAAATATATTAAAGTTATTAGTTATTGCCATGCAGTACCCATTGCAAAGCATACCATGTTTACTGGTCACCATTATAGCAGGATGGCAGTAAAAGTATATTAAAATAAAGAAGTATTAAACTGTTCTCGTACTGTCCTTTCTTGAATATTTATTTAAGGTTTATAACAGGGATGGTGTACGGCTTAGGGGGTTAGGATACTGTGCCTGTGGTAAGAAGGTCACCGGTTCAAATTTCATGGTCAACAGAGTGATGTTACTCTTGGGACCTTGAGCAAGACCCCTAACCCCCCACTGCTTGAAGGACTGGCTGACCCTGTTTACTCAAACAAGGAAATGTCACTTTGGATAAAAGTGCTAAAAAAAAAATCTACGTTATATTGCACTTTGAGGTCCTCCTAACAAATGATCCCAGTGGTGCATACCCGATATGGCCCCCCTTATATTGTTTGTTATGGGGGGAAATTCTCCATTATTCATTGCTTTGATGTGTTTCATGACTTTAGAACTTGTTCATCTTGCAATATTCTTGAAAAGGAACTTAACGGGTATGTTGGTGGTTAGTTGATGGTTTTGTACTTTAACTGAATAATTCAGGTTGGCCAATTAAAAGTTCAGTGAACTGTCTAAGAGTTAAGTTTTCCTACACGCATGATTGCGTTCAGACAAGTGTCATACGATTAAAAAAAAAGTTCATACTTAAGAATGTTTTAAATATACAGCTCCAGCTCTTACACAATGAAATCAAAACAGGCTTCCCAGTCAATTTATGCTAACTAGCACTCACGTATTTTTTTTTCTATTTAAATACATATTAATATGAAATCTCAATTTTCGATTGCTAAATGCTAGCTATCCATCAGCTAGCATATTATATTAGCCTATTTCTAGAGGCAAATAATGACTTTCCCACAAATATTTATGACTTTATGCTATAAGAGCATCCAAACGTTACAGCTTTAAAAACACAACAGCCAGACCATATCAATCTGTTGTGTACAAATTGTGTTTTTAGTAACACGCAAGCTGGTTTTGGATGCTTGACTTTTCAACCGTTTTCCGGTTCACCATAACCGGAAAAGAAGATGGAAGGAAATGATCCTTACTAAGCACTATACACCAATCAAGCAATTATTGAATCCTGTCTGTAAAAACTTTCCCATGGCATCATACTATGCATGTAATAAAGTGATCTATTACCGCAGTGCTAGGAACCGCAAGGACACTCGGCAATGGAAAGTCTGAACGTCTTAAGGCCCAAAGCACATGCCAAAGGGAGTAACTCTCACCACAGAAACCACTTCTTCTCTAATCAGTCTGAAGCACTTCATTGGAATTCCAGCCCTTACTTCCTTGACATTGTAACGCAATCCTTACTGGCTGCCTACCTGCAAGGATCTGTCTGCAGACTGCAAGACAGGGCAGGAACGTGTTGGGCAAGCTGACCAATCAGACCACCCTGAGCTCATCAGGGATGGGGTTTAAAGCTCTCACAGAACGTTTCAGACAGAGTTACAGAGTGAAGAGAGATGTACAGTATGAGGAAAAATAATGTATTTTTGGAACACTAACGCATGTAAATCTATTCCAGTAGAATACAGAAATAAAACCATGAACCCTGAAAAAGAGTTTAATGGGGCCCCTTTAACTTGCCACTGATTAGATACTGACGTGTAGCTGGTGTGCTGTTGGCGTCTGCGAGCGCTCCTCATCTTTTCGAACCGAGCCTCCATCTCCTCCAACACTTTCGGAGTATAGCGCACCACCAGCTTCACTGAACCCTGGGCAGCCTTCAGCAGCTCCACTGCTTTTTCGTGGTGCTCGCCCTCGACGCTCTGCGAACATGCACCCGGAGTTACCACAGGAGGGCGCCACCATGTACACGGGGAGGTTAACAATGATGCCAAACACTTTCTCAGTCATGTAGTTAATTCAACATTTCATACTCTGATAGTTTTAAACAGTTTAAACAGTGACAGGTTCACATGGGATGTTTCACGATAAGCAAGTTGTCTCTCACCACGCCGTTGACGGACAGGAGCTGGTCACCCCTTTTGAGTCCCCCCTGCCGATCTGCGACTCCACCAGGGATGACTCTAGAGATGTAGATTGGAGAGTTCTGTTCTTTACCCCCCATTATGTTGAACCCAAGTCCCTCTTCAGTTTTGGGCAGCTCCACGACCCGGGGATGGGCGTGTCCTTCGCTGGCTGCAAAAGCTGCTACGGTGGCCTGTTGGAAGAGAGGCTCACGTCAACATGGTCGCTTCAGAAGCCACGGCGACCACAAGGTTCAAGTTGCTTTAAATTAGCTATTGGTTGTCTTTTTCATCACTCACATGTAAACCTACTATATTTACATAACATATGTATTGTGCATTATAATTAATAAAACTAAATATTTACATTTTTAGCTTACATTAAATAAACAAAAGTTTCAAAAACCTCCACTGAGCAAAGTAAAAATTAGCTGAAAAGTAATGGTGAGACACAAATAATTGCATGCCGCTACACCTGGAAGGTTGTGGGTTTGATTCCCACCCTGGTTCTGCGTATGGAGTTTGCATATTCTTTCTGTAGGCTTCCTATTTGAACTTGGGATTCCTTCAATGCTCCAGACGCATCCAATTAGACTACCTGGCATCTAGAAAGTGCTTATAGTGTATGACTGCATATGCCAAGTGAGGGGCAAGCATCCTGTCTAGGGTGTTCCCCCGGGAAAGGTTCCAGACACTAGATGAGGAAAATGCGTACATTGCGTATACTCTCATCGTACTGGGATGACAGTTACAAAGCAACAATATTGCAGAGTAAGTTAACACAGTGTGTTACTGGACACCTTGGCAGTAGCTTGGGCTCGGACTTCAGGTCCTCCTGCAATGTCTAGGGTGTCATAGAGCTGCTCATAAACCTGCAGGGGGGAAAGAAAAACCACAATGTCCAGCTCTCAATAAAGTATAAACACAGAATAAACTGAAAAGACATTACAGTCGTTCTGGGCAGGCAGACATCCCGTCCCAAAAGCCATGCCTGTTGAGAAATTTCATGCCACAGCACAGATATTTCACAGACCGGTGTTACTGCATTTACGTTAATTTATTGAGCAGACATACAAGCAAGGCAGATAGGATCTTTATGCATGGAATGTACTAACAATAAAACAATGATCCGACACTTTTGCTTTGCAATCTTGTTGCTTCACAGCTCTCAGATGTGCATGACAATTGTTAAAATATACTACGTTTGTAGAATGTGTGGTGCATCCTGGTAATTTTATCTGTAGGCTATGGAAAACATAAAACATAATAGTTCATGAGATGCACTGAATGTACAGAATGTATTCATACAAACACTGCCAGATATTCAAGATTTACAAACAATATTTTTTTCATTAATTGCACTAGGGATGCACCAATATCATTTTTTGATCATTGTATTTAGTCTCTTTGGAAAATGATGGATCAGTGAATTAATTATGATTGAAAAACATGTTACTCTAAAACATCTATAGCAGTGGTTCACAAATGTTTTATATCACATACTACCTTAAGACAGTATTACATTCTCTACACACCACTATCAGGCCTACGTCACTGAGCCTGATCGATAATGAGTAAGGGCTTCTGTTATTTTCACTGTATGAGGTTTATGATTTGACATTTTCTCTCTCCGTGTTAGTTTGGTGCCTGTTTTGTTGTTCCAAAGTGTTGCTGCTCGTGACAGTTTTTTCATACTCTTTCTTAAGACTAATTATTAGATGTTTAATTAGATAACTAGTGTTGAATGAAACTGATTTCATACCTCCTTTTGACAGCTGATAGGTTAGTAGACCACAGTTCGCAGTACACTATGCTTTGGATTTCGTTGTTACCTTTGAAGTATTTCCACACTAAAGATATTTTCTCCCATTTATTTTTTCTCGTTAATGATATTGATGATACTGCATTATGTAGTATCGGTTACAGGCAAATTGTCACGTGGGTGAGTACGAGGACGCAAGCACGGTATGGGTGCCTCCCTAAATTGCTCTTAAATAGATTCTGATCAATAGTTATACATGGATAGATGCTCTAATATCCTGCATAATATCTAATCATGTTTTCTTTTCATGCAAATCCAAAATCATTTTTGAACATAAATAAAATATTTGATTTGGCCCTAATAGTGGCCACAGAAATGAGATCTAAATTATACATAATTCTGGCGCTGGAACAATTAATGGCAATGTTTCACTGAAACACTCCTCAGCCTCAGATTTGGCAGTTAATATCCAAGGAGCTGAAAAATAAACTTACATTACTGTCACACTGTGATTGACAATGAAATTAATGGCAGTGTATATTGGATGAGAAGTCATCTTGGCAACACAGAAAGCAGAAGGTGAAGGTGCACAGCAGCAGTACCTCTCTAATAGCAGCACAGAACTTGCTCTGCAGCACTCTCTGGAGGGCCTGCAGCTTGGGAGGGGGCAGCTCCCCACTCCTCTGCAGTCTGTCCAGCAGCTCGATCACTCTGCACACATCTTACCAGAAGACAAAACTTTAAATGTATACAAAGTTCCTTGACATTTTAACCTCAAGATTCTATTAAAACGTGATTTGGAATTTATTTCACTTGCTATACTTACAGAAAACAAAACAACGTGGTAATTACGATCTAAAACCAACCCTGAAATGTTTAAACACCTTAAGTAACTCTTATTTATTTATTTTATGTAACATTTATTTGTCGATATCCAACAGCTGCTGTGTTGTGGTTGTATAGTGCTTTCCTGTCCACTGTAGTTGTGGCTGTTTCATGCAAGATTTGGAAAATTATGAAATATAAAATGTTTTATATCAAGCTATCAACTTAATAATGCTTAATAATCAAAAATACAGACCACCAAAGTAATTTAGGTAAATTTTCGTTATCGATACTGGTCTGACATACCATAGTCTTAAATAATAAGCTAGCTAGATTTCTAAAGCGACTAACGAGCCACAAGTGCAGGACGACGTTAGCTATACTTGGTCAACTACAGAGGAAAAAATGATGCTGCGCGAGCCGCCCTGTGCCTGCAGCATCCCCGCGTCTTATAAACAACTGCGGAGCGATGTGGCTCGTGACGGCCAGGCGTCACCATCGTCACGCGGACTCAAACACGGCAAGTTCTACAGCGAGGCCAAAGATGCGGCGTTGCTAAGCAAGCAGCCCCAAGCCGTAGACACCTCGAACGGTGCCAAGCGCAAAGCGCTGCCGCTCTTACACCTGTTTTAAGTTCGGCTGCAACCGAGAGAACCACCGAAATCGTATGCTACACATCTCTGATCAGATCATAACCATGAAACCATTAACACGTCAGAGCCGTTGCAAATTCATGATACAACCATACACAAGAGTTAATCCCGCACTTTTCCCCAAAATGAATCCACCTACCTCTTTCTAAACCAAGAGGCTCTGGCATTGCCGCCATGTTTATTTTTCCCTCATACAGGAAAACGCTGACATCACCACGAAGCCTTCGAGATTGTGGATCACGCCCAGAGGTCTTTTCCAATTAGAGGCAGCGCAACCCGATAGGCAGAAATACAAATTTTTTTCCTTTACTATCATATGACGCATTTTCCCCAAAACTCTTAACTGATTTCTGGAATAAAAGAACATGGAATTATCAAAATAAACGGGATGCATTATAACTAAAGTGTACAAAATATAGCATCCAAAGGCAACCCGGCTGGGTTTGATTATTAATTTAATAAGTTAAACTGTGAATTACATAGCAGTATGGACAATTCTGTCAAAAATTAGTTAAGATCTTTGAACTTGCGTGCGAAATTGTAGGACATCTAATCCACCGACTTCATATTTTAAGTCGCAATATTTCACCGCACGCCCGTTACTGCGTTTACTTGATTCAAATTTTTATATATCCCAGGCTGTTCAATGAGGGTGGGAGTACCGTATGTACACATTATGCAGTTACATTATTGATGAGACAGACCCTTAAAATTACACTTTATTCCCATCTCTGCGCTGACAGTTTATAACGCTCGAAATAAGGGAAAAAAAAAAAAAGAAAACCGGTAAATTCAAGGATACCGTGGATGTGGGATTGCATTTCACAAAGATCCTACAGTATACTGATTTTCCGTTGGGGAAAAAAATATATCCATAATATAGGGTAGAAATCAGCAGTACGTTGTGTATGACTTGTGCCTTTTCCACTGCAAAATACAGTACAACAACAAGGACAACGAAAAAAAAGTCCTTTATTATAAAGAGGACATGATACAATCAGAATAACCAGATAACAGGTGAGACACACAGCAACAACATGCATTCATTCTCCTACTCCCTCCTGTTAAAACCAGTCAAACATCACTAGAACCAAAAATGGCCCCCCTCCCAACAATGCAGCCTCTTATGGAAAAAGAACCACACATTACTGTTTCAGTGTCTTGGTCACAGTTGAAAACTAGACGCCAAGATGACTGCAATATTCTAAGAACCTAACTATTAAATACATAATTACATTTCATAGTATGTCCTGCTCTTGGAAACATGGCAATCTACAGATTTCATTTTCCAAATGATGAAAATGATCAATGTAGAATTAGGAAACTAAAAATCGAGAGTAACAAACTAAAATAGAATCTTAACTGTTCTGGTACAAACACCTGAACTGTCAATGCATGTGCAGCCTTACTGTTAAAACTAATTTGACAGCAAACGCATATATAAATCAAAGCACAAGACAGATGACTGGGCCATAGCACTGCAGTGTATCATTGACCAGTGACAGCTGTTAAATTCAAAATCCAGGAAAATTCCCAAGCCCTTAGACAAGGCATTTTCTGATTAAGAGTAATATACTCTCATACAGAAACTGGCCAACACCATGTGATTTACCTTTCTCTTCTGAGTCTTCCTCTCCAAATGGTCGCCTGAATGACACCACAATCAATAGCTAAAACTGGAGATGAGTCTCACACATCAGGCATCTTGAAATTTCCTTAAAACGTGTATTAATGGCTTTACTGGTACTGCTCTGCGAACACCATGTTGGATACTGAAGGGACACATTACACAGGGTTGAACTATGCAGTTAGGAATTTGAACAGTTTTAAGCATAATATTTGAATGGGTCCCCCATTATAAACAGTAAAGCACTTCCACTACCCATGTTAGTATTCCTCTACCCGTGGCTCCATCCTATAACCATTCTCATTGGATATGTATCCCTCCCCAGACTGTACAGACTCCTGATCCATCATTCCATCTTGACTACCTTCCTCTGGCATAGGCATGTCTTCAAAATTACTGGCTCCATCCTGAACCAGAGAAGGGGGGAGCATAGAGGGTGGGCCCAACTGCCTGTCATCTCTTCTCTCCCCACCTCTCTCTTTATCTCCTCTCTCTCTCCTGTGCTCCCTCTCTCTATCCCTATCTCTATCTCCCCTCCTTCGCTCTCTGTCTCGGTCCCGGTCTTTGTCCCTGTGACTACGCCGTCTATCCCTGTCCCTCTCCCGGTCTCTATCTCCACGTTCTCTTCCCCTATCCTCACCTTCCATGCTTCCTTCATCACGACCTGGGTTACCAAGGTCTGCAGAGTTAGGGTCATCCATTGCTCGTTCTCCATCTACCATGCCGTCACCAAGCCCGATTCCACCTTCACCCACCTCATCCCCACCACCTTTGCCTCGATCCCTGTCCCTCTTTCTATCCCTGCTCCTACTTCTCCTCTTTCTTTCCCTGTCTTTGCTTCTCTCTCTGCTCCTGCTGTCACCCCCACCTCCCCTCTCTCGCTCCCTCCGTCTGCTACTGCCACCCTCATCAGCAGGCCCACCAACCCCCGGACCAGCCACTCCAACCCCACGCTCAGCCCTCTCCCTATCTCGGGAGCGTGAGCTGCGTCTCCGTCTCTCTCTGGACCTGGACCTCCTCCTTTCACCCCGATCCTTGTCACGGTCCCTCTCTCTGCTACGTTCTGCCCGACGATCACCACCACGGTCACGGTCCCGGTCCCTGAGACATGGGGGGGGGGGGAAGAGAGAAGACAAAATATACATGACCCTGCAAATGTGGTAAGTTGTCAACTCAGACAGCTGAAGTGGAATTCAAAGTATGAACGCGACAAAGGATTTCATCTTACCCGCCTATAGGTCTTTCATCATAGCGGGAGGTATCGTCTCTGCCAGAGTGCTTGATATTCACATCAGCACCACCCCTCCTGGTGCCACCTAGACCACCACCTGTAAGACGGTTAATGAAATTGAAAGAGCTCAATGAGCAATTTTAGACAGAAACAAGTAATTTTAGAGATGATGATATGACACTGCCTACCTAGCCTGCGTGGATGCCATCCTTTGACTGTGCGTCCTCTCTCCACATCCACCAACACCCTTCTCCCATCGATCTTCTTACCATCAGCATGTTTGTAGGCCGCTGGATAAAGGATGATAGTAAGTAGACAGCCAATGGGACACAACGGCCTAATAAAGCACCTCAGGGGGAAATGTGAGTTTGTGAGGGAGAGGAGGAGGAGGTGGTGGTGAAGCGTGACATTACGATTTTGCTCCAGGCGTCTCTGAAAGAAAAGTTATTACCTATAGACGTACAGTACACAGACAAGCAATTAGTGCTCAAAACACAAGAAAAATACAAACACAATACTCACAATCCCCATATCCATTTAACTACTAGCAAGTAGAGAAATTTCATACCGAGGCCATTTCCCAGAGAAACTTGACTAAGTAAGTTCACAGGTAGTGTACGGGTACCATTTCAAGGTAATCTCACTTAAAGGCACAATGTAAATTTGAACCTTTCAACAATGGAAGTTAGAATTCATGAATATTTGCTCAATGCCGACTGTCTCAAAGTGAAACAGAGGCTTGAAGGGCTGACGAACCGGACAAAAAAAAAAAGTTTACTTTTAAGGACAGGCAAGGTGATATACATACCGCAAGTTAAGAACTAGTCTCTTGTAACAGACAAGATGTATTTGGGCATCTGTATCGGACAACAGTCTCTTCAAACATTGAAGAGGCTTTTATAGAAGGTGGTACGGGATGGTTGTGTATTCATTCTGCCAACTATCAATTTTGCAGATTTTAAATGTCAAGGACTTGGTTAAGTGAAAATCCCAACAAGTACAGATCTTTGGCCTGGCAGAGTGAAATCCTGCTCACTTGGCAAACCCCACAAACACCATAACCGATATGCTCCAGGCTGATAGGAAAGAATACAAATGTGCTAGAGGTCCAACCCCTTGATCCAAATCACAATTGCATGGTTCGGGGAACCTCTCACTGGTTCTGTACAATAAGCTACACAAACTGATAAGATTGACACGGGTAACTTCGGGGGAAAAAACATTGTAATGCCATTCAGAAGCGCTTTTGTTTCTAACCTAGCTTCTCATTTGGATGTTTTGTTCCCAAGATTTGAAAGGGACTAAGAACTAAGAATTAACTGCACAGGAGAGAAAAAAAAAAAAAAAAGGCCACTGACAGAAGGGGTTTTGCTGCCGTGTTGGGCGATTGCTGACTAAAGCATTTTTAAAACAATGAG
Source organism: Mormyrus proboscirostris (assembly GCA_026779585.1). Lineage (NCBI taxonomy): Eukaryota > Metazoa > Chordata > Actinopteri > Osteoglossiformes > Mormyridae > Mormyrus > Mormyrus proboscirostris. The sequence continues at coordinate 33,651,197 of JAODKF010000103.1, forward strand.
CAGATTTTCTTGACCATGTTCCTTCTTCCTATGTTCACCTTGATGAAACTCAGAATCTCAAATCCATCACTAGTCAGGAATGCATTTCCATTTTGTCTTCAGTCAATTTCTCCATTTCATCAGACGATGAGCCTTGACACCAATCCAAGTGTCAGCTATTATACCACTATAGAGCCAGATACATTCACAGTTGACAGATTTTACCTTTAAACTTCTACCACTCACCAATGCCTCAAATTATGTTCCAAAATCCCTCTGGTACCCAGTGTTGTTTGCAAGGGTTTAACTGTCAGCATCACTGCCCTCAGAAAGTTCACTGCATTTAGAGCCACAAGTCTGACACGTGTTTCAGAAACGCAAGAGGTACAAAACGAGCACTGAGCGAACACACTTCACCATTTCAAAAAGCTGATATTAAAAGAATTGTGCACCAATACCAGAAAAGATTGTAACATGCAGTGGGATGAGCTGTGACAAGTTTTTGTATGTTAGAACCAAGTAAAAACGGCAACTGAATTTTTAAAGCTGTACAGCCACTGCCAAAATCTAAAATCTTTAAAAGGTTTGCTGGATGTATTAAGTAAAACTGAAGTGTTGAGCGGTTCTCACTAAGAACCACGCCGAACAAATTAACTTACCAACAGAAAGTTGAACATTCCTGGCAAAAAGATAGGAATCACTTAATGAAGTTTTCCTACATTGGGGCCCATCACGCCACTTTCCAAAAAGTGTCTTTTGCAAGTCATGAGCAACAAGTTACAAGAATCCTCCTTTCAAAAAAGTGCACAAGATCATTGCCCGAAGAGGTCATGTGGTGAGGCCCAAGAGGCTAAATAACCATGACAGCAAGTCAGGGCTTAAGCCAGTTTTTATTTATACAGTCCAAAATTAAAAATATCCATTTGAAATCAATAGAACCTCAGAGGACATTTACAAGACCGTAAATCATGCCAATGTTTTACAGTTAGATTGACCAAGCTTGTATACAAAGACCTGGTTGTCCCATTCCCCAATACCCTTTCAAAAAATCCAGACGGAGACAAACATGAATCAGCACAAAAATGGCTGAGTGCTGCCATTTAACCACTGAGAGCCATACTTACATTTCACAACCTCCCTTTACCTTTCCCATCCAACTTAGTCCACTACTTACACCTCTTCTGCCCCATGGTCCTATTCCCTCTCCAAGGAGAAGATGAAGTTGCAGTTGATGGAATACGCACAGTTCAAAATAAAAGGAATTGGCACTATACAGGACAAGGCAAATTAACAATCGTACCAGGGGACAAATTAAAACAGCAGGTCTTACCACCAACCCGTTACACAAGTCAAATGAATGCTGGCGGAATCAGGATGGCGGGAATCCAAAAACCTCTGGAACATCAGGTTGAAATTTATGGTACATGTATACCAGCAGATCAAATAACTGCTACTATGGCATACTGGTATTCAAACATGCAATTCAAGTCTACACAACAGCAAGTGCTAATTTCCTAATACCTGTTTAAACCAAGGGTTGCCTTACACACAACCCAGATGGGACAAAAATGGGGAAAGGAAAAAGTACTTCAGCTAACCTGCTTACCTCAACCCATGGAAAAAGTGAAAATGGAAATTCAATTAAGCTCCTGATGTTAAGTTCCTAATGCAACTTAAGCACATCTGACAATATTTAGAACTGGACAGTGCAGGCGTGCGCTCACACACACACACACACACACTAAACCTTACCAAGAGCTGAAAAACCACCACACATTTACATCAAAATCAGAATGATGTGATGTTCCCAAATCATGTGGACTGCCTTACCACAGCCACATACAGAAAACAAGGACAGACACCACATGAGCTGCAGGATCCCTCGTACGCGCCGGCACTGTGGCATGAGGAGCATGTCTCCGTCACCATGGCAAATCCATCAGGAAGCTTTTAAGACGCCGCCATCTGACCCGGGGATGTCTTACCACAACCCCACCTTGTCAACCTTGCTAATCTTTCAGCATCTGATAAAGGGGATTGCCTTACCACAATCCATCCATCCAGAGCCCTAGTACTTCAGAATTGTTTTTGTTGAACATTTAGGAATTTCCACACCACAACCCAACTTACTGGGTTTTAATTTCACTATATGTAAGGTGTGTGTATATAGAGTATAGGAAGAACCTATTTTGGACCATCTTACCACACCATGTGACTCCAAAGCGTCCCTTAAAATCCAGTTGCCCACACAGATGCATGCCGAGGCATGACTCTCCAAAAGCTCTTAAATGCATCTTCAGTTGTATAAGGGTGCAGTATTCTGAGTGTAGTGAAATGTTTTGAAATTGTGTTTGACAACCATTAATCTATGTTTCAAAGTCATGATTAACATGTTAAATCCTTAAACATGACAAACACTTCATATATTATCTGGTGTACCAGATACCTGTAGAAAAAAGTAACTTCTGCCCTGTCAATTTAGGAGTACTTAACCAGAAGCTTAAATTAAAAACTGGACATGTGAAACTATACTAATGGTTTGCTCATAGTAGTTCAAAGGAGAAAATTTTTTAAATGGAAATTTAGACTTTGCTGGCATTAAGAGTAGCAAAAGTGAATGTTTGAAGGTGGTTTACAGTGACCAAAACAAGAGCTATCTTTCGGGTAGAGGTGCGTACATCAGTCGATCAATGGGATGAATTGGAGGTTCCACACTCTTCCACACAGTTACGCAAAATTTTATAAAATAAACAAAATATAATCTTCAGTTTGGTTGAGTTCCCTCCAGACACTGAATTACAGTACATGGGTAAGCAGTACTGCACTGAGGGGGCAGCTGACAAGTTATATTTTATACTGACATCTTAAGTCAACAATGTCTGTGTAAAGTGCATCTGTCAATGTTTTTATTCAAAACATAAGGGAAAAATATTAAATACTGAGCAATGATATTTTCTAAACTAAGAAATCCTGTAGACTTATGGTCACACAAGCTGTCCCCCAGAACTTGCTCACATGCATTAGATTTCTGCCATACAGGCAAACTTAAGAGGAAAATCTACCCTGAACTCACCTACTCCTGTATATCATGGCCATCTTCAAATTCAAAGTGTTTTATAATTAAAAATTTCACTTTGAGTGCCAGTTGGCCTATTCCATTAAAACAACTGCAGCTAAAACCCAATTACGGACCTGATTAAAACCAAAAATTTCCCAAAAGATACGTGACCAACTGTCAAGCCAGAATGTGCATTATCTTAGCCCTCTTCATTCAACAAGGGTAATAGCCTCCGGTTATTTTAATACAATAGGCAAACTCTAAAGGCACATACTGACTGACTATATCCTGTTCTTTTCTCTGTGAGGGGTGGGGTGGAAAGTTAAATCTTACCCATCATATACAAACCCATCATACCAACCATACACTGAGCTGTGGTAGTAGGGTGTACAGGATGTACCAAAATCATCATCTGCAAGCCAGCTCTGGCCAATAGCCATCAGAAAAAGGCGGCTGCAGTGGCAACGAGAACAACACACAGTTAATACACCGCACAGCCTAAAATTCACACAGTTCCTCACTACTATTAACACCATGTACTAGAAGACACTTCATGTATCTTGTAGTGCTAAGTTCACGCTATAAAAGACCATATGTACCATTGTCAAAAGCAACCATCACTTATACCTGAAATTCCAACCATACTTACAGATCAATCTTCATTACTGTAACAGGCAAGTTACTTAATGCCTCACAGCATCCTTTCCCATAACGGTCTCCTTAGAGAGGTTCTTACCTGATACTACACATAAATTCAAGAATTTATGAATTTGATTAAGCAGCAGTAACTGCTAACGCCTTTTATCTGCTAGTTGATAAGACCTCCCCAATGAAGGCTGAAAGGCACTGGAGAAGAAAATTGCTCAAACCCAATGCAAAAGTATATACACAGTAACAGCACCTGCGTTCCTGACAAAACCACCAGCCAAAGGCAACCTCCTCGTCCTCAGTGGGGTTTCATTACATGATCCGTAAAATAATCATCGTGTGCGAGTTTATTCCAGTCATCATCCCGAAAGGAGGGCAAGCATACAGATGTAAAAAGAAAGTGTACTGCTAAAGGCTGATTGCATGAAGGCTTTCAGCTCACTACTCACTGAAAAGCCTCAAGGAAGGGGGGGGGGGGGTCTTAGTTTTTAAAGCGCAGGATAATGCTACGCTTAACAGTCAACACCAGAACGCAATTACTGAAGTGACTGCAGGACCCCCACTTTCAAAGTATTACCAAGCAACTAAATAGCTGTACATCACACACATCAATTTCGCCTGGCTAGTAAAACTCAGGTTTCAAAAACAATGGAAGAAAAAAAAAAAAAAAAAACTCCTCAATTAGCAAGACTGCGTAGTTGACTTTATCCTAATTGGTGGCAGCAACTCAACTGTCATATGGAACTTGTTTCAGAACAAGTGCAACCAAAAGTTAATCTTGGTGCACTAGCGACAAATTTCAGAATGGTATTAAAATCTGACCTAACAACGCACACAATATCCATTTCCAGTGCCCATGTCTTTTTTTTTTTTTTAACCACCAGCCCCTTGTATTTGTATGTTACAATTTGTTTTTTAATTAAAAGATAAAAATAAATAAATAATCAGAAATAAGGAGTGGTGGGAGTACTCACAATGCATGTCCCTCTCATGCTCATACTCTATGAAGGCATAGCCTCTGGGCTTCCCAGTCCTCTTGTTGTAAACAATGTAGATCTAAAGTAGGAGGTGGGGAAAAATCAGTTGGAATTTCAATATGTTGGAAACTTATGAGCATGCAGACCGAAGCATGTTATCCTTACCCTTTTGATAGGCCCATAAACTTCAAATTCACGACGGAGTTTAGACTCTGTTGTATCGTAGTTCTGGATTTAGGGAACACAAAGGCACTTTTGAGAACATCCTTCGGCAAAGCTACACAAATGGCATAAACACATCACTGCTTCTTGGGCAACATACCACTCTTGCAACAAACAATGTCTTGAAAGCATCTCCTTGAGCATTCGGGTCATTGTGGGGATCCCCTACAATAAAAAGACACCCCCCCCCCACTTTGGTCACATCTCTATAATATTTGACAACGGCTCATGCACAAGAGCCACACACAAGTCACACACAGATTCACCATTAGATGACCTGCTTGGGAATACTAAAATGTGGCTTAAATAGTAATGGAGGGCAATATGCCTGCGACAAACTTTTTAACAATAGCATAGCGAAATACATCAAAAATACACTTTTGTATTTAAACTTACACAACTTAAGCTCAGTCTCCAAAACAGCTTGTCTCCTCTCAATCTTCTCCCGCCTCTGTAAGGCAAACAGTGTCAGGTACCACTCAAAGTATCACACAAAGACTGCAGCATTATCCATTTACCTTTCTTTCCAGCCTTTCCTCCCTGGTCTCTGCTCTAGTTGGAGGAGGGGCATCTCTAGGGTCCTGAATAAAAAGCATCAACAAATACTGTATGGCATCAACATTATAAAACAGCGCTGGAACTAGACTATATGCAAATACCTCAAGCCGCCGTTGTGTTTCAATTTCAAAACGGCCATTAGAACACAGGCCCTGCCAAAAGAAACAGATGGAGCAAAACGACAGTACCTCGAAGTGCTTGATGAAAGGTGCGATACCACAGTAAGGCTGATTGTGGTGTTTCTCGTGAGGCAATTTCTCCAACTGGGGCAAGTAGGGTATCGGGTCCCGTGGGGCAAAAAGCGCCAGCAGGTTTGGCGGCAGAAATTGGGTCATCTTTCACCTCTACCAATAAAGAAACATGTACGCTCAAAGGACAGTCAGAATATCGTCAAACGTATCGCGTCGCTGCCATAAAACGTCGGAACTGCGTGAAAACACTATACTTTCAACAACACTGGAAATTACTGATCACAAAAAACACACAAAGAAAACATTCACTGACGCCGGCGTCTAGATTATCTAAAGCAGCCATTATCCAACGATTACTATATAAGCATCGCCAAAGCGTAACCCATTTTAGCACCTTTCGAGGACTGTAATACAGGCACCCGGAAGGCTGCGCAAAATTAGCTCGTTATTAAGGATATAAGGCTAGATTAAGGCCAGTTGCAAGTAACGTTATTGTCAATAGCTATACGCACACGTTTCCGCGGCTATGTTAACACAGATTTCATAAAATAAAGGAACAATACCAAACCCGGATTCTTAGGGTGGGTTTTACAATATTTTACAAAGGCAATATTCTTCGTCTTTCACAAATAGCACTGAAGGAATCGTATAAACAATTAACTTAAAACAAGAACAGAACCGATTCGTCCTTAATTAAAGCCGTTATGTTGATCCAATAAGCTACATCTTCGTCCAGAGAACTATCGTTTTATCCTTTATATAAACATTCTACCTAACCTCTCCAGTGCACAAACACCATTTGAAAACAGGCCTTGCTCGTGTTTCACTTACTTCAGTTATGCATCCAAAGACCAGGCCCTGACAAAGAAGAAACCAAGTTAGCTAACAATCTTAGTATAACCCCCCCTGAAGTAGATCTGCGTCCGACGTGCAGTTTATCTGTTAAAGTGGCGTTTATTTATCGTAGCGAGCCAGAGGAAATCCAGCGAACAAGACGACGACGCGAAATCTTCGCAATTTTAAGATCTTTCCTTTCCACACCTCAATCGCTTTTCTTATAAAATGGCGCCTAGACGCACGCGAGAGTCGGGGCTGTAAACGAAGAGACGTTTCATAACGTCATTGCGTCACTGACTAGGAAGGTACGTCATTCGGCTTTTAATAGAATCGTCGCAGTGTTTGCCTTTCTGTGAATTTGTGTTGAGTTATTCCTTTTTAAAACTATATATACTTTACAAACATAATATATGGATATAATTTATAGAACAATGTCATGTGTTTTTCATACTTCAAATTCCATCCATCCATTTTCCATTTCTCGTAAAAATCATAGGAATACATTTAACAATGTCAGACCAAACCTGGGAAGTTTACAATGCCACCACAAATGCAAAGCAGTTTTTAGAACTACTTATACAGAAGGAATAACTATTTTCAACTTTAATCCTAAGTCTTTAAAGAGAGCTTATTACTACATAGGTATAATCAATATTTTATTAACAAATTATTGTGATGTAATGTTAATATGTTATACACTAAACGATTTGCATGGGTAGATAGCGCGAAATAATAATAATAATAGACATGCTAATAAATAAAAAGATACAAAGGTATGCAAAAGTTTGGGCATAAGTAACATATTTTGGTAATTTTTAATTGAAAAGATGTAAACACAATCTCTGTAGGAAATGGAAAAAATGCACAATATTTTCACCAAACATGGTGATGCATATTTACTTTTTATGTCATAAATTGAACAAAGATAAAAACATTATTGTGGCCCTGTGTAAAAGTTTGAAAAGAGTTCCAAAGTCTCAGATTCTTTCTACAAGGTTTCAGACCTTAATCAATTCATTAGATCTGATGCATGGCAACAGCTGTCAGCTGTCATTAGTAAATGTCAGCTGGTGCCAATTTCAAAGCTTTACAAATGCTCTGACTCTTCAAACCTTGTGCCCACATTTGTGGACACTCAACAACCATGGGTTCCTCTAAGCAGCTGTGTAAGACTCTGAAAATGAGTCTTACACAGCTTAACAGAATGCAGGAGAAGGCTACAAGAAGATAGCAAAGTGTTGTCATCTTGCAGTTTCCACAGTGAGAAATGTAATTAAGAGATGGCAGTTCAGGGGAACTGTGGAGATCAAGATGAGATCTGAAGGACCATGACAATTCTCAGAGAGAACTGCTTGTATGCTTGTCAAAAGGACAAATCAAAACCCCCATTTGACTGCAAAAAAACCTGCAGGAACATTTAGCAGACTCGGGAGTGGTGGTGCACCATTCCACTAGACCTTCATGGAAGAGTCAGCAGAAAACCTTACCTGCATCCCCATCATAAAATCCAACGTCAGAAGTATGTAACAGAACATCTACAGAAGCCTGATGCGCTTTGGAAACAAGTGCTGTGGACTGATGAAGTTAAAATAGAACTCTTTGGCCACAATCAGCAAAGGCATGTTTGGAGTAAAAAAAAAAGGAGCAGCATTTCATGAAAAGAACACCTTGCCAACTATTAAGCATGTGGGTGGATCTATCATGCTTTGGGGTTGTGTTGCAGCCAGTGGCACAGGAAACATTGCATGGGTGGAGGGAAGAATAGATTCCACTAAATACCAGCAAATTCTGGAAGCAAACATCACACCATCTGTAAAAAAGCTGAAGCTGAAAAGAGGATGGTTTCTACAACAGGACAATAATCCTAAACATACCTCGAAATCCACCATGGACTACCTCAAGAGACACAAGATGAAGGTTTTGGAATGGCCATCACAGTCCCCTGATTTAAACATCATTGAAAATTTTAAAAAAGAGTTGTGCATGCAAGACGACCAAAGAATATTACAGAACTAGGAGCCTTTTGCAAGGAAGGAAGGAGAAAATCCCAAGTATGAGAACTGAAAGACTTTTAGCTGGCTATAAAAAGCGTTTAGAAGCTGTTATATCTGCCAGAGGAGGTGTTAAGTACTGATTATGTAGGGTGCCCAAACTTTTGCAGAGTGCCACAATAATGTTTTTATTTTTTTCAATTTATGACATAAGAAGTAACTGCATCAATGTTTGGTGAAAATATTGTGCATTTTTCCATTTCCTACAGAGACTGTGTTTACATCTTTTCCATTAAAAAATGACCAAAATGTTATTTATCAAGCGGTACCCAATCTTTTGCATACCACTGTAAGTAGTTTGATATGGAGAAGAGGTAGATATGGGATATGCAAATTGATAATTTGACAGTAATATAACAATGTAGCAGTATAAGCAGTTGAAATGGTGCAGGAAGTACACTGACAATACAGTATAGCTTAAAATAATTGGGTGCACTGGTACAAGTCACTTGTTTAGCAGCCAAATGGCTTGTGGGAATGTGTGGTGATACAACAGAAGCACGTTCCAGAGAGCAGGAGTGTGAGCTGGGTAATATATGATAAATGACTAAGCCCTCTTAAGACAATGAAAGCGGTAGATTTGTTTGTGTTGTGGAAGGTCTGCCGAAGATCTTTGAAACTGTCCAGACAGTCCTGTGTAGCAACTTAAGTCCTAATCAGTTTAGTTACCCATTCAATCCATGATGCATCCAGTCGGGAAGCTTTCAATGGTGCAGCAGTAGAAGTTCACCAGGGTTCCCAGCCTAAAGCTTTTTAGCTTTCTCATGGAGAACTGCTTCTGCAGAGTCTTTTTGAGGATGCGGCTGGCATGTAGAATCCAGGAGAGGGAGTCAGTGATCTGGGTGCTCAGGAAGCTGAAGTTGCTGACTGCCTTGATGGGAGAGTTATCGATAAATAGTGGGGAACAGAGGCCCCTGGTCTTTCCGAAGTGAACAAAGATCTCCTTCGTCTTGTTGATGTTCGGGGAGTAGTTGTTTTCATGTCACTGTACAGTCAGGTCATTTACCTCCCTCCAGTAGGCAGCCTTGTCATCATCACTAATGAGTCCGGACATGGTGGTATAATTTGCGAACTCGATTATGCTCTTACCCTTGTGCTTCGCCTCACGGCACTGGGTGAATTCATTGTACAGCAATGGGCTGAGATAGCGTTTGCGTTCCGTGAGGCTGCTAACAACTGATTTAGATGATCTCCTTTTGCCAGTTCGCGCCATCTGGGGTCAGTGTATTAGGATTCAAAAGATTCAAAGGGTTCATTGTCATTTGTACTGGAAGTACTGCTTACAGTCTTCTGCGGCATGTGTCTGGCATTTTTGTTGTGGTTCATGCCTTTGGAAACGAATGCCATGGCCTGCTCCCTCAGTGCCAGATGAACAGTAGTATTAGTACAGGAGTGGACAGTGCACATATGTGTCATGCAGGACCATGCAGAACCTGAAGTAGTCTATTACTGAGTCAGCGTACACGTCCAGGATCCTGGAGGAGACCATGAAGATGGGCCAGTCAGTCGAATCCATGCAGTCTTGAAGTTTGGATTTGTGTTCTGGTGTCCGCCACTGACACTACTGCTATTATTACAGTATGTTTTACCTTATCCCACATGCATATATTAAGTATATTGGAGGGGCTTTATTCCCACTGTATTAGGTATACTGGACTTAGGTGATTAGTGGTCATTGTTGACACACCACAGCACACGGTGCACAACAACGAAATGTGTCCTCTGCATTTAACCCATATGTGACATAGCAGGGGGCGGCTAATTCAACGCCCGGGAAGCAGGGCTTGGGGGTGGTACCTTGCTGGTCAGGGATTTGAATCAGCAATCTTTCAATTACAATTGTGCTTCCTTAACCATTAAGACACAACTGCCTCTGAGATGATGCTTAGTAGGACCCACCTTTGGACCCAGAACTGCTTCAAGGGCAGAGTTGTGGTTTCAGAGATGCCTTTTCTCATACCACTGCTGTGCTGTTATTTTAGCACTTGTTGCCTTTCTGTTAATGAGTCTGGCCATTCACCTCTGACCTTTTTTCATTCAGTTTTTGTTCTTGTTTTGTTCATTGCACTATTCTCTGTAACTGGGGTGTGGCGAAGGGTATGCCAGGGTATGCAAATGAAACCCAAACTATCAGCTGACACACTTGCATAAACAGGTGGAATTTGGCTTGCAAAGTGGCAACCCTAATTACAATGTAACATCGGTCATAGGCTTAACCTTTAAGAAATTAAAACAATGAGTGTTTGTACATATTACTTTATTGTTCTCGCATACCTTGTTTTTCCCATGGCACACCCAAAGTCAATTTTCTGGCTATGCCACTGCTCTATTAACTTTACACACTAATGTTTGGAAATCCCAGGGAGTTGTTTGTTTTTGAGGTGCTGGAATCACCGTGTACTGTATGGCATCAACAATCATACCACGTTCAAAATCACTTATAACAGGCATCTTGGCAATTCTCCTGCTTAGCTGAAAAATAAGTAAGTCTCTTCATGCTGTTTTCTTGTCTTGTGTATTCAGTTGCAGCCACATGACTGGATGAGCAGTCTGTTTAAATTCTCGAGTAAAGTGATCACTGAGGGCATGTAGCTGCCAATGAGATGGTGAAGCTATGAAAAGCAAAGCTGTCCTTGAAGATTAACAGATTTTTGTGTAATTTGCACAAACACATATACTAAATGTGAAGATGGAGATCTCAGAGTTGAAAGGTTGAAATGAAATGACGATTGAATTTTAAATTGTAGTCTTTTGGATTTTTAAACCTGTGTCATTTATAAAACTCTAACTTGGACAGACCATGACTGTTGAGAAGTCATACCCAATTCTCATTAGATTTTGCACATAGGAACCTTATTTCTGAAAACTCAGAAAATAGGTGGACGGTGTGAGTTGTGGGAAGAACCATCTGGCAAAATTTCATCTTAGCAAACTACTTCTTAAGTCATGCCTGTTGACTAAGAATGGAACTTCAACCACAACATGTACTTTCTGAACAACATTCAGCGGAATTAAATCATCCATTCATCTTCCAACTGCTTATCTTGGACAGGATCTTTTGGGAGCCTAGATGCCAGGCAGCACTAGTATTGCACACAAATGATCAATTCTACATTATTGGTCCTGTAAAATATGACTATAAGAAAATGCATTGCATAATTAACAAAAATTGGGTTAAATATAGACAACATTTGCAAAGCGGTTTATACCAACCAAACTCAGTATTGTACCACTGAGCATGTACAGGTTTTTAAAGCACTAGCACATCCAAGCTGTGGAAGAGAGAAATGTGTGTGTTGGCATATTCTGTTTGTCAAATAACAATTTATGCAACTTCCAAATTGAAGGTTTGCTAGCAATGCTATGTGACATGATTGGTCTCAGGTCATCCTTGGTGGAAGTAAAAGTGTGTTACTTTAGTCTAAGTTAACCAGGGGTTTCCTTGAAAGAAGAACAGGAAAAAGCTGGATATACGTTGGTGAACATTCTATGTAATGCTTATTTGGTCTGGTAATTGGATTCAGTGTAAGAGTAAATAATTTTTCAAGTCTTACTGTATTCACCCAAGAAAGAGACTGCCTTGTGAATGCACACCACCTTAAACGTGTCTTTATTATGGTGATTCAGAACTGTACTAACAGGCTACTCATTACCCAATGACTAACCAATGACAAGAGGTGAGGTTCTGGCATGGTTTTGACCTCATAACTATAAGAACATCTAATCAGAGACCTATCTATATAGCCACAGTCGTACTGCTGACTCTTAAGTGGGCAAGGTAAGCAATTTAAAAAAAATACCTAAATCACCACACTGTACGCTGTTTGTTTAGGAGATTAGCGTTATCTAATGAGGAAATCCATCCATCGATCCATTTTCTGTAACCGGTCGTCCTATTCAGGGTTCTTAATAAAGCACCGGTGATCATGTAATTAATATTTTTTGGTATGTTATATTCTTATTAATATAAACTTTTTATATTGCCATTTACAACATTTTAACAGTTAATTCTTCAGTTTAAGGAGAAGTGAAGCGATAGACCTCAGCACAGGTTGAGTGCCTACGTTGCCTCCATCCGCCACGTGACGAGAGGCGGAAGCATTTTTCAGAACCGCTCTTCGATTATTCAATTTTAGCATGGCTGAATCGTTAGAAGGGGTCATTAGAGGTAAGTGGATATGCTTTAATATTTATTTTATATCGTCGCTTGACAATGTGCCATGGTGCAAGCGGTGTTAACTTAAAAAGTACCTTTCTGTTTTGTTTCAGTTCTTCCCCGCACACATTTGCTCTCAAGAATGTAGCGCCAGTTGACGTAATGTTATCGGCAAGAATGATAATTAGCCAGCTTTAGGTAGTATGGTGTGCATTACATTTCGTGAGAAACTGCGAATATTTCCTAAATGAGTGTAATAATTTAAAGTTACAGTACAAACATGCTTTTATTTTCTTTTTCGAAGCAGTCTCTGACACTTGGAAGTAATGTTCGTGCTTGTATATTTTACATATTCAATATTGCAAAAGAGACAAACTCAATCGTACAATTGGCGATCTAGTTTTTAGAAACCAGCTGCAGCACCTGAAATTTGTTTAGGCTTTTCTTTATGGTTGCTGTTTGCCATTGGAGACACGAAACACATTACAATTGACGTACTATTATAGACATGTGCGGACAGCCTGTTCTAGTTTCCCCCCAGAGGATGACATCATGCAACTGTTTTTTCTTTTTTTTGATTAACGCATCAGTGGACGATTCTACATAGTTGCTAACAGTAGGTTTCCGTAATTATAAATGGCTAATCACAACTTGGCTATTTAGCATTACAACCCATGAAACGTTTCAAGTACAGCAGTTATTGCAGGTTCATCCTTCATATAGTACCTTGCACATTATTTATTTTGGTGCCGAAACTAGGGTTATTCCCTGTGTTGTGCCCGTACCTTTCGTGATAGGCTCCGGGCCCGAGTCGTCCTGCACATGACATGCTATTGCGGAAAATGTATGGGAATTTATATATAGACAATTCAAAATGATTTGTAAGCATACAGGATAACATTCTATGCTAATCAAACACATTATTGTTATTTTATTAAAATCAAAATTAGTTTAACTCTTTAAGAGTTAATTCCTCAAATTATTATTTGGCAGCGCTGACAAAAATGTTACACTAGGGATGGCGTCATTTATATGCACGTGTTTAAACGCTGGTACATTTTGAACGGATATTACTATGTTTGTATTTCCATTTTGGTTACCCTGAAAGTGTTTTTTGTTTCTTTTCTTCCAGATACCAGCAATGATCACACGTTAGAGACTGGGGTGGGGCTTTTAGCAGAGTGAGTGTGCTTTTACTGTAAATACACAGTTCATTCTATCCTTCATCTAATACAATAAGTAAACAACAACATGCAAGTTTTCAGAAAGAATTATATTCAAATATTAGTATTGCCGGAATATAATAGAAAATATTTTGGCTATGTTTTTAAAATAATTACGTCAGCTAAAACTCCTCATGTAAATACACATTTGTTCAAATGAAGCCCCTTAAAGGGCAACACATAGACGGGTAAGGTAGTTTAACATATAAATAGCAGGATAGCAGATTTATAACTAGACAGAATGAATGGAAGTTAATGCAGAAGGTGACAACCTTGACTCTGTGTTAGGACCTGATTATGAAAATTAGGCAAAATATTTGAATAGTGTTGTGCTTTAATCCATGGCCTGCAGTGGGTTGGTATGTTGTCCAGCATGTTCCCCTGCATTGTGCCCTTTGTTATTCGGATACATATTTTAATGTATTTATTGTGTGCTACCTATACACACAGTGATTTTCATTGATAATATATAGATTGCTAGGGCACTGTGTTTTGGGGCGATTAACTCATCACTCACTCGTCCTTCTGAAATAAGACCTCAGCTGCTGTAAAAGTAAAAAATTAGGGCTAGGAAATTTGTTGTTAATGTATTGTGTTGATTTTAAAGTCGTAATATGATATTTCTTTGTGGTAATGCATGCAGTTTTCTGTTACCTAAAACGTAGAAAAGTACAAGCACAGATTTTAATAGAGATTAATAATAGATTTAATAGAGATAATATTCCTTCCTTGGTGCAAACAGTATGACAGTTTAGGTTGTGACGTTGCACAGAATTCCAGAATTCAGAGCTAAAATCGGAACATTCAGTTAGTGTTTTATGGGGAATTTGATGTTACTGGGTTACTTTAAAAAATTGCCAGTTGGAGCATACAGCATAGATAGGATAAAACTATCATATACTGTAGTATCATATCTCCTGTTGAGTATTTATGATTATATGCATATATGGTATATGGGTTTAATCATTAAGCTGTATGATTTTTTTTTTTTTTTATTTTTTTAAAAAAAACATCATTTAACATTCCTTTTTATAGTGCAGTACCCTCTTTTCTTATTGCCATGTGTGTTTTAAGCCTTTTTGAAAGCATAGAAATTCACCTTGCACTTGCTTGCAACTAGTATGTTTGTTGTGATGTATATATTATTCATTTCCAAGTTAAACCATAAACAAATATTACAATATGGGCCATATTCACAAACCTTTTTTAAATGTTATGGTGAAATGTAGTGTTTGTTTTTTTTTGTAAAGTATTTCACATTACTTTAACTTTTGAGGTATATTTCAATTTTGTCATTTGTTGCTCTGATATGATAACTTCAATTTCCTCAATTAGTCAAAAATGAGTAACACAAAACTATGTAATATATTTTTAAAATCTTTCAATTTTTTAATGGCATGTAACCCACAATAAGCAATCAGTTTGTATATGATGTCTCTTTCTGCTCAATGTTTTTTTTTTTTTTATCTCAGTAATTGTTGCCATGGATTTGAGGAAATACTTTTGTTTGTTACAGAAATAAGTAGTAACATAACAAAACTGACTGACTACCCCAGAGGCAAGGGCGGTGGTTTAGAAAATGAAGTTGCATAATTTGAGTCTGTCTTCAAACTAATTTTAAATATATGAGAGAAAATTACTATTTTACAGTAATGGGTTCATGACAATCACCCATGTACTCCTCATTGCATCAATTCTACATTAATTTGGGGATTCAGTGTATAAGCGTTTATTATTACAAGTTTTCAATAATAAGTACGATTAATTGCAATTAATCACAGAAAACTATGCAATAATTTTTTTAATCAATTACCAGCCCAGGTAAAAATACATAATTAATATATACTCTTTGCCCATTAATATTATTTATAAATTACAAGATTGTCCCAGTTACAATCTTTATGGGTTATACTTTAAACAGATAAGCTCTAAAGTATCAAGGGACTGATAAACTGGTACAGCCCTTGTTTATATACAGCAGTTATACTGTAAATCACTTTATTCTCTGTCATAGTTTCATCATTGATCGTGTACGTCGCCATGGGAATGATGAGCTGACTGTCAACTATGCAGACTTGGGTGGGACTGAATTACATGACCCTACCCTTAAACAGGTGGCACAGTGTTTACGGCAGATTGGAGATGAACTGGACAACAACGAGGAACTGCAAAGGTAAATGTAAATACATTTTGTATGTGTAAAAATAATTTTGACTGTGAAGCAATCAGCCGAGGAACATTGTATAGGTTTTGTTTTGTTTCTTTGGAACAAATACATTTGAAGAGAATTTATAATGCTGTCGGTTGGAAAAGATAAATGCATAAAATCAGCAAATGGTATGTAAAGACTTCAGCATCTGTGAGTGTTGAAATAAAGCCTATATCAAAGTGCAGCCTGCCTTAGATCACAACAATAATCCTTGGATGCTGAGTGGTTTTCCTGCTGAAATGGTATAAAGCCAATTTTAATTTTGAAATCTGGGGAAAAAAATCGTAACAATGATTGTAAATCGTTACACTGTTGTTTTCATCGTAATAAGAGCCTTAACAGAGTGGGCCGACCACTTGTTTATCAGGATGATTAACAGGCCGGATCTTCAGCCGACCAAAGAGGTGTTTTCCCAGGTAGCCTGTCAAATTTTCTCTGATGGCAAATTCAGCTGGGGCAGGGTGGTTACCCTCTTCTACTTCGCCTGCCGCCTTGTCATTAAAGTGAGTCCATTGCCCTGTTTTTGTTAATCTGACACTCATTTCCTGTGTTGGTGCACTAATCTGATACTGATGGCCTGGTGAACAGATACTGTTGTGGCTCAATGCTGTTTCTATTTATTGTAATGTCACTTCTTTGCCAGCTATTTTATTCCACTTACTCTTTTGAATCTTGCTTTCTTAAGGCAAGTTGAACAAAGTTTCTATTTATTTCTATTTATCACAGCTTTCTGAACCTTTGGTAGATCTACAGCCACCTCACGAGCCATATCCAATCCACAGAACCAATTTTACTTGGCCTGCATAATCATTAAAAAATGAACTGTGGAGATGAAATGATTTTTTCACTCATGGGAGTTTTACTTGCATAAAAATGTTCTGAAGGCAGAAGGAACAATGATTGATTCCGAGAAATACCCAATCAGATTGTAGAGGAAGTGGGTCCAAGCAACTGAAGGAGGCAGGACCAAATACGTCTGGTTGGTCCCACCTCCTTTACAATTTGATTATATCATTAAAAATGACCCATGCCGACATGGAGAAGCTAGGATTTGGCCCTTGGCAAAGGCAAATTTGCCACTTCTCCAGCTTGGTTTTGATTGAACAGCTCATTCTGGGAGAACTGTCATGTTCATTTCACAACTCTTTAGAAGATTAGGAAATTATCTTTACTAAGTGCTTTTTTTTATAGCAAAGGTCAAAAGGAAATGTGTTATTTTTGCATTGTTATCTTTGAGACCCATTTAATTAGATGTATCTATAATATCACAACATGAAGAATGTCATTCCGGCTTATTTGCTACGCTTCTCTCAAATGATCTATTATGTAAGTAAGTGCACTGTTGCTACTATGATTAATTATCCCTTCTCTCTCATAGGCTCTAATACAGAAGGTCCCAAATATAATACGAATAATATTTAATTGGACGATGGATTACCTGCGAGATCATGTGATCAGCTGGATCATGGAGCGGGGTGGCTGGGTGAGATGAAGCTATCGGCACATCTGGCTTTCGCGCATGTGGCTGGAGTGC
>JAODKF010000103.1:33668939-33680070 GCA_026779585.1 Mormyrus proboscirostris
CTTATACTGTGATAAAGGTTGACATAACAATAAACTGCATTTTCCAGCCTAAACTGTTAGTTTTAATTTTGGGCGGTTTTGTTTTTTTTTTAAAAAAAAGAAAATATGATTTACGCTGCGCTTTGTAATGATGTCAGTCAGGGGCGGTCACTGATGATGTCATTTGGCGCCGGTACCATTTTTTTTTTATGCCAGTGGAAAACCAACACGAATGAAGTACTGTACTTTCGGTACTTCATGAAGGTACCGATAGTGCCTAAAGTACGGTACCTGGTGTGGTGGAAAAACGCCCAAGGCTACCATATTCGGTCTGATGGCTACCATATGGCTAGCTGTCGCCGTAGCGGATCAGCTCCTGCCGGTGTCTGATGTTAAACTTTTCAACAAATGTTTTATGATAATCAGGCTAAGGCACTACTTGGGTGTCTTGTCTGTTGTCTCAGTGGATGCTTCGACCGTGGTGAATGATGTTTCATTCAGGGAGTACATTTTACTCACAATTTTGCTCGGTGGTTGAAGGGTGCCCAAAAAGTGACACACTTCTGGTCATAGGTGACTTCAATGCAACCACGGGCACAGACAGGGCTGGTTATGAGGATTGTTTCGGTCCCCATGGATTTGGAGACTGTGGTGAACGTGGCTCCATGTTCCTTGACTTTGCAAGGTCAGGGACTGTGAGTCACTGGATATTGGTTCCAACGCCTTGAGCTGCATCATTGGACTTAGTACTCCAATACTGGTGGTGTGACAAAGGAGATCGATCACATCCTTGTGGGCAGATGGTGGAGGCTCCTGAAGAAACGCAGGGTCTACGGAAGTGCCCAGTTTGTGAATTCTGACCACAGGATTGTTGTTTCTACACTGAAGATTCAGTTTATATCCAGTAGGCTACCACCTGCTAGGAGAACGAGGCTGGCTAGACTCCAAGATCAAGCTGTTTTTTGATGAGTTTGCAAATAATTTGTTTGAGGAACTTGCAAACTTGGATGCGACTGTTGACTTTAATGTGATGTGGGAGACCTTCCGTGATTAGACCGTGAGGGTTGCAGAAGGTTGTGTTAGTGTTGCCAGTGTTCCCAGAAGGAGGTGTTTCATCTCACAGGGCACCATGAATATTATTGAGAGGAGTCGTAGTGCTTGACTTAGTGGCAACTCCAGTCTGTACCGAGAACTGAGAAGGACGGCTGTGAGGGCTCTGAGGGCAGATAAGGAAGCGGTTGTTATACAAATCTGTGAGCAGGTGATGACATCTGTAGTCTAGTGATGCACATCCTGCTTACAGAGGAATCAAAGCACATCTGAATCTGTTCCTTGGAGACTTACAGTCTGGGTGAGTGATGGAATGGTCCTTACAGATGACACTGCAGTTGTGACCCGCTGGGCTAGCTACTTTGAGCAGTTGTTTAAAGCTGACCCTCCAGCTAGAATGTTGGACATCTCTGGGTTTACGGTTCTCTAAGGTGACACTCCTGAAATTGCACAGGTGGCGAATCAACTGGGGGTAGGGAGCCAAGGGAGCCAGGGAGACGAGACCTGGAAGACAAAACAAGATCATCAGTAAGGCACCGGAAACAGGGCAGAAACACAGAACAGGCTCAGAGACAGGAACCAGGACAACACCCAACAAAGAAAACGAAAGGCAGATGAGAAAGGGATACACAGGGGGAACACCAACGGAAGGAACGAAAGGGCCAGGAGTGAACACAGGAGGCACAGAGGGACAAGGAGCAGAGACAGGAGGGACAAAGGGACCAGGGGGGAACAAACCAGGAGACAGGAAGGGAAAGGGTGGAGGAAGAAGGGGAGCCCGAGGGAACCCAGGTGGGCGAGGAAAGGCAGCTGCTGGGGCCACAGGTGGATGGGAGGCTGGAGCCAGAGGGGACCACACAGGGAACGAGGAGACAGATGGAGGGACCAACAGAGGAGACGAGGAGGGAGCAGGAGGGAACACTGGCATAGGCAAGCAGGAGGGGGAAGCCACGGCAGGCGACAGCGAAGCCGGAGCCTGGTAAGGTGCCGTTCGACGCCAAGCCGAAGCAGGGGGGGACCCGGAGGCGTCCGACATGGCACCGGAGGGGGACCCGGAGGTGACAGCCGAGCCGGAGCCGCAGGACCCGCAGACAGCCACCGAGCCACAGCCAGGGGACGCACGGGCGAGACAGAGGGCAGGGCGGGTGGGACCCGAACCCTGCGGAGGTGTACCCTGCCCTTTCGGGACACTGAAAGGTGGGGATCTGGCTGAGATCCACCACGCTGGGGCAAATGAGTCATTAAGGAGGTCCCGGAGGGGTCCCATTCAAGCTCCTCCTCCAAGGTGTAAGGAATGGTGGTCAGATGGTCTGGGATCTTCTCAGGGACAGGGACTGGTGCTATGGGCACCGAGGCAGGAGTCACAGGCAGCGCCACGACCTCGGGGACTACAGGGAGCAGGGCAGTAGCTGGAGGCGGGACCTTGGGCAGAGCAGCAGCCTCGGGCAGCATAGCAGGAGGTGAAGGCCTCAGACCCTTGGGTGGAGCAGGAGGCGGAGGCCTAGGAGCCTCAGGTGAAGCAGGAGGTGGAGGCACAGCCGGGACCTCTGGCACAGGGGCCGGAGTGTCAACTGAGATGGGTGGGCCAAGCCGGTGAGACAGGCAGGACGGGCGGAGCCGGAGAGACAGATAGGACGGGTGGAGTCGACGGAGCCCCCTCGGTTGATGCAGGAGGCAGGACCACAGCAGGGGCCGCCTTGGGCGAAGCAGGAGCCTCAGAGGGCGGCACAGCTTAGGGTGGAGCAGGGTGCACGGGTGGTGCAGCAGGGAGCTCAGCCGCCGCAGCGACCGCCAACTCTGGGCTAGCAATGTGTTGTCCCTTTAAGGGACTGCGGGATCTGTGGGATAGCGTCCAGTGCGGCCCTGATTCCCTTAAAATTCAGGTGGCCACCCTGGAATAGGGAGGCTGCTGGTGACAGTGGCTGCACGGCTGCAATCTCCCGGCTGGCTTCTGTATCCGGACATTCAGCGGGGAGAAAGCACGCCCCCAAACTGATCATTGGGGCGTCTTCACGTGTTCTCCCCTTGCGCCTCTTTTTTCTCCAGCTTTGACTGACTGGTGTACCCAGGGTTGCCCCTAGGAGAGCGAATGGTTGGAACCGCCTCTCTGTTACCCCTTCCATCAGGAGCCGGAGATATTCGAGCACGTTCGCTATGATTTGCATGCCTGTGAGCAGGTTACACTTAAATCCTTTATTTCCTCCCTCTCTTACAGATAAAACTCTCACGATCTGGAAGGATTAGGGGACCGTTTCTGTAGAGCAGCTTTACATTAAAGGTGTCTTCGCTTCTTTCGGTCAGTTAAGAGATGCTTTTAATTTACCGAAAACCCCCTTTTTCAGATACCCACAGGTTCATGATTTCATTCGCACTCACTTTCCTACCTTCCCTGTTATATGTCCTTCTGCTCTAGTTGACTCCATTCTTGAAATGGGTCGTAACATTAAAGGTGCAATTTCCTATGTCCTTTTACTTCACTCTCCTACCCCAGATGGTCTGTGTTCTGTTTGGTCCGAAGACCTTGGCACCAATATTAGCCCTTCGGTTTGGCAGTTAGTCTTGAATAGAATACACACCTTATCTATCTGTGCTCAACATGGGGTCTTACAGTGCAAAGTGACTCATAGAATCCACTAGTCCAAAAGTAAATTAGCTCGTATCTATCCTGGCACTGATTTGAACTGTGACAAATGCTATCTTGCTCCAGCAGGCCATACCGATTATGTTCTGGTCTTGTCCAGCTTTATCTTTGTTCTGGAAGTCTGTTTTTATTTCTCTTTCAGCCATTACCTCAGTTAATATTCTCCTAGCACCTCTCATTAGCCAGTTTGGTGTTCTACCCATTGGGTATTCCATGCCCTCTTATTTTGTTGAACTTGTTCACTCTCCTGGTGAGACGTGCTTCGTCTTCCTCCTTGACCCCTCTGTTGGCCCCTACGTGGTCCCCTCTGGTGAATCTTGATGAACTAAAAAATAAAAAAGTTCAGTGGTTAAATCAGTTATTCCTAATTAATCCCAAGTCTAAATCTAGTTATATTCTACTTCAGTTTTGCAAATGTTTTGCAACAGGTAGGCGGGTTTCCAGACACCTGACAGAAGGGAATGAGAAGCGATGAGAGACGTTGCACCTATGAAGATTGCCGGTAAGTTTTCAGGTCTTCTCTCTCGCTTCTTCTTTTTTCTCCTAGTTTTGGCTATCGGAGGAGGTTGGGAGCTGTCAGGGAGATCTCTGGGTGGGTCCACAGACTGCTCACTGTCGAACCGGGTCGGCCTCGTCCGTTGATCAGTCACCCTTTCCCGTAGCTGTCGGAGATTGAAGCACACTTCCTCCGCGAGGTGTGCGTCCTCTTCCAGGGACATCGTCTCCAGGGTATCTCTGCTTTGGTAGACCAGAACCCGAGCTCTAGGATCCTCGTGGCTCTCGGGCTGAGCCAACCAGTAAAGGACCTCATTCACCAGGCCGACATAGTCATCATCGGCCAGGGGGAGAACCTTCTTTGTTTGGTCGGTCATTCTGTCACGTACAGCGGCGAGTGAGCAGACAAGCCACAATGAAGGAGGAGGCTGGCAGGCAGAATGACGGGCAATGAGGGTTTATTAGGGAAACCAGGGTTGACAGCGACGCATATTACAACAATGACCGACAAAACAAGCAGAATTAACGGGGAACAGCTGGGCACAATCAGGGAAGCACAGGTGGATGATGAGGGGGCGTGGCACACGAGAGGAGCGGACAATTAGGGCATGACAGTAAATGTGTTTTTGTTTCTATTTGACCAATTTATAAATTATTGTTGTAATAGTTGTTTCGTAATGGATTTAATGTGAGTTACACACGGCCAGTAGAGCACAACGCTTTTGTTAATGTAGTATGTATTTTTTGAGATGGAGCTTAGACGAGCGAAATAATCATGTGATATCTTAGTTGATATCGGAACAGTCCATTTCGGAAAATACCTCAAAAGTCAGTTTTGAGGTATTTTTTTATTCCGATATTACGATTGTCGTTACATCCCTAGTGTTCAGTATGTCCAAAGTCACACTGTTCCTGTAGAACCGGTCTCTTGCCCATTGGTTTGAGGTGTGGATGGGTCCCCACTGGTTGGAACCATCACCAGGTAGACAACCTCCCTTTGAAGTTCCAAGTTCGGGGTTCCCTCTGTGAGATGGTTCAACTGTTGGCGCTCCCCTCTGCTTATGATTATCTAATCCTGGAACATAACCCAGGTATTGACTGGATGACCATTGAGATAAAATTCTGGTCTGAGTATTGCTGCTGCTCCTGTCTAACGTTGCCTTATGAGATATGCATGGTGTACAGTCCCCAGCCTGAAGACAACATGGTCATTCCTGGAGAGTATGAAGACTATCAAAATGTCTTTAGCAAGACTAAGGCATTTGGACTACCCCCACACTGTATTTCTGATTGTGCCATTGACCTGGTAGAGGGAACAACTGTTCTCCCTCTCCCAACCTGAAGAGGAGACCATGGACACGTACAACAAGGAGGCATTATATCAAAGTATCATCGACTCGCCCTCTAGCCTTGGGATTCCTCTTTAAGAAGAAGGATGGAGGTCTCCATCCATGCGTAATCATAGAGCCTTGAATGTCATAATAATTAAGAGGACCACCTCATCTCCTTGGCCCTGGTACAACTCTATTCTACCTGTGTGTCCACCAAATTGGATCTTCACAGTGCTATAACTTGATCTGGTTTCAGATGGGGATGTATGGAAGACAGCATTCATCACCTCTACAGGTCAGTACGAATATCTCTTAATGCTGTACGGTCTCACTAATAGCCCTGCTGTAATTCAGGTCTTTCATTAATGAAGTCGTAGCAGACATGCTGAATCATTTTGTAATTGTTTATATAGATCAGGGGTGGCTAATCTTATACGCAAAGGGCCGGTGTGTATGCAGGTTTTTGGGATAACCTGTAGGTCAGCTGTTCAAATCCTATTGTGAGGACTCTTCAGCCAATCACTCCTCTAATTAATAATCTAATCAGGGAAGTGCAGTGAAAACCTGCATATATACCAGCCCTTTGCAGACAAGATTGACCAGCCCTGATACAGATGAAACTCACATCTATTCTCATCAACACGTTCACCAGGTGCAGTACTGCAACAACTCTGCAACCATCAGCTGTACATTAAAGGTGAATAATGCACTTTTCATCAATCCTCTATCCATTTTCTGGGCAATGAAATCTGCCCTGGAAGGGAGTGGCCCTAAGCCAGAAAAGTAAAGGAATTACAATGTTTCAAAGGGTTTGCCAATTTCTGCCAATGGTTAATCCGCGGTCTCAGCCAAATAACCATCCCCTTGACCACCCTCCTGCGCAACAACCAAACCATGCTGCAGTGCACAATTGAAGCAGTAGGGGCCTTCTGCCATCTACAAGATGTGACTTGTTCTGCTCCATAGTCTTGTATTCTGATTTTGAGGTGTGTGTCTGGTGTGCTATCTGTCTCCAGTCGTGTTTATGGGTCCCTATGGCTCCCTCCGCTGTTAGGCACACTTTGGGGGTAACTATCATGTCCTGCCCACTATGTTCAACTGACCCTCCTGTCTCCTCCTTGGCATGGCCCTACCTCACTCCAGCTGCCTGGCATTGGCTCCCTCATCAATCTTGTATAAAACTGCTTCCCAGTCTGGTGTTCCCCAGTCCCGTCATTGACGTCATTCCATCGTGTTGCCTGTGCCCCTCCCCACTCCCTCCTCCCATTCTAATTCCTCAAGATTGTGTTCATTACCAATTGTGGTTCTTTTTAATTTGATAAAACCCCTCTCTCTTTGTCATCACGCCTGGTCTCTCGTCCTTCGTCCCACCCCACATGACAAGAAGGAGAAGCTAAATGTTTATGCAAGTGAAATAGCTAATATAATAATTTGAACTATTTATTGATGAATCAATACATTTCCTTTATTTTCCTTTTCATCTATATGTTGTTTTCATAATTTCTCTTATTATTACACAAATAGTTGTTTAATGAAATGCTGCATTTTTAGTTCTGTGACACCTGTTGTTGTTGTGTTGCTTGGTGATATTTGTATTAGGTGACCCCTAGTGGCTGCTTTAAAATCTGCAGCCAGTTTGGTACATTGTTAGTTATTTATGATCACATGGGTAAGGTTATAGTTCAGACAGGACATTTTGTTGGAAGTTTTCACACAGCAAGACACTCTGTCTGATCCTTTCCCTCCACCTGTATAGAAACTTGAAGAAGCTTTGTTTTTTGTTGATGATCAAGGATTGATGTATATTTGTGATATTGTTTTATATTTGAGGAAATTTATGGATGATTATCCAGACCTTATGTGTAATGTAGCTGAGTATGTAGCATTAAGTGACTGTTACACTGTTAAGGGTTTATTTGACATTGAGATAATTTGTGTATTTACAGGTTCACAAGAAAGTGTTAAAACAATGTAAGAAAGCTCTGATGAAGATTCACAAGTAAAACAGCCTTCAACTTTGCTTCAACGTCATCATTAAATCCTTACAGCGGCCAGCACGATTGTTTAGCTATTTGTCACTTACTGCAAGCTACACAAGCAGGGGACAGAATAGTGGTTCTCTATATACTGGATCCCATAGTCTAGAAGTCACTGAAAAAAATATTTTTTTCCAGTAAAAATTCACATAAAATACATAAAGGTTTAAAAATTAATAAACTGCTGTTCCCTGTGTGGTTTAGATGCTATTACAGTTATGCAGGTATGCACCTGGTTTTGGGTTACATTTACATTTACGGTATTTGGCAGACACCCTTAGCCAGAGTGAATACATTCTAATACTGGTTCAGAATCAAGAATACTATCATTCTAAAAAACTCTATTGGCAAGTAATTCTTATTTTTTAACAACAATATAATCCTGGAAGTGATCATCCAAGTACTTCTGAAAGAGGTAGATTTTTAGTCATCATTTGAATATACCCAATAACTCAGCTGTCTGGACATCTAGAGTAAGTTCATTCCACCACATAGGTGCCAAAACAGGGAAGAATCTACATGCATGTCATGCTTGCGCCTTGAGAAATGGTTGGATATGGCCTCACCAAGAGAATAGAACAGGACCAGGAACTGAGCCCTGAGGGATGCCAGTGGAGAGTCTGCGTGTAGTAGATGTGGATCCCTTCCACGTCACTTGCTATGACATACCTTCTAGGTAGGAAGCAAGCCAACGTCATGCTGAGCCACGAATTCCAAGGTTCATAAGGATGGACACGAGAGTCTTGTGGTTGACTGTGTCGAATGTTACTGAGAGGTCAAGGAGTATGAGGACAGATGACAGTTTGCTGCTCTGGCAGCATGTAGCTTCTCGGTGACAGATAAGAGGGCAGCCTCTGTGGAATGTACCACTTTAAAGCCAGATTGGTTAGGATCATGGATACAGTTCTGAGAACTGTAGATAGACAGTTGATTGTAAACTACGTTCAGCTATTTTTGAAATGAGAGAGAGAAGTGATACTGGTTGGTAGTTGCCGATGTCTAAGGGGCTTAGAGTGGGTTTCTTCCCCCTTCTTCAAACATCTCTTAAGCCCCCCTGCATAATTTTGCGTTGGTCAGCTGGCTGGAGTGAGATGAGTCTGCACATGCACATGCGTTTACATATATGAAACAATTGTATTACCTTGTCAATAGTCTGTATTGTTTGGTAACTACCAAAATATTGCTAATTTGAAGTTTATAATGCAAAAATTTAGATTTGCCATAAGATTTCCTGTGTGAACATGAGAGTCTGAAAGAGTGTCACTCCAGGTGCATGAGATTTGCCAACCCTGTAATAGCACAAAAACATGTATACTGTAACCTATGAAGTTAAATGTATAATGTAGTGTTTGCAACTGCAAAAACAAAAATCCTACTAGCCAATAAACACTATATTTAGATCACAATTATAAATAATACAACTGGAATAATATCAGTACATAAGGGCATTGTGTCTAAGTATTAGCTTCTTTACAAGCTAAATCTCGCATATTTAGCTATATTTCCATGTAAATATTGTGTGACTACGCTGTAGTGTAGAATAGATCAATATTATAAATACTACCTGTTCTGAAAAATACTATAGCTTACCGAATGGATAATTTCTCTTACTGTGTATTTCTTGCTAGCCAATAGCACAACAGATTTATGCTGAACCAAACCCAAGCAAAAAAGCTTAATTCTCCTTTCATGGCAAAATAAATAAATGGTTTCATGTATGTACTTGGGCAGATTTGCCCAGACTGCATTATGAGTCCACGCGTTTATGCATGCAAATATGTACTGGTGCAGCCCCAACACAGACACACAATAATAATGAGCTAGGAATATAATTAGTCATTTTGACCTCTTAAACACATTTTCACACACAACACATACCTATTTATAACTGCTTAATTGTTATCTTCAATTACTATTAATAATCATCAAACTAATTTGAAGGCACACTATATTGCCAGATGTATTGGGGCACCCCTCCAAATCATTGAATTCAGGTGTTCCAATCACTTCCATAGCCACAGGTGTATAAAATTAAGCACCTAGGCATGCAGACTGCTTCTACAAACATTTGTGAATGAGTCGGGCACTCTCAGTAGTTCGGTGAATTCAAGCATGGTACCGTGATAGGATGCCACCTGTGCAATCAGTCCATTCGTGAAATTTCCTCGCTACTAAATATTCCACGGTCAACTGTCAGTGGTATTATAACCAGGTGGAAGCAATTGGGAACATCAGCAACTCAGCCATGAAGTTGTAGGCTGCATAAAATCAGAGCGGGGACAGCGCAAGCTGAGGTGCACAAAGTGCAGAAGTCGCCAACTGTCTGCAGAATCAATAGCAAAGGAGACGTGTTCTCTAGAGTGACGAATCACGCTTCTCTATCTAATCCGATGGATGAGTCTGGGTTTGGCGATTGCGAGAAGAACGGTACTTGCCTGACTGCATTGTGCCAAGTGTAAAGTTTGTGGAGGGGGGATTATGGTGTGGGGCTGTTTTTCAGGGGTTGGGCTTGGCCTCTTAGTTCCAGTGAAATGAACTCCTAATGCTGCAGGATCTGAAGCCATGTTGGACAATTTCATGCTCCCAACTTTGTGGGAACATTTTGGGGATGGACCCTTCCTGTTCCAACATGACTGTGCATCAGTGCACAAAGCAAGGTTCATAAGGACATGGATGAGACAGTCTGGTGTGGAGGAACTTGACTGGCCTGCACAGAGCCCTGACCTCAACCTGATAGAACATCTTTGGGATGAATTAGAGCAGAGACTGTGAGCCAGACCTTCTCATCCAACATCAGTGCCTGACCTCACATGCTCTCCTGGAAGAATGGTCAAAAATGCCCATAAACGCTATCCTAAACCTTGTGGACAGGCTTCCCAGAAGAGATGAAGCTGTTATAGCTGTAAAGGGGGGGGGGCAACTCCATATTAAAGCCTATGTATTATGGCAGGGGTGTCCAACTCCGGTCCTGGGGGGCTGGAGCCCTGTGTAGCTTAGCTCTTTCTCTGTTCCACCACAAATGATTCGGTTCAAGAGCTGTGTGGTAATTAGCACAAGGAGTTGAATCGAGTGTGTTGTATGAGGGGAAACCCAAAAATGTGCAGGGCTCCAGCCCCCCAGAACTGGAGTTGGGCACCCCTGTATTATGGAATGCCATTAAAGTTCATGTGTGTGTAAAGGAGGGTGTATATCTTAAATATAGTGTATATCTTAAAATATTTAATATTTTCTTTAAAAGACACCATAAATATTAAAGCATCCATAAATATACCATAAGACACATCGTAGTTATGCAATTCTGTGTTATCCAGAATGAGCGCTAAATAGCTGAACTGTCTTCTGCACTGTTTCCTCTTTTTAAACAAAACAAAAGTCATTGATATATTATAAAGCACTCTTGCCTCACATCTCTGGAATTAGGGTTAGACATTCCACCCAGGCTCAGTGTGTGGAGTTTGCATGTTCTCCCCGTGTCATCGTGGAGTTTACTCTGGGTACTCCGGTTTTCCCCACAGTCCAAAAACATGCAATGTTGAATTAGTCACCAAGTTGCCGATAGGTGTGCATATGTGACTGAATGGCGTATGAGCATGCCCTGT
>JAODKF010000103.1:33686589-33699740 GCA_026779585.1 Mormyrus proboscirostris
TTGGGTGGGGGGGGGGTTACTGTTTGTTTTTTTTCTGTTGGATGTTTAGGCCAATGTTGAAATGAGGACTTTTCAAAATACTGGGGATATGGGGGATTATGTAACCGATGCTATTGTTTATTTGCATTCGCATTTGTATGACGGTGCTTGTCCCATCAGGGCTGGTGTATTTAGTGTCCTAATTCATACTGCTTCATACACAAGGCTACATAACAAACGCAAACACTGAGATTCTGAGATATGCTTGCTAAAATACATGTATGTAAAAATAAAACAAGTTCTAAATTATTCCATATGTATAAGAACATCTCATTTTATCTTTTAATGTTCTTTGGTGGAAGGGTTTGTGCACCTCTATCATTCTAGGAGTTATGTTGTCAGGGGAAGTTGCCCCTTGTATAGTCTCCCAAGGCATATTGGTCCTAGGTGAGTGGCCACACTAAGTATGTTTCAGAAAATCCCCTTAATGAACAATATATTGGACCATGTGACCCCACCCGGACTGGGGATGCCGGGGCCCTGCAGAGGCACCAGGCAGGGGTGGGTTTACTTATAGCCCCCTCAGTTTGGTACCAATACATTGGAATTCACTCTGGTGATTGAGAGGCTTACCTCCCCTCGACTTCGATTCAGAAGATGGGCTCTGACTATTGTCTTTGCATACCTACCAAACACCAGTTCAGAGTATCCTGCCTTCTTGGAGACTTTGGAGGTTGTGCTGGAAGGTGTCTCTTCAGGGGATTCCATTGTTCTGCTGAGGCATTTTAATGTTCACGGGAGTAATGACACTGAAGCCTGGAAGGGTGTGATTGGGAGGAATGGCCTGCCCGATCAGAATCCGAGTGGCGATCAATTATTGGACTTCTGTGCTAATCACAGTTTGTCCATAATGATATTGTGTTTTACATAAGGGTGTTCTTAAGTGCGTCTGGAACCAGAGCACGCTAGGCCGAGGTTTGATGATTGATTTTGTAGTCATATCGTCAGATCTGCATCCTCATGTTTCGGACACTCTGATGAAGAGAGGAGCTGAGCTGTCAACAGATCACCACATGATGCTGAGTTGGTTCTGAAGGTGGAGGAAGATGCCGGATAGATCCGGTAGACCGAAACCTATAGTGAGGGTATGTTGGGAGTGTCTGGTGGAGGCCCCTGCCCAGAAGATCCTTAACACAAACCTCTGGCAGAAGTTGTCTTGCATCCAAAGGAAGATAGGGAGTATTGAACTTAAATGGGCCATGTTCCAGGACTCCATCGTTGAGGAGGCTGTGCAGAGCTGTGGCCATAAAGTTATTAGTGCCTTTTGTGGTGGCAATACCCGAACCTAGTGGTGGACACCAGTGGTAAATGGAGCTGTCAGGCTGAAGAAGGAGGTCTTCCAAGCCTGGTTAGCTTGTGGGTCTCCTGAGATAGTTGACAGGTATTAGAAGGCCAAGCGGATAGAAGCTTTGGCAGTTTCTGAAGCAAAAGCTCAGGTGTGGGCGGAGTTTGGTCAGGCTATGAAGAAGGACTTCTAGTCAACCATGAATGGATTCTCAAAAACCATTAGGCAACTCGGGATGCAGGGCTTTATCAGTGCTTTTTACAGCAGAGATTTCTTTACAGCAGAGATTTCTTGATCTCAAATGGGGATATAGTCAGGCGGTGGAATATTTTGAGGATCTCCTGAATCCCACTGACATGCCTTTCTTGGAGAAAGTACAGCTAGAAGACTCAGAAGGGGACTTACCTGTCTCTGGGGCTGAGGTCACTGATGTAGTCAAAAAACTCTTTGATGGTAAGGCTCCGGGGTAGATGAGAGTCACACTAAGTTCTTGAAAGTTCTTGATGTTGCTAGGCTGTTTTTGCTGACATGTCTCTTAAACATTGGACGGACACTGGGGAGAGTGCCTATGGATTGGCAGACTGGGGTGGTGGTCTCAATCTTTAAGAAAGGTGATGGGAAAATGTGTTCCAAATTCAGGGGGATCACACTCCTCAGTCTTCCTGGTAAGGTCTATGCTATGGTACTGGAGAAGAGGGTCTGCCTGTTGGTTGAACCTCGGATCCAGGAGGAACTATATGATTTCTGTTCTAGTTGTGGAACAATGGAGTAGCTCTTCACCCTCATTAAGGTACTGGAAAGTTCATGGGAGTTTGTCCAACCAGTCTACATGGGTTTTGTGGATTTGGAAAAGGCATATAATCCTTTTTTAGGGGGTCCTGTAGGGGACTCTTCAGGAGTATGGGGTACGGGGTCCGGTGTTGTGGCCAGTCCAGTGTTGGCAGTATTGTGGATGCTGTACCATTCTGGTGTGGTATAGAGGGAGCTGAGCTGGAAGGCAAAGCTTTTAATTTATCAGTCGATCTACAGTACTGTATAAAAGTGTTACGCAGTCAAAAGAAATGTTTATCTGGGTATTAAGTGTCCATTTGCCCAGAACAAAAACAAGTCAACATTAGAACATAACACAATAACATAACACAAAATAGCACAATAAAAACTGGTAAAGATTTCTTCTTTTCTCCTAAAAGTTACTGATATTAAGTTGGACGGCTAGTTGGCTAGACGCCTTAGTTCCCAGACCTCTCCTCAGGGGCACCCAAACCATCACATATATTTAAAATATTTCAC
The DNA here is from genome assembly GCA_026779585.1 of Mormyrus proboscirostris. NCBI lineage: Eukaryota > Metazoa > Chordata > Actinopteri > Osteoglossiformes > Mormyridae > Mormyrus > Mormyrus proboscirostris. Next base: position 33,689,204 of record JAODKF010000103.1, read on the forward strand.
CACCAGCTCACGTAATTATTTAATTAGTTAAAGAAAAGTCAATGAGATATTGATTACCTATATGAGGTATGCTAGTTGTCAAATTAAAAAATACATAGTTGTATTTTATGGTTGCTGGACACATGATTTTGGCAGAGGTTTGGAAATGGCTAAGCTAACACACTTTGACAGGCAAAATAGCAGGGTTCTCAAGTCTGACACTGACCGTGAGACATGCTCACATGCACACCTTGTACTGTATTTCCCATTCTGAGAAGTAAGGGATGATGCCCACCAAGGTGTCCCGTTATATAAAATGAATGGATGATGCGCAGGCATACAGAGGGGCGTTTTCTGCTGAGTCCATAGCTGTCCCAAGTTATACAGAGTCAATAGCCACCTACCAGCCAATCAGGAAATAGCATTTGTTGTTTCTGGGTAAATTTCAGTGTAGGTTGCATGTGATCCCACTGCAAGCACATTATAACATGGATGCGCAAACACACGGAATGCAAACAAGCTGGAAGAGGAAGAGCAAGATCCGTTGAAAGCAGGAGGCTTGGCCCTCAAGTCTCAAATATTGACTGTGAGATACACACTCTGCCCTTAACAGATCTCTCCAACTTTTTCATGAAACATGGGAACCCTGTAATAACATAGTTTTATACCAACACACAGAATATTAAACCTAAGACCTTTGCACAGTACTGTTCATTCCTACCTTCGTCTATGACCATGAGCTTTGGGTAATGACCAAAAAAATGGGATTGCAGATACAATTCAGAAATGAATTTTCTCTGCAGGGTGTCATGGCTCAGCCTTAGATATAGGGTGAGGAGCTCAAAGTAGAGCTTCTGTATCAAATGGAGCCAGGTGAGTTCAGACGTCTATCTAGGATGCCTTCTGGACAACAGGTTATACAGTATTTCTCTTGGCTTGGGAACGCCTTGGTATTCCTCTCCTGGAGTTGGAGGAGGTGGCTGGCAAGATGGAGGTCTGGGCATCCCTCCTTAGAGTGCTACCTCATAACCCAATCCCAGATGAATGGATGGATGGATGTTCCTTTACTCCCAACACTAGTCGGTTTGGTAGAATTGGTCCTATGAAAATTAAAGAAGATAAAGTAAACTGGAACAGAAATATTTTTCTAATCTCTTCTTTAGTACAGGGTCACAGAGATGTATTTACACTGATGTGCACAAATATTTATCCGTATGGACTGTAGTTTTCTGACAGCCTCTTTGATAGACTTATCTCAGGCTTGTAAACTCCTTGTAGAAGAAAAAATGCTAGTGGTTTATGTGATGTAGCACTTTCCACAATTTCCTCAAGATGCTGGATCCTATTTAATGCTGGTAATGGTGTAACTAATCAGCAGAAAGACCACCTGGAAAAAGCAATTTTTAATTTCTAATACCCAAAAACGTATTCATCAACAATATTCTTTCTTACCAGCCATCTATTTCCTGTAAGCATTTTGGTGTGCAGTTTTTCTGTAAGTCCCATGACATATACTGATGAAATTTCCTGTTTGGTTTGTGTGAAGAGCAAGCAGAATAACTCCAAAGACATCCAGTTAGGTTTACTGGCAGCTCTAAATTGCTGTTTCTAAATTGCTGTTGGAAGCTGGATAGATGAATGCATGAGTGGACGTATCTTTCTAAGGGTCCAGTGCATTTGCTGTAGCAGAATATTCACACCATGGTTTATTTATAATTCTGTTTCTTGGTGTTACGCAATTCGTTCAACATGCTTTCAGGCTGAAGTGAAACTTGCCTTTTGCCTTGAGCTGCCAAATTTTCTAATCGAGGTATATTTGTTCTGTCAGTGTGACTATCCACGAGTAAAGGTATTTATACTTGCAGGACCTTATATTGACTGTATTTTTTTGTAATAGTACTATAATCAGAGGTGAATAGTTGAGGTCCACAACTAAAAATCCAGACCAAGATTTTGTTTAAACCAGAGAAGTAAAAAGAGTCACAGTCACAGAGTACTCAACTGGTTGGTTGAAACAAAATCCTGGTCTGGATTTGTAGCTTCTGGACCTGAAATGCCCAACACTGGTGGTTTCTGTATAACAGGCAAGCAGCCTATAGCATCGGTCCCCACTCTTTTCAAGGGTAATCCCTTGCTAATTGAATTGAGTACAGGCAGAGTTAATAAGCTTGAAGTAGGTGCCAGAGCATAACAACACAACATATTCCTCTTGTACCCCTCTCTTTGGAAACAGACCAGCACTATCTCTGGTAGTGTAATTGAACCCCTCAGCCTCAATAAGGACTGTAGCTTAGCAGTCACTGTTCCAGCTGGGTGCAGTATTGGGAATCACTGGCGCTACAGGGTTGAGAGGACAAGTCGTCCAGACATTAATACAGTATGCAGAAGGTTCTTCTAATGACAGGCCCTGTATAAACTCTGTACTCCGTTCTCAGGGAGAACATGCAAAGTCAAAACTCTGCAGCACTTCATGTTGCCTCCTGCCCCTCTGGGTTCTCTCAGTTAAAGAACTAAACAAGTGATGCACGTTCGGTTCTCAAATGGAACCTTTCCCCATATAAGTAGAGCGGAAGTGTTTCATAGCCTTTAGAATAGCTGAGAACTCTTGTTGCACAACACAGTACTTCCCCTTAGGTAAGAGGAAGCATTGGATGTAATTTGCAATGACATGATCCTACAGTATTTAGGGTACTCAGTGGGACCTTGAGGTTCTGTTACAAATGCTGGTACTGTAATGACCTGCTCGTCCAGTCCTCCTGTGTGCCACAACTTCCTTCTTACCTCATGTGAAATCCCGGTGTTCTCAGCTGTTTCTAGTCATTGTTAATTGGTTCTTGTATTTAGTGCTTCCATGTCTGTCTCACCCCTGTCCGGTCATTGACGTTGGTCCGCGTTTAGTCTGGTGTTTGGTGTTTTTTCCATAATGAAACCCCTGTTTTTGCTCATTTTACGGAGTTTGTGCTGCTTCCCCGGATGCCGATCCGTAACATAATGACCGAAGCCACAATGAAGATGCCTCCCCTCAGCCAGGTAGAATACCTCGATCTACACAAACGAGGTAAATTACTGGCTCGGTCAGCCCGAGGTAAAGGAGGACCCCGCGGCGCGAACCATTGCTCACCAGTCGAGGGAGATCCTTAAATCGCAGAAGAAGAGCGGATACATCTCACCCGGCTGAGGAGCTGGGTAGCCGAAGATATGATCCGGCAGGCGAGAATCGAAAGTGGCTTCCTTCCTCCCTTGCCGTGTGAGCTGTCGGACCTCACAGCGCCAGTTCACAGGAGAATAAAGCAGAGAGAGAGACGGGAGGACATGCGGGGCGTTTTTCTGGGGGCCATCTCGATCTCTGCTACCTCACCTACGGCTTGTCGGGAGAAGCTTGCCCGCCTGCCTGCTGCTGCTTCGCCTGCGCCAGAAGCCCACCTGCCTGTTGCTGCTTCGCCTGCGCCCAAAGCCTGCCTACCTGCTGCTGCTTCGCATGCACCCGAAGCCCACCTGCCTGCTGCTGCTTCGCCTGCGCCCAAAGCCCGCCTCCACCATCTCCAAGGGGGGAGGAGCTTGAGTGGGATCCCTCGGGGATGTCTCTGACTGCCCCCATGAGAACCCCTGGTTCATTGCCTCGACCAGTACCCCAGCAGGGCAGATCTTGACCTGGACCTCGACTCTCTGTGTCCAGAAGGGGGAGAGGACACTTACGTAGGGGTTGGGTCCCCCCCACCCTGCCCCTTGGCTCACCTTTGGTCCACCTGGCTTTGGCTCGGCATTCGCCTGCGGTCCCCCCAGGAAGTTTTGTGGGAATCTTGCTGTTGTTATAGATGGTCTGCGGAAACGTTTATTCACTCTAACTTCGCTTGAGACCGTACTGTCTCTTGTACTTTCCTGGAGATATGGTCCATGTTGCTGTTTCATTCCATGTCATTTTTATCTACTGTGCTTGTCCATTTATGTGTCAACGCATGTTCTGACCATCCATGCTCTCTGCCTTCCCACATGTCTGGGGGGGCACCATCTGAGCTGGAGTCCTGGTTCAGTCTTCTTGAAGGGGTGATATCAAAAATGGGACATACAAATTGTATCATCGTGGGAGCAGCCTTCATGGCCACGCTTCACAGGCGAACATGGATAACAGACTCTTTGATGGCCTTTGTCCTGATTCTTAATCATAGCTTACGCCTACCTTTTAGTAAGCAAGTCTGCTCTTTTCTGTTTTCAGTGACATGTCCAGTTTCAGTTAGCATGCCCAGGGGGGGTTGGGCAGCCAGTCGACGTTTGACCCCCAGAGGTTTTTTTTTTTCCTCTAGAGAAACTATGGAGTTTTGGTTCCTCTCCTCCGTTGTCTTCTGTCTTTATTTCTTTATTTAATTTCTTTCCTTCCTATTTCCCGCTCTGTATTACTCTCTCTAATGATGCTTTATGTTATAGCAGTATTCATCTCTGCGGCAGTCTATCATGGTTGCAGTCACCAAGATGGTTTGCTAGTAGCACCAAGGTATTAATATTCACGGAGCAAAAAATAACAGACCACCACTGTCTTTTTGACCTGGGAACACAACAAGGCAATTTTATTATCTTGCTCATACTCACAATAACCGTGCACGCAGGCACGCACGCTCTGATATGATGTCACTACGTAGCTTATTTAACATGGCTTTGCTACTCATATTATTGAATATACTCTACACTCCCATTTAAAGAATCTGATAATTCACAGTTATCTACAAAACATTTACACCTGCCAGCTCACATTACTTTCCAAACAAATATCCCTTGAATCTCTCAAGTTTTGCCTGTGTGTGCAGACCGTACAAAGTGATACTTAATACCTACATGCTTGCTTCTCTGTCTGCATACTGGGTTCTTGGATAATGCTATTGCCCCTTGATTGTCCTCATATATCTTGATTGGTATATGCTGGTTCTTAGCTAGTGCCATTTACTCAGCCTCACAAGTGGATAATGCTACCGTTGGCTGTTTCTTACTCTTCCATGATATAACTGGACCAGCTAAAACAGTATCCAGTTGTGCTTTTCCTATCATTTCTGTCTGCTGCCCAATCAGCATTGCTATATCCCTCAAGCCGTAGGCTTTTCTCACATTTCTGGTAATGCTGTATCTCGTCTATGGTACCCTTTATGTACCTCAGTAAATGCTTTGCTGCATACCAATGCTGTTGCCCTGGTTTTGTTAGGTGTTGCAATAGACTACTAACAATCCAGCTTAGGTCAGGTCTTGTACATGTCATAATGTGTATCAAGCTTCCTACTATCTCTCTATATCCTGTTGGTTGTATAACTTCATCCACACTGTCAAAGTTGAGCTTTTGCTCACATGGGGTGGATCTGGGTTTACATTCTGACATTCCAAATTTTGCGAATATTTTCTCTTTGAGTCATTTTGATTTTCCCCTCACTATGACTAAAGTCAATACCCAGTAAGTGTTTAAGTTGACCCATGTCCTTCATTTTAAACTGTTTCTTCAACATTTCCTTTACACTGTTGAGTAAGGTGTTGTTACTCACCGCTATAATTAAAACATCTACCCACATTAGCAGAATTACCTTCTCATCCAAAGATTCTCTGCTGTAAAAACACTGAGATCAGCATCATTTTGTGTGAAGTCATTTTCTGTAAGATGATCATGCAGTAACATCCGGATTGTTTTAAACCATAGAGTGACTTGTTCAACTTATACACTAAATGTTTCTTCGTTTTGGATTTAATCTCAAAACCTTCTGGTTGTTCTATATATATCTCACTGTCCATTGGAGCGTGTAGATAAGCAGTTTTCACATCCATTTGATGTAGGATCAGATCCTCCTGTACAGCTACCTGCATCAGTGCTCGGATAGAAGTCATGTTAGCTGTTGGTGAGAAAGTCTCTTTATAATCAACTCCTTCCATTTGACTATATCCTTTTGCGACAAATCTGGCTTTACAAGTCTCAGGTCCATCCGGGCTCTCCTTCACTGTGTATACCCAGTGACCTCCCACTGCTTGTTTACCTTCTGGTAGTGGGGTCAGAGTGAAAGTCTCATTCTCTGTTAAAGAGTTCATCTCCTCTTTCTTCGCATCAGTCTATAGTTTTGACTTCTTAGAGTCCATAGCTTCCCTATACGTTTTAGGTACATCATATGTTACTCTGTAAAAATAGTCTATATTTTCACAGTCATCATTATCCACTCAGCTTTACATTGATAGTCCTTTAAATATTCAAGAGTCTTTCTTTGTCACGTAGAATGTCTCCCTTCTCCCTGTTCTTCCTTGACACTGTCTGTCTGGCCTCAGTACTGTACTGACCTCAGTAATTATTTTTAGAGCTGAAAAAAAAACATTTCAAGCAATAAGCGTTATGCCATTATCTGTAAAAAACATTCAAAATCATTACCTGGTACAGTCTGGAGTAAAGACCATTATATGAAACATATTAAATTTAATTACTCTGGCCAGGATGACTCAGGCTTGGCTGTTTCTTTACACACATGTACACACACACACACACAAGTTGGTAGGAAGTTGGTCTTCCTATCTAAATGGGGACTGTCCACACACACACACACAGGTTTTTAATTATATGATATTATATGACAAACACTGTAGATGTGTTATATATTTGGGCAGTGGTGGCCTAATGGTTAGGGACGTGCACTTACAGTATAACTGAAAGATTGCTGGTTTGAATCCCTGACCACTGAGGTACCCTGAGCAAAGCATTGCTCCCCAGGTGTTGAATTAGCTGCCCCCTGCTATGTCACATATGGATTAATAGCATTTCATCATTGTGGTGTGTCAACACTGATCACTAAATTCTAATATGTTTGTGGGGACTCTCCATTCATTTCTATCAGGAAAACTCTAATCCCAACATAATGACCTTAACCCCTACCCAGCCCTAACCATAACCATACATAACCAAAAAAAAAATACAAGACTTTTTTGTTTTTTGATTGTTGTCACGGATCTTAAAAATGGAATATTTACACCTTCAAACACAGACTCGGTATCTATATCTTTGTGGGGACTCTCCATTCATTTCTAAAGGCATAATACTAACTATGACGACCTTAACCCTTACCCAGCTCTAACCTTAACCTGTCACGCCCACTAAATCATACGTGGACAGCTGTTCCGAATGTGTTAGGTGCAAGTCATCACCCCTATGTCCTGTGGGACTACTCCAACCACTCCTGACGCCCGCCAGACCCTGGTCCCACATCATGATGGACTTCATCACGGACCTGCCCCATTCATCCGGTAAGACCGTAATACTCACTATAGTGGACCGTTTTTCCAAAATTTGTCGGCTTGTTGCTCTCTCGAAGCTAGAAATTAGCAGAAAAACTGGTGAAAGTCTTGTTCCGATACACTGGAATACCCGAGGATATAGTATCAGATCGAGGGCTGCAATTCACATCCCAAGTGTTCAGGGCATTCTGTAATAAGTTGAAGATTTCCCTCAATTTAACCACAGCTTATCATCCACAAGCTAATGGTTTAGCGGAACGCACTAACCGAGAAATCCCCAACTGGTGCGGGAATATCACCAGGCTTATCCCGACAAGCCGGCGCCTCGACCCCGAGGTAGACCCCGGAAACGTCGTCGACTTACTGTACCGCGACGGCTCCCGGCCACGTCTTCTGCTTACCGGTTCCAGTTCAGTTCGCCTGCCTCCTGCTCCCCCCTCATTAGAGCGTACCCCTCTCAGGATCTGGTCTCGCGGAGACCCAGTTCCTTCACCTGTCATCCCTGTTTTCTCTGTCACTAATAAAGACAGCTTCACCCCGCACTTCTGGGTCCTCGCCTCTTACCTGGTCCCATCGTGACATAACCAAACAAAATACAAGATTTTCAGCATTTTTAGTTTTTTGATTTTCAGCTCTACTTGTTTTGTTTTGTGTACTTAGTACAATTATATGCCTGGTCGCATGCTTTTTATCAGCAACATCAACAATGAGTAAATATAAATAATAATGACAACACTGAATATGGGGATGCCTGAAGCTTATCTCACATACCACAAGACAAGGGACCACACTGGACAAAAGCCAGTCCTATCACAGGGCATGTGTCCACTATGGGCTTTTTAAAAACGCAAAATCATCTAACTCTTATTAATCATCTTATCTTGATTTCAGAAATACCCAGGGAAAACTTGAACATCACTGTGAGAACTCCACTTATGCAGAGTGGGGGCAAGTTATTTAAATACTGTCTCACCCTTCATCAATAACACCACCAGCAAAAGAAAAAATAAAAAATAGCAAAGAAACAACACCCGGTGAAAGAAGTAGCCCAACCTAAGCAGGTACTGTTTGTTTCTTCTGCCTTATCTGCCTTCACAGCATGCTGTGCCCGGGTTTGTTAAGCCTAACAGCTATCTGTATCATTCTTGTTTATCAGCCTCATAATGAATTCCTCAATTTTCACTGGCATAACTCTGGTCCTGATGCTGACAAATGACAATAACAGGCTATCTAAAGGTTATTAACAGCCTAGAATCAAGATTAGATGCCGAAAGCTGTTTTACAGCTGCACCAAGGAAGCAATCAAACACAAATGCATATTCTAACACACCTGAGTACTCCTTATGTGTCCCAAACATTATGGTGCCCAGAAACGGGGGGCTTATGTATAAAAAACTGTAATTTACACACTGAAACCAAAATGAATTAAAATGCTCTTCAATGAAATCTGAAAATGTGCACTTTAACCATATCTGAATTGGTTAATTACAAATAAAAATGTTGTGCATAAGTAAAGCACCCAGGAGCACTTTATAAAAATTTGAACTGAATTGCGATTGAATGGCACAGTGACACCATGGTTATTGTTGTCCGAGGCATCATTGAAGATCATGGGCCCCATGAAAGCAAATCTTATTGGACCCCAACCCAGACCAATCCAATTATGGAATCATATGAAGTCCCCTCTACTGTTGCCTTGCACTAAGATGTTAAGGTGAATTGGATTCGCCATATTGTCCGTGAGCATGTCCTGTGATAGGTTAGCACTCTGTCCTGGGTTATTCCCTGCCTTGTACCCATTGTTGCTGACATAGACTCTGGACCTCACAACCCTGAATTAGACAAACACGTACAGAAAATGGATGAAACATGACAGAATAGATGACCGGTGAAATACAAGCATATGCCAATCACTGCTTGCTCAGGACTGCCGCGAGTGCTGAGATGCGGTCATTTGTGAAGCACATAGATGTACTGCGATAGCTGCTCCCTCTGGCAAAAACACCATCAGGTTCCTGCTAGAACAACTACAGTAACTTGACTTGACTCTATGACAGACACCATAGGGCACCACAAGTGTGAGGTGAATAAGTGGAGTCTGCTGTCCCTGTTAGGTCAGATTCTGCAAAACTGCTCAGGAGCGAGAGAAGAAAAATATAATAAACACCAGGATATTGATCCTAACATACATTAGAAATGCTCACACAAAACCCAAGGTTTGTGGAGCACACCCCAAAATAACTTTTGTACTTGTGTATTGAACATATGAAAATTCTTTGAGTATTTCAATCTCTGATAAGCTTCCATTAGTGTATTATTGGTGCTATATATATTTTGTGCATAACAGGCACAAAACCACAACATAGAGCAGTCTTAAGCCTAGTTCCTGCTTTCTTTCTTTGTTCTTTCAAAAAAAATACTCTGTGTCAGTACCAAACTCACTGTGTCCCAGATCTAAGGTATATATTACACAATCTAACTCCTCCGTTCAGGAACAATTATGAAGGATGCACATCTACATCTCTCTTAATCTCTTCTTACAGGCTGACTTTGTTCGGCTAATCAACATTGCTGCATTTGCCTCCCTGGCTGTCGCTTGAACGCCACAGATCGAGTGCAAACACTATGCACTGTAGCACATTTTTTTCGGTGGAAGATGCACATCTGATGATTTGAAATCTATTTCTTTGACCCGTCCATGATCAGGACCTGCCATTATTGTTGAAAATCGCAAGTATGAGATAAAGGGAAGTATGGGTCTGACATACATTACTGTGCAAAAGTCTTAGGCAGTCAAATGAAATTTTTAAAGGTGTTTATCTGGGGTGCGTTTCTCGAACAACGACAGAAGTTAGCATTAACGATGCATCGTACTATAGTAGTTCAAACTAGCCAACATCTGAACAACGACTGTTTCTCGAAACCGTCATACCACAGTAGTCCTAACCACGTTAGTCAGTTAGTTAGTTAGGACTTCCGTAGTTCGAACTACAGTGCTCCAGCGCTGATTGGTCAGATTCACGGCTAACCTACCGTAGTTTAAACCACAATGGTCACAAGTTGTGCGCAATGACTAACAAACTATTTTCACAGCCGGTCGCGAACTTGTAAAATATAAAATAATCACACACACACGTATGTATATATACATTTTGTGAAAGACGCTGCATTTGTAATGACGTTGATTGCAGTCCATTGCGTTTCAATCACACTACGAACACTTATAAAGTCCTGGTCCGACATTGTCGCTTATAGAATGTTAGTGGCTGACTGGAATAGACAGGTGCGTGTAATATCCAAACATCACAGAAGTCTT
>JAODKF010000104.1:40537-58098 GCA_026779585.1 Mormyrus proboscirostris
GGTGTGAAGCAGGCGGCAGGAATGCAGCGATTGGGGTGTCGACTTACAGGTAGGAAAATCCATTCATTTGTGTTGTTTAGGACCGGGATTTAGGTGACGACTAAGGGAATTTGACGACTTACAAAGCGCGATTTACATAAGGAATTTTAAAGGAAACATAATTAGGAAAAATTGGGACTTTTGCATGAGCGTCGACTTGTGCACATTGACGAGTTACAAGCCGGCGATTTAGACCAGTTTTACTGTACAGTGTTGATTACAATACTTCCTAAGTTCCAATGTAACCAACACCTTGAAGTACCAAAAGTATAGTGCATGGTGCAGTGGAAAACTACCCTTAGTTTTCTGGAAAACTTTCCACACATCTACTATATAATAATAATGGATCTAATAATCTAATAATGGAACAGTGGGCTGTAGGGATCTGCTGGGCTGGTTCTGTAATGTGAGTATAGAATGAATTTGACTTGTCAGGGTGGAAAGCAGAATTCTTATAGATCTTACAACACTTGCTGCCATTGAAGAATATAAGACATTTACAAACAAGAGGAGGCCATTCAGCCCATCAAGCTCGTTTGGGGAGAGTTTCAATTCAAGTTGATGTTGAGTGATCAAGTCCCTTTTGGTGAGCTTGTGTGGCCTAGCACTTTGCAGCTGAACTTGCTCCCAGACATTATGAAATTATTATATTATATTACATGTATGCCCGGCTGCCTTACTACTAGTTGCCTGGTGATCTGAAGACAGGGCTGACTATGAGGATTGTTTCAGTCTCCATAGGTCTGTTGACCATAGTGAAAGCGGCTCCACGTTCGTTGACTTTGCAAAAGTTCAGGGAGCGGGGGATTGCTAGATGCTGGTTCCTGCACTCTAAGCCACATCATTGGACCTCGAATTGCAATTCTGGTAGAGTGGCGAAAGGGATCAATCACTTCCTTGTGGGCAGACACTAGAGGCTCGTACAGAATTGTTACATGAATGAGCTGATTCAAAAACAGTGTGTCAATATTGCTAGAGGGACACTATGGATATCAAACACTGTTATAAATTACAAGCAAATAAAAAATAGTGAAACATTTTTTTCGCAGAGGCGATTGCAGACAGTTATAAACAGGTTACAACTTCTAGCTTGTGTGCTGGGGGCTGTTCCCTGCTGCGTACACTAGCTGTCTGACCTGGCTAAGCTTGTAAAATGCATAAATTCATCCTAAAATTTGATGGCTACGTTTTTTACTGTTTGAAAATAACTCCTTTGTTTAAAATAACACGTTAATAAAACACAACTAATGTTTTTTTGCAATTTAAAACTGCCAGACCATCTTCCATAACAGTCTGGAGCACTGCTAAAATTACACTGCTAAAAGTTTTATTATCCTGAAAATGTATTTAAAACAGTACATTAATAAACACATGTAATATATTTTTATTCTTTTAAAGACTAATGAAGCCATTTTGCTGGCATATATTTTACCAGCATGGTGTAGCTACTGATTGCCATGTTGTTTGCCTGAAGCGCCAGTTGTGTCCCCTCACGACTCCCCGAAAACAGTTGGTCTTATTAATCACGACACATTAGCTAGTGTGCTGGGGCCCATTCCCTGCTGCGGACATTAGTTGTCTGACCTAACTAAACTTGTAAAACAAGTTCAGTCTAAAATTTGATGAATAAGTTTTTTTACTGATATAAAATAGCGCATTTGTTTAAAATAACACGTTAACAAAGCACAACTAATGTTTTTTTACCATTTAACCCCCTGGATTCGGCTATCCCGCTGTTTAAAAAACTGCAAGTTCTACTTTTGAAATATATATGGGTAGAAACTAGGGGTGCAACGGTTCTCTGTAAAAAAATCTAACCGTACCATTCTCCTCCCACGGTTTGGCACACTTGTGCACCGTGGTGCTATGTGGTTTGGTGGTGAAAAAAACAATACATAAAAATTATGCTTTTGTATGGCTACGAATTACGCTTCACATGCCTTTCATGTGAGAGGGCCTGTCCAATCAACTCTCAGTATGCAAATATGTTGCTGACAAAACATTTTCTCACGTGTTGGTGTATTGTAGTGCTGACAGTCCAACATGGCAAGCGGAGGAGACAAGCTGCAAATAGAACCACCACCAGCTTCATATAAGTCTGCTGTCTTGCAGACATATGACAAAACAGTCACTGTATGTAAAATTTGTTTGATGCGAGTACTGTACGCTCAAGGCAATACATCCAACATGACAAGTCACTTACGCCGTCATCACCCGGGTGTTGACAGCGCTGAAGCGCAGGTAAGACCAAAACAGCCCATGTTGCCTTCAGTGTTTCAACGGGCACTCAGCGTTAATTCAGACAGACACAGAAAAATAACGAATGCGGTGGGGTGTTTTATAGCCAAAGACATGCAGCTCTATTCCGTTGTTGATGATATAGGATTTCAACATATGATTAAGACACTCGAGCCGCGTTACGAAATCCCTTCACGTACCCACTTCAGCAGCAAAGTTATTCTTGAACTGTACAACGAAATGCAGAGCAAAATTGAGAACGAACTTGCAAACGCACAATACACAGCTCTGACAACTGATAGTTGGACCTCCAGGGCAACTGAAAGTTACTTAACTGTGACAGTTCATTACATATTGGACTGGAAAATGGAAAGCTCCATTTTAGAAACATACCCCCTTTTTGAAAGCCACACAAGCAGCCATTTGGCCGATGCACTGATGAGTGTATTGACAGACTGGAAGTTAGACAGACCGATCACCACCATTGCAGTCACCACAGATAATGCACAGAACATGGTGAATGCCATAAAAGAAGCGGCTGGACTAGGGCCACATATAGGATGTTTCACACACATTCTAAACCTTGCAGCCAAAAAGGCAGTAGTACTTCAACAGATAAGCCATCTGTTGAGTAAGGTCAGAAGAGTTGTGACATTTTTCCATAAAAGCACAACAGCTGCTCATGCCCTGAAAGTCAAACAGGAAATGCTAAATCTACCTGTACACAAACTAATACATGACTCCACAACTCGATGGAATACCATTTATGACATGATGGAAAGATATTTGGAGCAACAGCCTACCATCTACTCTGCCCTGATGGACAAAAATATTAAGAAGAATGTCAAGGACATTGCAGTGTTGTCTGACACTGAAGAGGAAATGATTAATCTGCTCAAACCCCTCAAGACAATCACCACCCTCTTGAGCACCGAAACAACTCCCTCTCTGTCAATGGTCCTTCCTCTAAAGCATATGTGTCAAACTCAAGGCCCGCGGCCACATCCGGCTCAGCGTGTAATTATATCAGGCCCGCGAGATTATTTTATATATTATTGTTATTAATGAACCAGCGATATGAAGCGCTGGTAACACAAACTATAGATCCCATAATGCAGCGCTTCAGCTGCCTTGCCAAACACTTCCTGCTAGGGCTTTGCAATATGGCATAAAATTCATATTGCGGTATAATTTTAACCGTAGTCGGTATGTATTGCGGTATATGATTTGATCTGTAAATTTCAATACACTATAACTGTTTATGAAAGGGTAACATATATCCATAGCAAAGGCATTGCAGCAGGAAGTTTTATAGTAAACTGTTAAAACGTTTGAAAGTAGTCATGAATGAAAAAATATGAAAACATTTAAAGTAACTTCGCTGGTTTTGTCTTACATTAAAAATACAGGTTGGTTTTGTAAACTGTATAGGTAAGCAGAAAACAAGACACAGAACTAGACTGGTGTCATAACTCCATCTATATTAGTATGACCATCTCTCCCATAAAGGTCCTGCCAGGCAAAGTCCTGCAGGGGTACGGGTACCCGCAAATTTTGTTGAAACGGGTGAAAAATATTCTACTTTGTCGGATATGGGTTCGGGTCGGGTCAGACTCAGGAGAGCTAAATTGCGGTTTTCAAAACATCGTGTGCCAACAAATACCCTAGGGCTATATTTTAGTGAGAAAACTCCCTGCATTCAAAATGATAAAACGTAAAATCCATATCAGTTTATGCCTGCACGTGCATTCCCTGAAAACTCTCCCACTTTCATTTTCAAAAAATGCATGCGATCTCCTGCAGTTGTTCGAAATGGATGCTGAAGTAGTCAGCTGAGGCCATCAGCTGTGGACGATATCCTTTTTTGCACAGCAGCAAACGTTAGCTTATATGAGATCTCCGTCTCTGACGTCATAAGCGGGAGAGTGGTGTATCCCTTGTTCTGATTGGTTGATGGGTTATAGCCATTTGGTGCCCTAATGCTTGTGCCACGTGTTGCTGATTGGGGGGGGCATTTGGTTTCCGTTAACTTTAATAGGATAAGAATACAATGCATGCATTTATTAATGTATTTATTATTGTGTTATTTTTAATTACATTTTAAGGAATAATAAAACATATAGCAGGATGAATGTAAGCCAGCGTGTCCGCGCTCAGCGTGGGCTCCATCCCAAGTAGACGCAGGCGCCGGTGTATTTTAAAAGAAGAAAGCACCAAAACGTTTAAAGAAGAAAAACTTTAGTGTTTTTTAAAAATAAAGAAAAGCAGGATGAACTTAAACAAGTACAAACATGCCCGAACGAAGCACTGCTAGTTTAAGCACAAAGACAAAAAACATTTTAAACTTTTAAACAAGTAAGCTAGTGCATGCGCGTCGTATTTTAAAAAGAAGAAAGCACTTAAACTCATTGCATTTAACCAAAATGTTTAAAGAAGAAAAACTTTTTAGAGGTATTTACCAGTGTTAGGATGAAGAAAACATTTAACCAGCAAACATTTGCCCCTTGCAGCTCAGCCACATGCGTCTGGTCCTTCCGAAGAATGCACTTGAAATGACAAACGCACTCACGCAGACCTCAAATTTCAAAATGGCGATGACAGCGGAGCGTCTGTTATTTCAAATAAACCCCTTAACCATAACGTTTATTAAGTAACGAAGCACTTTTCTGTCAATGTGAATAATAAAGTAAAGTGCCCTAAGCATTTCGACAAGAAGAAGCAAGGAATAACGCGGGTAATCTTTGTTAAAATCAGTGCATGCGCTCTCTGTCTCTCACGGGGCACCCCGGACTATGGCGCCACCGAGACTTTTGGGGTATCGGGGCCATTATACGCACCTGTTGTTGGAAACTCCAGACAAGAGTCAAGGTTCCCCGTTCCCAGGCAATTATAGCCATTTGCTGTAATATCATAAAGCATGCATCAAACAAAAAAGAATAATGATTGGTAAATGACATAAGCATACCCCTAACAAGCTGGCACTGGAAAAAGCCGCAGTCTACTAATGCTTTAAACTAGAAACAATTATCTTTAACATAAATGTACTGTTTTAATACACTGTTTGATATTATGTATGTGAATAGACTACACAATAAGTTTTAGGGCTGAACTCATGTGTTTTAACAAAATGTTGCACAGACGAATTAAGTGCTGTCTGGCCTATTCGCACATGTCCCCAGCATGCACTAGAAAGTTATGTGCAAAAACCTTTGCTTCAAGATTCGATATGGAAGTTAGTCGACATAGTTTTGCAGATTTAATAAAACAAGACACCGCAAGAATTGTGTTCGTTCCAGCGATGGGACCCTCGGCCTAACCCAACATGGACGCCTCGCAAACAGTGGAGAGAGTGGAAGCAGTGACCTACGGGTAACCGATCCCCTGCATCTCGAATCTATCAGGAAAAAATTGGATATGTTTTGAACAAACTGCTGGCATTTTTTCTAACAGTGATGACATGGGCACAGCGGGAGCTGGCGAGACAGGGTAAGCATTGGGGGTAACATTCTTGTAACATGATTACCTACAAGAAAATGTGTAGTCATCATTGTGACACAGACAAGGATATTGCTGCAACTAAGACTATACCTAAATCAACCATTTACCGGATCATTAAGAACTTCAGAGAGACAGTCAATTGTTGTGAAGAAGGCTACGTTAAGGCCAATTAATTCTAGCAAGCACCAGGACTGTCTCCTAAAGTTGATTTAGTTCCGGGATGGGGCGAAGACTTTTGGAGGATGGCCTAGTGTTAAGCCCCAACATCACCATTCATGTGTGGCATTGCTTCTCAACTAAGGGAATTTTGGTTTCTTTCTTTGTGCCTTGTTTGTGATACCTGTCTTTGTTATTCCCTGGGATTAAATTTTGTGTTTTTGTTAGTTTGAGTTCCTTCAGTTAATTATTAGTTTCACCTGTTACCTGTTTTCTTGTGCCAATGGTTGTGTATTCTACCCTGATTGCTTGTTATCCTGCACCCTCCACGACTGGTTAATTGTTTTCACCTGTCCTGTATTATTCTTGTTATCCTTTTGTATTTAAGTTCCTGATCCTGTTCTGTTCCTCCTGGAGTGATTGATATTTGTCAGTGTAGTATTTCTTGTGTAGCTCCTAAAGTGTATTTCATGTCTTAGTGGTCACCCTATGTTTTGTTATTTGTTGCCTGCCTGCTTGCTCCTTGTTGCCCCGACCTTTTGAAATTAGTCGTCATTTTTTCCATTTTTAGTTTTGACCCCTCGCAATCCATTTATTTTGTAGTGTTCTTAGTGTGTTCAGTTTTGTTTAATAAACCCAGTGTTCCTGTGAGCCGCCAGTGGCTTGTCCACATTGTGTTCTTGCCTGCACTATGCCATATCCGTGTGCCAGAAACCTTCCGGGTCCATGACACATGTTTGGATTCACAGTGAGTTTTATAAATATCCCTAATCTCTACCGTCACATTTTGCTTCTTGGTGTGTAATTTTAAGTTTGTGCATGTCATCAGCTATAAAGGTATACCATACCTAATTTTGTCATTAGAAAAGTAAACAAAGCCAAGCACTCCTAGCTGAACAGGGCGCAGTGCACTGCTCATTTAATACACTGGAGCTGGTCTAACATTAAACACTCGTTTAGATAAACTGCCTCAGAAAGACGACATATATAATTTATGTGAGAGGTCTATGCTGTTCTAATAAATTACTTTTTGTGAATACAATTTTTATATAAGGAACATAAAAATGATTCCAATCCGACTAGTGTTTTTGACTACAGTTAAGTTAGCCTCATATTCAATATTCAGTTTTCTGGCTTTAATGCTTTTAATGGAAGGTAGGATGTTTTAACTGACAGAATTTTCATGCCCTGTACACAGATAACGATGCAAGCCAATTATTTTTGCTGTTCGATCCATTTCATGATTTGTGCAAAATAGCGTTAGTAGCTAATAAAATACTTTTGGCAATATAGTGTATTGGGAAACCCCTCCAAGTCATTCAGTTCAGGTTTTCTAATCACTTCTATAACCACAGCAGTATAAAATCAAGCACCTAAGCATGCAGACTGCTTCTATAAACAAACATTTGCAAAAGAATGGGTCCCTCTCAGCTCAGCGAATTCAAGCGTAATGCTGTGATACGATGCCACCTGTGCAATAAGTCTCTTTGTGAAATTTCCTCGCTACTAAATATACCACAGTCAACTGTTAGTGGTATTACAACAAAGTAGAAGCAATTGAGAACAACAGCATCTCAGTCACAAAGTGGTAGGCCACGTAAAATCAAAGAGTGGGGACAATTTAAGCTACAGACCTCCAAATTTCATATGGTCTTCAGCTCAAAAACAGTGTGTAGAGAACGTCATAAAATGGGTTTCCATGGCCGAGCGGCTGCATCCAAGCCTTATATCACCAAGTGCAATGCAAAGCATCAGTGGATGCAGTGGTGTAAAGCATACTGCCACTGGACTCTGTGTTCGTTGGAGTGACAAATCACGTTTCTCTGTCTGGCAATCCAATAGATGAGTTTGGGTTTGATTCTCGCCAGGAGAATGGTACTGACTTGACTGCATTGTGTCAGGTGTACAGTTTGGTGGCGGGGCATTATGGTGCGTAGTTGATTTTCAAGGGTTTGACTTGGGCCATTAGTTTCAGTGAGCTTTTAATACTGCAGCATTCAAAGGCATTTTAGACAATTTCATGCTCCCAACTTTGTGGAAACAGTTTGGGGATGGCCCTTTCTGTTCCAACATGACCAGTGCACAAAGCAAGGTCCATAAAGACGTGGATGAGCGAGTGTGGTGTGGGGGAACTTCACTGGCCTGCACAGAGCCCTGACCTCAACCCAATACAACACCTTTGGGATGAATTAGAGCGGAGACTGTAAGCCAGGTTTTCTTGTCCAACATCAGTACCTGACCTCACAAATGCTGGAAGAATGATAAAAAAACATAAACCCACAGCCAAACCTTGTGGATAGCCTTCCCAGAAGAGTTGAAGCTGTTATAGCTGCAAAGGGTGGGCCAACTCTGTATTAAAGCCATTAAAGTTTTAATGTCATTAAAGTTCATGTCTGTGTAAAGACAGGTGTCCCAATACAAAAATAGTGTAATTTATTAATACAGAGTAATACTATGAAAGACAATTATATAGAACCTTGACAGCTTGTACTAATCTACACAACAGAGCAAGAGTGTTAACAGGCTGGATCTAACTGGTAGGGAGGTTCGCTCACCAAGGCACCACGCAGGTGCCCCATACACACCACAATCACAGCAATTCTCCTCTGTATTTAAAGCCATTTATTTATTATTGTTCATAGTTCATTGTGTGTCTATTGTTTGTCATTTGTTGTGTCTAATGTTACTACTGTTATGTGTGTGTGTTGCTCCGCTATGCTTTTTAAATTGCCTCTTGGGGACAAATAAAGTTTTTTTTTAATTTGAATTTGAATTATTTAGAAGGCACTTAAAAACATCCACCCATCCATCCATCAACTGCACCACAACTGAATGGCATCCAACCTTTCCCCCTGAAGCTTGCAGACCAGCTAGAAAACAGCTGGCAGCAAAGAAGAAATTAATTTTCAAAGATGAGTAGGAAACTGTCTTGGTTGACATGGTAACTACTAACAATGCCATAAGACTTCAGGAAATCTGAGACCGTATTCCGGCAGACAACACAGTATTTGACAAGTGTCAACACTGCAACAATTCCAGAGGCCTATAAAAGCATAAATTAAATGTGAAGCACTTATAGACTGCCCCATTTGAGAGGAACAGTGTATATGTAAAGGAACTTAGATGCCAGTATGTCCAGGTAAGAGGTCTATTTAATATAAATGTCTTGTTCTTATTCTTTTCATGTGTGTGTAAAGGCAGGTGTCCCAAAACTTTTGGCAATATAGTGTAGGTCATTTCACCTGTGATAAGATATTGGTTTAGCAATTTGGGTGCATGGAAACTGCACACGCCTTTGTTTTCCAAATTTTTTTTATAGATGAATTTTAATACATTTTTGATTAATCACATATATCCATACTGTATAATGTACAATATAACAATAAATGAATGGGTTAATAACTTTAAAACTTGCCAAAACAGACACATCTAGTAAAGTGTGCTTTGATCAGTGGACTATAGGGAACAATGCACATCCCTTGGATTTTCTGATCATTTTTTCTGTAATAGTTATTAATTATTATATTGCATCTATTTAATGCACAATGGGGCAACACACTAATGGGGAAATACAGTATCACCAAAAGAAAATGAGACTGGCATGTCCTGTCAAGTGTGCATTCATCAGTGGACTCTGGGGGATAATGTACACCCCTTGGATTTTCAGTATCATTTTGTCTACAACAGTTATGCAATTATTATTTTGTATACATATTATATACCATTGGGGCAACACATGAATACATGCAATTTTATTTATATAGCGCGTTATCACAACATTACATTGTCTCAATGCGCTTTACATTTCTGCCACATAAAGACCCCCCAGTGAGTAAGCCGAAGGCGATGGTGGCAAGGAAAAACTCCCTAGGAGGAAGAAACCTTGGGAGGAACTTGGGAGGGTTAATAGCTCGACAACAAAATGAGACAGGCATGTCTTGTCAAATGTGCATTGATCAGTGGACTCTGCAGGACAAGGCACACTGCTTGGATTTTAAGGGTCATTTTCTCTGCAATAATTATAAATAATTATATTGTATCTATATTATATGCCACTGGGGCAATACCTGAATGGGTTAATAACCAGATAGGTTTTCCAATTAAGGGAGACTATTATAGCCATCTGATCTTGCACTCTGATGCGAGATCTTCTAGAGTTTTCTCTGAGTTTGAGCGTATTCCGATTTCTGACCTGTGTTCTGCCTCTTTGACCCCGAGTTTTTGTTCAGCTCCATTGATGCCCAACATGAATACCCGGACCACAAACCTTGTCAAGCCCTAAGATCGACTCCGTACATCGCCTGACCCCAGCCTGCCCCACGACAATGATCCTGCCAGCTTCTTGGGATTAACAGACTTCTTTTTATATTAAAGTCTCTCTGCATCTGATTCCACATTAGCATCCTCTTTTCCCCTACAAAGACCCTTACAACAACTTACTTTGAAAAACCTTTATGTTACATTTTAAATCACCTGTACAACTTACTTTGAAAATATTTGTACATTTTCAGTAACCAAAAGGTAGTTTCCCCAGCAGTCAACAATCTGCATTTGTCGTATACGACCCTGACCTTTTTATCAAGAGGCCTATTAAACAGGCAAAAACCTTTCATGTTGTGTTCTATTTTGTTATACGAGTGCGTCATTATAGGGGGATTATTCCTGCATCCTCTGATGCAGTTTTCAATGAATTTGGTCATATTGTGAAAGTTTACCTTTTGACAGGTTTCGGAATTTAGAGTTATGCTGTTACAGTTCAACTGTGTTTTCCTATTGTTGAGTGGGTAACAGTAACTTTTTAACCTGTCAACTTTTTAGTAGTGAAGCCCAAAAGTTTTGCATTTTCTGAACTTATCACAGGGGCTAGCAGTCTGCCCCTTAACAGGGCAGATCCATTTTGTGCGGTGTCGCTCAAAGCACATATTGTTTAAGCATCTACTATCACAACACTCACACACTATCGCCATGTCGGTTTCACCTTCCCTACAATTAGTCTAACAGATGTTGCAGAATTTTTCAGAATGTGTGTGAGGCAAGTCGTACCCTACATGCAAACGTGGCTCACCCCAACAAAGCCTGTGATGCATTTAATACCATAAAAATTCTGTTTGTGCAAGAAGACATATACTACCCGTAGATTTGGCAGTCAGCTAAATTTGGAGATTGTTTGAATATGTTTGTTGAAAATACACCACAGCTTTGCAATGAATGAATTTCTTGAATTTGATAATGTCATTCAAAGCGACAGTGTGGTCGCAGGTAAATCCCGCTTTCTTAAGTAATTCCAGACTCAGCTTTTCAGCTGTGGCGTCACTGAGGTTTCCATGGAGCAGATGAGCCAAGTTTATGGTAACACACGTTCTGTTGTCGTTTTTAATGATAAACACGTGTTTGGCTTTTTATAAATTATTTCTGTAGCTAGCATGGACTGCAGTTTTCGTTTCTTCCTAACGCCGTATGGGATATTGATTACATCTACAATTACTTCTATGTTGGAATCGTCTAAAATTTCTTGATTAGACTGAACCAGGTGATCCAGCAATTTCTGGAAGTCTGTCAGTTCCCCCTCCCCATACTGTAATGTTTGTGAGAGCTCATTGTTTAAAGAGTCACCACACAGGGTGACCTGTATATAAGCCCCCACCCCCCTCCCCCCGTGTGGCATAAGGTATCACCTCATTCAGAATATTTTGAATCCCCCTGATTACATTTTTGTAGTATTTGCAGAAATTTGCACCATTTCTAGGCTGCGGAATATTTAGAATCTGCCTAATATGTACATTTTTATTTCAGCGAGATAAACTGAAATATACTAGGATATGGGGCATTGACGACAATGCCCTCATCCCCAGAAGGTTAATGAGAATATGACTGCAGAGTTTTTCCTTTTATTTTCTGGAAGTTTTATACAGCCACATACCGGGTCACGCTGCATGAAGAGGCATCCTCCTACTCCAGACTGGCAGCCACGCTTAAGCAGGCTTTCCAGAAAGCATAAAATGCACTCTTCAGCAACCACATGGACCTAGATGGATGCCTCCCTGTCACATACTCCATGGTTAGAGGCTCGTCCTGGATCATGCCAATAATCACCGTTGGACAATCATATTCTGGTAACTCCGTCAAGAACTTCACGCTCATAGCATGGGCTCCAACACCTTCAGACAACTCCCACTCATATTCATAAGCACCAATAAGCGAAGCCATTTTATTCTTCATATCAGTCTCTAAAATGTCATATCATCACTAAAATGGCATGCCAACCATATTTAGAAAAACAAATTATATATATATAATCTACCCATTCATGTATTGTCCCATTTGATATCATACGGATACACTGAAAAATAAGCGTGTACCCCTTTGTGTTTTTCCCGCAACGATTTTCTCAACTTTGAAGGTTTTATCTCTGTCTGGTCAGATCTTTTGTAGCTCTTCGGCGTACTCTCTATGGTCTCACTGTCATAATGGCTTAATCTTATCATTTTGATGGTACTGTGGCAGGTGTTATTGTAAGCACTCACTAGATCTTGCACAATGTCCACATACCTTCTTGTATTATTAGCCATAAAATAGCTTCACATTTGTGTTTTTAACGTGCGGTTAAACCTTTCCACTACAGATATATGCCTTGACATCGTTACCACTGGCGAAATGTATTATCCCATTGTCACGTTCAGGTGCGGACGAGCAGGCGAGCGGGCAAGCAAGCAGGCTGGCAGGCAGGAGAACAGGTACAAGGGCTTTATTGGAGCTGGGTAACGCACACGACATTCAACACCCATCACAACACAACACATGCAATGACTAATCTGGCATACTGGGGAAAGACGTGGACTAAATACACAGGATAGGCAGGAATTAACAGGACACAGGTGATCACAATCGGGGTAGGAACACGAGGTAACGAGGTGGGCATGGCACACAGGAGGATCGGACGGGGCTGATCATGACAGAACCCCTCCCCAAAGGCGCGCACTCCGGGAGCGTCTCAGGGGAGGCGATGGAGGAGACAGAACCGGGAGAACAGGACCTGGAAAACAAAACAAGACCATCAACGCAAGACCATCACGGGGAACAGGACGGAAATGCAAAACAGGCACAAGGGCAGAAGCTAAGACAAAACCTGACACAAAACGGGAAAGGCAGAGAGACAGACAAGGAAGGGAGACACCGGGGCAACACAGGCAGGTGGAACAAAAGGGCCAGGAGTGAACGGAGGTGGAACAGAGGGACACAGAAAAAAGACAGGCGGGACAAAGGGACCAGAAGGGAATGAAGGAGGGACTAGGGGAGCCCGAGAGAGCCCAGACGGGCGACGGGCGGGGGCCAGAGGTGCCGCAGGGGAGAGGGAGCAGGGAGCTGGAGGGAACCACACAGGGGCCAAGGGAACGGGACGAGGGCGAGGCGGAGGGGACACGGAGGGAGCAGGAGGAAACACCAGGAAAGGCAGGCAGGAGGGGGAAACAGGGGGGCCCAGAGGCGACCGACATGGCCCCGGAGTCGACGCCGAGGACCGGCACCGAGGTACTGGGGGGGGACTCGAAGGCGACTGCCGACCCCGAGCTGCAGGAATCACAGGCAGCCCTGGAGGCCCCGCCAAAGAGAGCGAGGGCGAGCCAGGGAGCAGGGCGGGCGGGACCCGGGCCCGACGCCTGTGTCCCCATTCCTCACAGGACACTGATAGGCGGGGTCCCACTGGGCATTGGTCCCGGAAGGGCAAGGGAGAGGCAGTCCAAAGGGAGGTCCCCGAGGGGTCCCAGTCCAGCTCCTCCTCCTCCTCAGAAGAGTAAGGAGTCAGGACCTCCTTGGGGGCCGAAGTCCGAGTCTCTGGACAGACGAGCGGAGCAGGACGGGCTGGTCCAGAGAGGCGGGCAGGACGGGCTGGTCCGGAGAGCAGGGCTGGTCCAGAGAGCAGGTCAGACGAGCCAGGCTCGGGTGAGCGGCCAGAAGAGGCCGCCTCGGAGAGCTCGGCGTCGGCCGCGGGTGAGTGGCCAGAAGAGGCCGCCTCGGAGAGCGCGAGTGGCCAGAGGGGGCACCTCGGAGGGTGCGGGCACGCGGCCAGCAGGGGGCGCTTCGGCCGCAGGCGTACGGTCACCAGGGGGCGCCTCAGGTGAAGCAGTAGTGTCCACGGGCATGCGGCCAGCAAGGAGCACCTCGGAAGGTAGGAACACGAGGTAACGAGGTGGGCGTGGCACACAGGAGGATTGGAAGGGGCTGATCATGACACCCATGTTTCTCCATAAGCTTATGAAACGATGTGTTAAAAAAACAATTGCCCTGCAATCGGTTTGCAGCTTTTTAGGGATCCTGCCTTCAGAGAGAATGTTTTCAAACACTTTCTTTACCTCTGCACCTGTCTTGCTTTTAAGGCACCGAACCCATGCATATTTTAGTACATCAACATGTATTTAAAATCATCATTCTGTTCCACGTAAGCAACATGTCCACCAAGTCAACCTGCTATTGAGAATCGATATTAGTCACAAAGACTCTATTCCTTTTAAAGTTAAACCTGATTAGTTTATGTAATGTGTATGCATCTTCACCAGACAGCCATGTCGCAATTTGCTTCTTATTTATATTATACACTCCTTCTTCATCTATCAGCGATCTGTATAATCTATCGGGACCTCCAAAAGACCCAGGGTTTGATGGCGTTTAATAGGCACATTTGAAGTGCATGTTATCCATTGTGAACCTCTAGCAATAATGACACAGTGTTTTCTTGACTCAACTCATTTTATTTAGAAAGCTTGTAAAAATTTCCAGCCACACATTTTGACAACCATAGTTCAGCGTTTACACACCAACCAGAGTCTGCTCGACAGCACCTTCACACACTTTCACGGTTGCGGGCTGTGGATTGAACATTGTGACCACTTTCGTGATGACATATTTAAACCATGATCTATACAGCTTTTTGATCAACTTTTCAAAATTACCGAAGTAAAATGGCTCTGGATCGTACAGGCACGTGTGCCAATGCTGGCTTGGGTGGTTCACAGAGCACCCAACACATTTTCTCCTCGATTACTCAATCCAAAATACAGGCCAGTTCCCCTTTGATTATCTTGATGGCAGAGTCGGTGATGCTCCCATCCACAGCATCTACAGATAATGACAGCGCAGCAAAACCCTCGCAGAGCTCGTCCATCATCGGTGCAGGGGTTCGCGATGTGTCCATTATGTCGGAGGCCTCATGCAGAGGTTGTTGTTGTGACCCAGGCCGCACAGCCCAGGTCGGGCTAGAAGGAGGCGTTGGTGGCAGGATGGGGCCTGCTGCGGTGCGAGTTGTGGAAGCTCTGGTAGGTTGTCCAGCTGCTGTTCAAAAGGCCACAATGGGTTCCGCTGGAAGTACCATTGCACGGTCTTCTCTCATCTCGTTGGTTGTCATCACCAGAAGTGGGTCGATCCCCCCACAACCACACTTTGTTAAAAAAAAATTCTCAAGTTTTATACAGATTTGTTCATTATGTGAGAATATGCTGCACAGTGCCCCCTGCTTGCGCTGTCTCGGCGGCTTGCGTGGAGCCCAAGGCGAGTTTAGCAGTGCCAAGTTACGGGTAGGTGTCATTGAACTCCTTGCGGGCTCTGTCTGTATGAGATTAGCAACAACTTGTCCCCTGGCTGCCATTTTGCCCCCAATTTGATAACCAGCTCTTTAAAGAAAATAGTTTCTATGTGCATACGCTACAGGAGAGTGAGTGAGAGAGACAGAGAGCACATGCGCTCATTTTAACAAGGATTACCCACGTTATTCCTTGATTCTTGTTGTCGAAATGTTTAGGAAGCTTTACTTTATTATTCACAGAAAAGTGCTTCGTTACTTAAAAAAAGTTACGTCTGCGCAAGCTTCCTGGATCGTCATTTCACCTGCATTCTTCGAACAGAGTGCACGCACATGGCTGAATGGGGCTAAATGTTTGCTGGTTAAATGTTTTCTTCAACCTAACACTGGTAAATACTGCTAAAAGTTATTCTTCTTCTTTAAACATGTTGGTTAAATGTAATGAGTTTAAGTGCTTTCTTCTTTTAAAACGAGTTTCTTTTAAAACTAGTTTAAACTCAGCGTTTGCTCTTCTGACAGTGCTTTGTTCGGGCATGTTTGTACTAGTTCCACCTGCTTTCTTTTTTAAAAATACACCGGGCACTTGTGTCTACTTGGGATAGATCCACACGCTGACTGCATAAGCACTTGGCTTACATTCATCCTGCTATATCTTTTGTTATTCCTTAAAACATAATTAAAAATAACACATAAATAAATACATGCAATGTATCTTTAGTCTATTAAAGTTTAACGGAAACCCCCCCAAACCACATGGCCCCCCTTATCAGCAACACATGGCATAAGCATGTATGATACCATATATGGACATAAACCCTAGACCAATCAAAACAAGGGATACACCCCTCTCCCGCTTCTGACATCATAGATGGAGCCCTCAATTAAGCTCCGCCCATTGTACCACATACCTCTCTCTCAGCAGACAAAGCACATACAGAATACTCGTATTGCAAGACCTCGATCGTTTATCAAGTCATAATTTATAAAAAAATTTGCTCATCTTTCAAAACACTCGCAAACCAAGTTACTCGCAATCCAAGGTTTTACTGTATTAAGAAAGTTATTGAAATTGTGTATTTTTAAGATAATGGATATCTCAGAGTATTTTCCAATCAGAGTTGAGAATTTGTTCCTTATAACCTAGCTCAAAATAATCTGTGCAGCATTAATAAGGCAGACATATCAGTAATTAGTGCCTGTAGTTTGGTGCCTTTAGGATTTTCCAGGTGAGAGTTAGGCAGGGGGCCTTCTGTGGCCTTCAAATTGTCCCATCAATTTTCGATGATATTCAAGTCAGGGGACTGTGATGGCCATTCCAGAACATTGTACTTCTCCCTCTGCATGAATGCCTTTGTAGGGCCCCAGTCCCTGAATTAGCCAAACAACCCCACAGCATGATGGATGTAGCAGGAGTTTTTCTTGGAATGTGGTGTTCATCTTCTGCTATGCAAAGCACTTTTTTATGACCAAATAACTAAATTTTTGTCTCATCAGTCCAAAGCACTGATCTGAATATGGCTTGTCTAAATGTTTGTGGCGTAAGTTAAATATTTGAGTGCAGTAAGGGCTTCTTTCTCATCCGCCTGCCATACAGATGTTCTTAGAGTGCTGAGTGTCGTCTACAGTGTCGTCTATGACCAATATATGTAAAACTGAGGCTGATGTGATACTAAGCCTAGCTAAACTCAAAATAAATAAATCACAGAATTACTGGATTACTGGAAAAATAATGGAAGCTATAATCCAAGTGAAAATGGTAGATTACCTGGATGCAAATAACATTATGAGGGATACCCAACATGGATTTCGGAGAGGTAGATCCTGTTTAACGAATCTACTTGAGTTCTTTGAGGAAGCTTCAAGTGAAACTGATCACAAAAAGCCCTACGATGTGATCAACTTAGATTTCCAGAATGTCTTTGCACAAATGGCTCCTGCTTAAGATCAAAGGTGCAGGGATTTTAGGAACTGTGGCAGGTTGGATCGAAAACTAACTGACAGGAAGCAGTGAGTAGTTATTACTAATGTCACAGTGGCCTGCGTTAATAGTGGGTTCAAA
>JAODKF010000104.1:110070-126670 GCA_026779585.1 Mormyrus proboscirostris
GACAGTCTGCAGTTAAAGCACATCTTGTTCGTTTCATTTGATATCCATTGTGGTGGTGTATAGAACCAAAAATGTTAGCATTGTGTCGATGTCCCAATATTTATGGACCTGACTGTATAAAAATTAGAATACTTGATGATGAAGATTAGATTGCACTAAAATTTAAAATTTAAGAAATAAGGCACAAATAGCACTACATGGTGTTGGTTGTAGCAAACAGTGGGAGCTGAGAAACAAGACAGCTCCTGAAGTTGTGAAATAATATTTACAGTGCCCTCCACAATTATAAGCACAGTAAAGATGTGTAAAAAAAAGGTTAGAAAAAAATCAACCTTTTGGTGAAGCAGTTTCTTGTCACACTGAAAAATGTATTAAAATCCAACCTTTCTGTCACGCCCAGCTCCGTCCGATCCTCGTGTGTGCCATGCCCACCTCGTTATCTCGTGTGATTCCCGGATTGTCAACACCTGTTTCTTGTTCCGTTTGCTCTTGCTTGTGTATTTAGTCCACGTCTGAGTATGTCTCGAGAGATCGGTCATTGTATTGTCATGATGTTTGTCCATGTCTCGCCGGATTCCCCAAATAAACCCTGTTTCCTTGATGAGTCATGCAGCCCTGCGTCTTCGTTCACCTCCATACGTGACAGAATGACGGATTTCCCGCAAAGCACAAAGCGACAGTCCAAGCACCACCGGCTCCGGCTGTTGCAGGAATTTGTGTATTGGCGCCCCCAGCCAGAAGTCGAGGAGGACCCCGTTGCCCTGGATCTGGCCAACCGGGGCACGGACCTCCTCGAGAAGGAGCACCCACCAGGTCAGGACTATCCCCTCCGGCGGGCAAGAAAAGTTCTTCAACGCCTGAGAAACAGAACTGAGAAGCGATGGGATGAACGCGTTGCCTGGAGCGTGGACGACGCGTCTGAGCCGGCTCCGCCCTCTACCACCCTCTGGCTGACCGCACTTCAGTCCAGCCCGTCCAGCCCTGCTCGTCTGCCCAGCCCTGCTCGTCCGTGGTTGAGGTTGCACCACTTGCAGCCACCCCCACATCCTTGCCGGCCACCTCCCCTGGAGAAAAGACTCCTGACCCCCCAGCATTAGACCGAGTCCCCGAGGAGGTCCCGGACCCAGAACCCAACTCCTTTCTCCGGTGAGGAGGAGGAGCTTCAGTAGGACCCCTCGGGGACCTCCCTGATGACTCTCTCTCCCTTGCCCCACCATGACCGACGCCCTTCAGGAACCCCATAAGGGAAGGGGACATAGGTGTTGGGCCCGGGTCCCACCTGCCCTGCCCCTTGGCTTGCCTGTTCGGCCCCTGGCTGTAGCTAGGAGGCTGCCTGCGGGGCCTGCACTGCCGGCTCGGCGGTCACCTCCGGGTCCTCCCCCAGTTCCTTGGTGCCGGTCCTCGGCCTCGCCTCTGTGTTGGCTGCCTCCGGGCCCCCCTACTCCGGCGAGGTGTTGGACGGTGCCTTCGCCGGCTCTGGCTTCGCCCACGCCTGCCCCCGCCGGTGATCCCTCCTGCTCCCTCCATGTCCCCTCATCCCGTTCCCTCGGCCCCAGTGGGGTTCCCTGCGGCTCCGGCCTCCCTCTCACCTGCAGCTCCTCCGGCCGCTGCCCGTCGCCCGCCTGGGCTCCTTTGGGGTCCCCTTTGTCCTCTGTCCCAGCCTGTCTGGTCTCCCCTGTCTGCTCCTCGTCCCTGTTTCTCCTGTGTTCACTCCTCCCCCTGTGGTTCCTCCGTTCTCTGTGCCTTCGGTGTTTCCCGCTCAGGTATGCCTGTCCGCGTTCCCTGTTCTTTGTTTGGTCATGTCTTTTTTCTTTTCCCTGTTCCGGTTCTGTGTCTCTGTCCTGTTTCTGGTGTCCCGTTAATGTTTTACTTTTGTTTTCCAGGTTTGGTTCCCTCGTCTCGTACATTGCCTCCCCTCGGGCGCGCCCGGTGTGTGTGCCTTTGGGGGGGGGGGGGGGTTCTGTAACGCCCAGCACCGTCCGATCCTTGTGTGTGCCACGCCCACCTTGTTACCTCGTGTGATTCCCGGATTGTCAACAACTGTTTCTTGTTCCGTTTGCTCTTGCCTGTGTATTTAGTCCGCATCTGAGTACGTCTCGAGAGATCCGTCATTGTATTGTCATGATGTCTGTCTATGTCTCGCCCTGTTTCCATGATGAGTCACGCAGCCCTGTGTCTTCGTTCGCCTCCGTACGTGACACTTTCATTATTGTAAATTTATTCCAAGAAAAAAAATCCTTCATCAATAATTAACTATCTTTATCAAAAACACATGTGTAATGATTATTGCCACCCCTGGAAATTATAGTGAACACAATGTAACTGAAGCATGTTTCCCCTGTAAATTGTACATCTTTGAGTTGAGTGGAGTGAATAGAAACCTTCAAGATGTAATCCATGAATTCCTAGTTAGCAGGGATACAAACATGAGGTGACACAGACACCCCCTTCATGCTAAGGTATGCCAGAAAAAGCTTTGTTTTGGTAGTTAACCACAAACATAAGCACCTGGAGTTTGAAAAATACAATTACAACTTTGACTGAAACCAAATTGAATGGTCTGATGAAACAAAAATGGAGCCTTTTGGCAAAAAGGTAAAAAGAAGGATGGCTATAAAGAAAGGAACCTTATCCCAAATGTAAAATATGGTGGAGGTTCTGTGATGTTGTGGGACTGTTTTTCCTCCAAAGACCCTAGAAACCTCATTAGGGTACATGGTATTACAGACTCCATGAAATACCAGTACAGTTTATATCAAAATTTGGCTGCCTCTGCCAGGAAACAAAAACTGGACCGTCATTAGATCTTCCAGCCGCATAGTGATCTTAAGCACATGTCCAAATCAACACAAAAATGCTTAGCTGACCGCAGAATCAAGCTTCTGCCATGGTCATCTCAGTCCCCTGTCCTGAACCCCATTGAAAATTTATGGGCTGAGCTGAAGAGCAGAGTGCACAAGAGAGGGCCTAGGACCCTGGATGATCTGGAGAGATTCTGTAAAGAGGAATGGTCTCAGATGCCCTGCTCTGTATTCTCAAACCATACAAAATGTTATAGAAAACTCAGTGCTGTTGTACAGGCAAAGGGATGTTGTACAAAGTATTAAATCCAGGGGTACCATTAATCGAGGCACGTGCTTTTGTTGAAAACAATTATTTCTTGATGATAGATTAGTTTTTCTTTCTATAAATTATTTCAATGAGAGAGTGAGATTTTTCTCACTTTTTCAATGTAATATGAAACTACCTCACCAAAAGGAGGATTTTTACTTTTACTTTTTACAAATCTTTAGAAGGGGTGCCAATAACATTTTGGAGGGTGCTGTAATTTTACAGTACAGTAAGTTTCTTTTTATGTAATGAAATGGTACAGTACAGGTACTGTACCTGTATAATATCAGGGAGGGAGGGGTAATTTCGATATCACTTATTCTAACATCACATTTTTTTTAAATATTACCCAGCTCGAATTGGTGTTGATGACTACCAGAAAGTAAACATTGGTACTCTGTCTACGGAAAAAAAGGAAGGAAGACACTGATAGAAAAACATTATAGACGTTAATAGCAATAATAGACATCTTTACCTTGAGGTCAGTGTTGAGAACCCAAATGAAGGTGCACACAGAGGGATTGGTACCCGACTTGAGAACCACAAATCCTCCTGGACCATTCTCCCCCCTGAGATAATCAAAGATTACAGCAGGAAAAGAGAAATGTTATGACAGGAACCTTGGATATATCATTACTATGCATGTCATCATCACTATAAACAAACTGCACACATGTACTGTAAACCTAGAAACAGTAATTGGTAGTTATTTACTACAAATGATGGACAATACTTTTTTTTTTTAGGAATTTTTCAGGTCATATGCGTCCGTCCTTAACCGAAACACATAATGTGGTACATGACTGCATATTTATAATGGGTTTGCTGATGAACACACACACACACACACACACACACACACACACACACACGGATGCTTGTCTCTTTGTTAATAAAGAACGCGAGTTTTGTCGATAATTGCGGGTGTTGCACGAGCAGCGTTTCTGTCCTTGTACCTTTGCATCAAACACCCGTGGAGCAATATCTAATATCGGTAACGTTAACTCGTTAACTCCACTTTTTTCCCACTCCAGCAGGAACCTGCTTTGAGGGGGTTCTTTTCTGTTTTTTTCGGCCTACCATGATCAATTTTGCTTTATTTTACTTAATTTAAATTAAACGTGGTTCAGTAGGAAGTTATTCTCGGGTAAGTAATTGTTAATTTGGTTATTTTAAAAATTTAAGGTTATCTCTGACCCTATTGGATACTTCAAAAAGTTCCATTTTAAACACTTTATTGTATTAACTATACATTAATTAAATCAAGAAAAAGTTAAATACGCTGTAAAAATATACTGGGCTTGAAGTAAAGGACGGGCACATAATGAGCTAGTTAATTATGGGGCCAGGTCAGTGTTATGTCTGCAAGATGTTTGCGTCCAGTCAGACTTCATCTCTCAGTGATGTAAGTTAGTGGACTCACTCATGGTCAAGGTTCATGACCCAGAGGAGCAATTGGCTCTCATTCAACAAAAAATTGAATTAAGAGAGAGTGTGAATATGCCTTTTAGTGAGATGGTGTGTACACCACAAGCGGGGAGGGGGAGAATGAAGAACACGTAGGTCAAGAAAACTTGGGTGAAGGTAGGGCATACATGTAGAAAAGGGTGCACACAGCTTACAGAGGCGGTATCACCTGATGTGACAGGGTCTAACCGCTTTCAGGAGCTTCCAGCTTTAGAGCTGGAAGAGACTGGGGAGGCAGGAGAGTCCTTGAGCACTGCGGAGCCCCCTCCCCCCAGGAAGAGGGAGGTTGCTGTAGTAGGGGATTCAATTCTTGAATCTTGGTGTAGACAGTTATGTGTGTACCCCTGATAGAGGGTCCCGTACGGTGTTTTGTCTGCCCAGGTAGGGGACCTTCCAAATTGTGTGCACAGGTTTTTGGCCCCAGCCGGGGTGGAACCAGTGGTCATGGTGCATGTTGGCACTAACGATATAGGAAAGGGCAGGAGGGCTGTTCTACAGGATAAATTTATAGAAGTTGCGGATAAGCTTAGAAGCAGAACATTCATGGCGGTATTCCCTGGAATACTTCCCGTGCCACATGTAAGCCAGGCTAAGTCAGCTGAGATAAGGAGATTAAACCTCAACCTAGAATATTGTGTGCAAGTTTGGTCACCATACCTTAAAAAGGACATTGCTGCCTTGAAAAGGGTACAACATAGGGCTACAAGAATGATTCAGTGTCTTAGAGGAATGTCTTATGAGGAGAGGTTAGCTGAGCTGAATCTATTCAGCCTTGCGCATTTTTTCAACTTGTCACACTGAACTCCGCAGTTTCGTCTCTCTGTATACTTGTATATGGCTGAGATGACAATAAAGCTTACTTTGAGTTGACTTTAACTGAGGCACACAGTGAGTAAAAGTTGCCAACACTCTTGATTCAATAACTGTCTAGTTCCAAACTTCCTCTAGCATTAAACCCAGCACAAAAAACTGTGCGCTGAGTGCTTCATGGAATGGGATTCCATAGATGAGCAGCTGCATGCAAGCTTCACATCACCAAGCATGATGCCTTGCGTTAGATGGAGTGGAGTACAGCATGCCACTACTAGACTCTGGAGCAGTGGAGTGACGAATTACACTTCTCTGTCTGGCAGTGATGGATGAGTCTGAGTTTGGCAGATGCCAGAAGAATGTTACCTGCTTGACTACACTGTGCCAAATTTAAAGTTTTGTGGAGGGGAATCATGGTTTGGGGTTGTTTTACAGGAGTTGGTTTAGGCCCCTTAGTTGAATGAAATTTTTAATGCTTCAGCATACCAAGACATTTTGGACAGTTCTATAATTCCAACTCTGGGAACATGGGGAAGGCCATTTTCTGTGCTAGCAGACATGGTTGGGTGAGTTAGGCGTGGAAGACCTTGACTGACCACACAGAGCCCTGACCTCAACCCTATCTAACATCACTGTGATGAAGTAGAACAGAGTTTGCAATCCAGACCTTCATGTCCAACCTGTCTGAGGTGTCTAACCTCACAAATGCTGTTCTGGATGAATGGGCAAAATATCCCATGGACACACTTGAAAATCTTGTGGAAAGCCTTCCCTGAAGAATAGCAGCTGTCGTAGCTGAAAATGGGGGACCAACTCCATATTGATGCCTATGGATTTAGAATGGGATGTCATAAAAGTTCCTGTAGGTGTAATGGCCAAGTGTCCCAGTACTTTTGTCCATATAGTACACTTGCGATTGGGTGTGAAGACAAGGTAGTGACTTACCGGACATAGCAGTTGTGTGGAGGTTTGTCCTCATGAATGGTAGCCATTCCTGCCGACATGTAGCGATCACGTCGCCGCTCTACTCGTCGTACATTCACAAAGTCTCTGGATGGGCAGCAGAAACATGGAAAACAGTGAGTACAGGATTGCATGATGGCCATGCAGTTGCATTCCCCCTTGTGGAGCCAAGATGACATACCTGGGGGAAACAACGCCCCCTGCTGCGCCAGAAGAGATGTCATATGACACCAGGGTGTTGTCATCCACACGCTGCAGGATCTGCAAAATAAGGTGAGGAGGGCCTGGGTTACATATCTCACTTCCCATAAGAGGGGAGATCTATTTACAGCAATGGATATTTTAAGTAATGGCAAGGGTCACAGCAAACACCATTTAGTTCTGCCTAAATACTACCAACACATCTCCTTTTCTAAAAGAGGTGAACAAACACTGGATCATTGTTACACTCCATTCAAACACTGCAACAAACCGCTCCCTCGACCAACTTTTGGTAAGGCAGACCATTGTTCCAAACTGCTGCTGCGTGTATATAGACAAAGACTAAAACAGGAAAAAAGTTTCTAGGGACATTTACAGATGGGACAGTGAGGCTGAGGGGGTCTTGCAGGACGGCTTTGAGACAACTGACTGGCAGATATTTGAGGATGCAGCTGGTGGCAACATAAAAGAATTCACAGAACCTGTCATAGTCTACAGTTTGCCTATCGAACAAATAGAGCCACAGAGGATGCCATTGCTTTAACAATGCACACCGCCCTCACTCACCTGGAAAAGTGGAATGCATATGCAAGAATACTCTTCATCGATTACAACTTGGCATTCAACATCATCATCCCCTCAAAACTTGCCTTGAAGCTTGTTGATCTTGGGCTGGGACCATCCATGTGCAGATGGATTCTCAACTTCCTCACAAACAGGCCCCAGGTGGTGAGAGTAAGTAAATACACTTCCTCATCATTCATCTTAAGCACAAGAATGCCGCAGGAATGTCTGCTTAGTCCCCTCCTGTATTCCCTGTTCACACTCGACTGTGTCGCTAAACACAGTTACGATAGAATCATCAAGTTTGCGGATCACACGACCATCATAGGTCTCATCACGAACAACTTGAGACGACCTATAGAGAGGAGGTGATAGCACTGTACAACTGGTGTCTGGATAATAACCTGTCTGTTAATGTCAGCAAAACAAGAGAAAAGTTAGTGGACCACTGGAAAAGACCAGTCGGGGAACACAAGCCCATCCACATCAACGGTGTCAAGATTGAAAGAGTCAGCAACTTCAGATTCCTCAGAGTTAACATTACAGAGGATCTCTCCTGGACCCTTCACACAGACAATGTAATCAGAAAAGCTCGCCAGCGGCTCTACTTCCTAAGGAGGCAGAGGAAGTTCGGCATGAACACCAACAACACCTCAAATTTCTACAAAAGCGTGATCGAGAGCTTGCGGACAAGCTGTATTACAGTTTGGTACGGGAGTTGCTCTGCCAGTGGACGGAAATCACTACAGAGAGTGGTGAAGGCAGCAGAGTACATCACAGGCATGAGTCTTCCTGCTATTAAGGACATTTATCTACAACGGTGCCTCGGTAAAGCACACAGCATCATCAAGGACCATAGCCATCCAGCACTACAGCTGTTCTTGTTACCATCCACCAGACAGACAAGACAAAAAAGTTGTTTTTACCATCAAGCCATTTGACACCTCAACTACAACACATGAACACACACCACACTTCACTGGATGCACATAAGAACTGTTCCTATACAATAGACACACTGCACATTATTTTCATTTTTATTACTATAAAGAACAAAAGTACTAACTATTACTCTGTGCAATATTATTACTTGACTGCCACCTTAAATCATTGTACTGCTGTAATGTTGTCTTCCTTATTTAATTGGACTATATTGCTGAGAGACTTGTTTATTCTGTCAATCACATTTCATTGCAATGTTGACCCTGTGCTAACTTGCATATGACAAATAAACTGAAAACTGAAACATTTACATAAAATGATGAGGCAGTCAGAAAGTAAAGATTACTTATAGACCAACTACTTTATGTCAGAGAAAACACAATAAGAATAAGCAGCACCCCCATGACTGCCCAGCTCTGCTGCCATGCTACTGATACAGATGATGTCAGTGCTGGTGGTGATCATGATGATGATGAAGAGACGGGACAGTGTGCAGCGCACCTGGCAGCCTGAGATTGTCCTGTTCCACTGAACCATCTTCTCTGGCTGCAGAATGACCTCCTGGTAGACAAGCTCTGCAGGGCACTGTATGAAAGCCTATCGGCATGGACATGCATGTCAGAAGCCAAGTTTCCATCCAAGAGATTTTATGTACAACTTGAAGTGTAATGCTTAGAAGTGGGCAATGAAAACATTTTAGCATTTAATGCTAAAATTTTCCAATTGTCGACGCAAACTTTTCCCAGTTAGCTTTGTCAGCACTTGACATTTAGCGATGAGCTATAGTTCTTTTATGAGATAGAATGGCATTTATACATAAGTTCAGACAGGTGACAGGACTTGTATCATGTGCATTTCCTATAGTAAACAACAAATGTTTCTCCCACTACTCTAAAGTCGGCGCAGGTTGCAGTGGCTGCCTATCGCTGGCCCAATAAAACGTCCTATGTTCTCGCATTCTAAATGTAAAACTGAACATGCTAAAATGTTTAAGCCAGTGACTTGGTGTAAAGTGATTCACTACTATATCCTCCTAAAATGTAATTATTTTGTTTCGGCAGCGTCTTCTTTGGACGATAAGCACGTACAGTTTTGACTAATGGAGCTAATAAAATTATTTTAAAATGCCAAATGCACATTACAGGACTTGCAATCTTAATGACCGAGTTCCATTCCTATGACTGGGTCGTTCAGCAAATTGGTCGATAGGCCTTTACCCTTTGGGCTTGTACGCTTTACCAATATTTCAAACATACTGTACTGGTAGTGGGTTTGTGTCAACCATCTTTAGATATTATTTTAATGTCACTTTTGCACCATTTCAAACTTTTTAAATTATATTTATAAACAGAATGCACATAACTGGTACACAAGCACATATTCACCTTTAAAGCAATACGTGTGAAAATCAATCAGCCCAAATGCACACTTATTTTATGTGTATTGATATAACAAGAAATTATTGCGGATTTTAACCTTTATATTCTAATTCGTATTTTACTTGCATAATAAAAGTTGGCTGTTGACCTCACCTGAGGACATCACCCGGAGGTGGAAAGAATACTTTAAGGACCTCCTCAACCCTGCCTCAGATACATCTGCATGCACTTCCTTCAAGACATCTGAGGGTACGAGGCCCAAGGTGGCTGGGGTGCACTTGCCCATCACTGGGGCTGAGGTGGCCAGGGTGGTTAAAGAGCTACGTGGTTGCCGGGCCCCAGGGGTGGACGAGATCCACCCAGAGTACCTAAAGGCTCTGGATGTTGTGGGGCTGTCATGGCTGACATGCCTTCTCAACAGCGCGTGGAGGTCAAGGGCAGTACCACTGGATAGGCAGACCAGAGTGGTGGTCCCCTTATTTAAGAATGGGGACCGGAGGGTGTGTTCTAACTATAGGGGGATCACACTTCTCAGCCTTCCTGGGAAAGTCTATTCCGGGGTACTGGAGAGGAGGATAAGATTAATAGTCGAATCTCGGATTCAGGAGGACCATTGCGGTTTTCGTCCTGGCCGTGGAACACTGGACCAGCTTATACTTTTGCAAGGGTACTGGAGGGGGCCTGGGAGTTTGCCTATCCAGTCTACATGTGTTTTGTGGACTTGTGGGGGTGCTTCAGGAGAATGGGGTTCAGGGTCCACTACTGTGGGTGATTCAGGTCAGGGAGGAGGTACTGCCTCACGTGGAGGATTTCAAGTATCTCGGCGTCGCGTTCACTAGTGTACGTAGGCAAGACTGAGTGCTGGACAGACGAATCGGAGCTGCGCCTGTAGTTTTCCAGGCGCTTAACCTGTTCGTCGTGACTAAGAAAGATGATCACGAATACAGGCGGCCGAAATGAGGTTTCTCAGCAGGGTGTCTGGGCTTTCCCTTAGAGATAAGGTGAGAAGTTCGGATACCCGGGAGAGTCTCAGAGTAGAACCACTGCTTCTCCACGTGAAAAGGAGCCAGTTGAGGTGTCTTGGACATCTGGTACAGATGCCTCCTGGGCGGCTACCCATGCATGTCCTACAGGGAGGAGGCCCCGGGGCTGACCCAAGACACGCTTGAAGGATTATATCTCCTGATTGGCTTGGGAATGCCCTGGCACCCCCCCCCCCATCCCGAAGAGCTGGTAGAGATAGCTGGTGAGAGGGAGGTGTGGGTATCTCTCCTGAAGCTGCTACCCCCGCAACCCAAACCCCAGACAAGCAGAAAGTAATGGATGGATGGATAACATAGTGCAAAACAGCAATAATAGTAACTATATATAGTACTGTACTGTACCTCGAGTAAACAAACCGCTGCTGCTGTGCAATGTTTGCAGAAGCGTCACAAAGTAATATTTGTGTGTTATTACGAAACGTTGTAATCCTGAAGTTAACTTCATTGAAAGTCTTTGAGATGTGCTGCAGAAGACTTCATGGAGTGATTTAACTCACTTTGTCAATACAAGATCTCAGTGAGAAATGGATGCAAATATGGAAGAAACAAAATGCAGAGACAAACAAAATGTGGGAACAATGTCATGACAAATGCTATAATCTAAGCTAAAGGTAGTCCAACGCAAAATTCAGATAGCGACTTTGGTTGGTTTTTGGCCAGGCAACGTATTTTATCAGTACATTTACTGGATAGAAATGTGCTGGAGATACTTGTTTTTGTGACACGCGTTTCCCCCAGATATTACGTAATTACACATGCAGTTTCTATCAATAAAAGTCAGTTTTATGGAAATGCAATGACGACAAGATATTTCGCTAAAGTTTTTGACACATATTTTCATTTTGGTCACCAAGATTATACACGTTTCCAAGTGGATGGAAACATAGTGTCAGATAAGGGATTCAAAGCATGCTAGACCTGCCATCACCTGGTTGCTTTGTAGTAGGTTTACCTTGAGAATGAAGGTCTTCCCATAGAAAGGAATTTCCAGGGAGTAGACGACATCACCATGCTCCTGACAAGACACAAAAGTGTTTGATTTCCAAAATAATATTTTGATTTCCAAAATAATGAATTATTGAAAGCTAAAAGTTCTACAGTGTATAAGAATAATTCGCATACTCTACCTGATTTGGATAAAAAAAATTTACAAACACACAAGCCCACCCTCATCTGTCTGCACTCACATTGTTCTTCTCAAACTTCCAGTTCTCCTCCTGCATCAGGATCTGCTCCACCACTGCCATGGCCTCCTGGCCCTGCCGCACAAACTCCTTCTCCTGTCAGAACAGGGAGATGACACTAATGTCACTCAAGGAGTAAGGGTAAATACAGTAAACACCATTAAAGCATAATATGGAGTATCTCTGATGAGTGCCTGAGTTGAACTATGGCTCAAATCCAGACATATATACACAAGGTAGAGACAAGACAGGACAAGACAGCAGGAACACAGCATGGGATGGCAGGTGTGCCACACTGATAGATTAGCCTATACATTATATATCACATGACTGTCCATAACTCTCCTTCCTAAAGCAGTACCTCGGTTTTACACTATTCAGGTTTATATCCATACCAGTGTGTAACTGCTATGCCACCTGCTGGTAGTTAATCAACACTGATTGAATGACATATGGTCTCACGACACTTTTAACAGCCAACTGAGGGGGGTCTCCTTAGAAGCACTGATGAATAAGGGTGCTTTTCCACCGCACAAAGTACGGTACTTTCGCTTTTCCATTGACTTCCGATTGAGTACCAGTACCGAAATTTCGAGTACCAAAAGTGCCAAACCAGTTGGGGTACTTCGGGGTGGGACTTGCAAACGTATTTGCGGTCGATTGGTTATGCAAATAGCCTGCCACTGAAACACAAAATACAACTGCAATCTTTTGAAACACACAGTGAATAATGAGACACGAAATAAAAACCAATAGAAACAAAAATATAAGAAAAAGTAAAATGGAAAGATGGACAAACACAGGCTTTAATCGCCATATGGTTTGGATGATCCAGCGGGATTTAGATGACATGACTCGAAATAAAAAAGTTTTTGCCGTTCCGGGCAATTCAGTTTCCCTATAAGTTTCCCGTCACGCGAATATTTGTACCCGGTTTCGCTGTTGTTTTCATGTCTTTTTACAAAGCTCTTGAGGTAAACAAGCAATACACATGCCTTTTCAATGTTTCTTGTTTTTACAGAAAATAAATGAAATCATTTAATTCACTAGAGATATTTCTTGATGAAAACGGTATAGAATTGCTTATAAGACTATATTATGCGTGATGATGTACTGTATTCACATGTAATAATGTACCTGAGTGATTGTTAGACATCTCACATACCTCTTTGCCTAAATATTAGGAGAAACATTGTTTCCTGACATCCAGGATATTTGGTTGCCCGATGTTAAAACAGGCATACAGCAACTCTGGGCCTCGGTACTAATAAGACTGTATTTACATGTAATAATTAACCTTTTATTTTTATTTTATTCATACTACCTGCAACATGTTTATACTCTTGCTAATGAAAATGGGAGATACCTCATAGTGTCAGGTACTTTGCTACAATTTTGGGGTCACCTTGTTAAATGAGTGGATATGTGGATAATTTTAGTCCCTTCTCTGGTTACAAACTAACTTTGTGAAAGAGTGAGTGCTTTCCTGTTAACAAGGCTTCTCTGCAACTAATCAGACTTACCTTTTCACTCTAGCTTTAAATATTTAGGCATTGATGTAGGCAACATGTTCTTTATCTAATATATTCACAGCAAATTTTACTCCCTTAATTAAAAAGAGGAAATCTGACAAACAGTGGGGGAACCTTCCCCTTTCACTATTTGGTAGAATTATTGTAATTAAAATGAGCATTTTACCTTTCTATTTTATTCCAATCTATCTCCCTTTTCTGTTTACCTCTCTAGACAAGTGATTGTTTCTTTCATATGGGGTGGTAAATCTCCAAGGATTCACAAAATCCTCCTACAAATAAAACTAAGGGGGGGCATGATCCAGGTATTTAAGAGTCTAACAGGTCTGGGTGCTGTTCAGGCAAATGGCTACATCAATATTAGTTTAAATACTAGAACTTGTGACCATAGGTGGAAATTAGCAGGAGAACATTTTTAACTGAATTCGAGAAAACACTTCTTTACACAGCGTGTAGTTAGAGCATGGAATAGTTTTCCTGTTCATGTAGTGCAAGCTAAACCCTGGGTTCCTTAAAATCAGAGCTAGATAAGATTTTAACAATTCTGTGCTATTAGTTAAGTTCTCCCCAAACAAGCTTGATGGCCCGAATGACGTCTTCTCGTTTGTAAATTTATGTTCTAATGAATGGGACCTACGAACTGCATCATCATGGGTGCAGCCTTCAGCACCACCTTATGCAGGCCAATGTGGATAATGGACTCATTGAAGGACTTCAACCATAATCACAGTTCACACCTAGCTTTTAAGGGGGGTTCGGCAACCAGTTGACCTTGGACCCCCAGATGTTTTCTTTCTCCTTACGTGGGAGTTTTTGCTTTCTTTGTTTAATTTCTTTCCTTCCTTTTTCCCCAATCTTTATTAATCTTTCTAATGATGTTTACTGTATCACAACACATCCATATAAAGCACTTTGAGATGACTGTTGTGAAACACTATATAAAAATAAATCGAGTTGATTAGCAACAATAAAACTAAATAAGACTGGCGTGTCCAATAAAGTGTGGACTATGGGGGACAATTGACACCACTTGTTTTTAGATCATGTATTTCACCACATCCTATTAAGAACTGCACTGTGTCCAATCCCTCCCAGTTACTATAAGCAGTTCATTTCATTGAACGTGAAGTGCACATGAACACTGACACATGAATTTATATTTGCCCGCAATCTGGAAAACCAAGGAGTGTGCATGTGTTGCTATCAACTCAAAATACTGAACTAATATTTTGTTACAGCAGAGATTTACTCTTGATAGATATTAACAAGATTAAGCTCACACAGCTAAAGGGCTCGAAAGGCAATCAATGTGGAAAACGGCAAAAAAAAAAAAAAAAGCTCTGCTGTCTTTCCTGTCATCCACCCCCACTACTCACTATTCTAATGTGGGACATTGATAGAAGCGTCCTCTATCAACTGCCACAAATCCCCTGGCCGAGATGAGAATACTGAAGAATACTGAAGAATACTGAAGAGTTTGCGTGCACGATCAATATTCCTCTCTGCAATATCAACAGTTCAGCTTTCAAAACCAATGTGATCAGTTTGCTCTGCATTAGATCCTGATTAACATCACACTAAATTTAGATTCCATGCAGTTTGGCAGCCGACAGAAT
Organism: Mormyrus proboscirostris; assembly: GCA_026779585.1. Classification (NCBI taxonomy): domain Eukaryota; kingdom Metazoa; phylum Chordata; class Actinopteri; order Osteoglossiformes; family Mormyridae; genus Mormyrus; species Mormyrus proboscirostris. The sequence continues at coordinate 124,883 of JAODKF010000104.1, forward strand.
AGTTCTACAACATACTACAGCTTCACAGATTCTGTGTACAAGGCCTGTATTATTAGTTACTGATTTTTCCAAGATCTTTGATGTTGTACATCACGCAGCAGCTGTACAGTGCCTCCTGGACCTTGGAGTGAGACTATGTGTGGAGTTGCAAAGAGAAGCGTACTGGGGTGTATGGTCTTCCTAGCACTGATTAACAGTGCCCTCCGGGATAGATCACTGGAAATGTGTCGATGACATGAATTTGGCCCAGACATGGCAGAGCTCTCTGACTATGGATCAGGCTATAATACTGCAAAGTAGAGGTACATCAATCCCACTTTTTCAGTGCGATATGATCTTGCTACCTGAATAGAGGGTACTTGCTAATATTTGAACCGATTTGATACCAGAGCTTTTTTTTTTATTATTTAAAAAAAATGCAACAATATCACTTACACTCTGTGGCGATAGCAGCCCCTCGTGTATCACAGGCTGTAGCAAGTGCGGAAAACAGCCCATGCTAGACTCCCAAATCATATGATGCTTTTTTCATATTACTTACGTTGTCTTGTACAATTGTATTCACTTTGTTTAGTGGGATTTTCCATTAAACGCTACTTCCACTCCTTACACTCCTCCTGCTGATGTGCTCATGTGCACATATCTTCACTAGTGCTCACACCCAGTGAAGAGCAGAAAAACTGAGCAGCAGTGTTAGCGTTCAGCTTGAATGCCATTAGAGCACATATAAAATGAGAAAGAGCTGTTGTGCGATTGAACCAATTAATTAAACAGGAAATTGGAGTTCTTTTTTTCAGACTGCCAAAAAATAAATACGTATCTTATGAGGATCAGTCATATATGGCCAGTATGATTGATCCGTCTGATTAGATATTCATTCAAATACTGATCTCAAGTATAGGGATCAGTACTGGGCCCACTACTGTTCATATACATGCTACCTCTTGTAACATTATTAGACATCATGGTGCTAGGTTTCATTGTTATACAGATGACACACAGTTATATACATCTGTTAATCGTGATGATACTTAAAAAAAAATCCTTATGTTAAACACAGCAAAAACAGAAGCACTGGTAATTAGTCTGAAGGCTGCACGAAAAAAGTTTCACCACACAGCCACACTAACACAGTGGTCAGAAATCTTGGTCTTCTAGTTAATTCAGAATTACATTTGATGCTCACATAAGAAGCATTACTAGAACGACATTTTATCATTTACAGAATAAAGCCAAGCTTTGGAAGATGGTCTCCCTTCTTGATGCAGAAAAAATAATACATGCCTTTATAAGACTGGATTACTGTAATGCCATTCTTTCTGGTTGCCCATCTGGATCCTTACATAAACTTCAGCTGGTACAGGATCTGCAACACTCAAATATTTTATCATATTAGCCCTGTCTTATCGTCCATCCACTGGCTTCCAGTGAAGTCTCTGATTGACTACAAAATACTAATGATATTAAAATGCTATTAACCTATAAAGCACTGAATGGGCTTGCACCAGAATAGCTTAGTGATTAGCTGGCCTCATACAACCCCTCGCGCTTTCTTCGTTCTCCAGGTGCTGGATATCTATTAGTACCTAGGGTAGAAAGAGCTACGGCAGGCTGCAGAGCTTTCTCCTAGAGAGCTCCTCAGCTGTGGAATGGTCTTTCACCGGATGTGCGGGATTCAGGCTCACTCTCAATATTCAGGAAAAAGGTTAGGTGGTACAATGGGCGGAGCTTAAAGCTCTCCCCATCTATGACATCATAAGCGGGAGGTGGGCGTATCCTTTATTCTGA
>JAODKF010000104.1:149980-161909 GCA_026779585.1 Mormyrus proboscirostris
GGGATGGGGGGATGGGTGGGGGGGTGCTATAATGGTGTTAGTAGTAGCACCCTTTACCCCACACTCAAACAGTTAGATAGATGCCGTAAATACGACCTTTGGTTCCTGCTGAAGCTTCCAAGTGGGCTATTAAACAGGTCCTACAGGACAAGCTAATTCGGCAAGGTATCCTACCTGAGATGGGGGAATCTCCGAGTGTTACATCCAATCCAGTTCAGATGACCACTGCGGCGGCAGCCAGCTCCATTGATCTGGGGGCAGGGATCCGCATGGATTTCGGCGATCCTTGCTCAGCCAGGGAGGAACTGCGTCTCACTATTCGGCTTAGGGAGCTGGAACTGGAGATAAAGTAGCAGGAGTACCAGACTCAGCTACTCTGTGTCCGGGCTGTGGAGATTGAGGCTGATAAGGAGGTGGCATTACGAAGGATGAGCATGGGTGAACAAAAGCCTGTGCCTCTTCCACGTAAGGCACACTCACCAAGTACAACCCCTCAAGTGGGCATGCCCTCCTGTGACTGAGCTGGTGCCCTAGACGCTCCTCAACCTAGCCTCTGTTCACCCTCAGGTTTGCCAGTCTCCCAAGAAATCAGAGTTGGATGTTTGGGATTTGACGTCAGTCGTCATATTGGGCTTGTTCCTGTGTTTCGGGAAAATGAGGTGGACGCCTATTTTTCCATCTTTGAGCATATCACTACAAATTTGAACTGGCCCAAGCACTTGTGGCCGTGGATTGTAAGGAAGAGGACTCCTTTACTACTATTTATATTGTAATCTGTATAGCACGTTAGCAGCACACTTTTCACTTTATTAAAAGCACTTTATCAAGCACTTTATTTAGCATCGCACTTAAACCATGGATTTGCACAGAAGAACAGTTGCACACAAGAAATTTAATTATTTATTGAATATTTATTGGGAATTTTAAAATCAGTTGGTAGCCTTGTTTCAGATCCTGCACAGCTGCTCCTCATCAAGGAATGTGGTGGTGTCTGTGAAAAGGAAAAGGAATGGTGATTGAGAGAGAATAAGGTTTACCAGTAAGGAGAACTAATGCAGATGTGTGTGTGTGTGTGTTTGTGCGAAAAATCTAGAATTAAAGGGGGTGCAAAGAAGTGATTGTAAGATGTGGTTACTCACCTTTCTTTCCTGTGTTCTCTCCAAGGTGTTTGGACAAATGTTTCCAGACACCATTCAAAGGTTCTGGGAGAGACCATGGGTTAAGGGAGTGTGGGGAATCCTTTGTGCTTGGGTTTTTATAATATGGGGCTTGGTGTAAGATTAAAGTGTAAAATATTTATTAATATGAAAATTGTCACGCCCACTAGAGCGGATTCTCCCAGCTGTGAGCAATGAAGCGGTAGTTGAGATCGCTATATAACCGGACCAATGACAACCGGACAACGCAAAGTATTGTTGCCATTTGCTAATGAAACATACCGAGCGCTTTACCTTCCCCCTGTCTCCTCGTTACCTCCCTGCTAATCATTGCTCCGCTTGTACTTACCTTGCCTGTTCCCTCCTCAGTCCAGTTCCCTGTCCTGAGACCCTGACTCGACGACTTCCCGCCCCCCTCCTCCTCCGAACCTTCTGTCTCCTGTCCCAATGTCTTCCCCTCAGATTGATTTCCCCCGGCTTCGACCTATCGCTACAGATCCCGAACACGACTTCAGCTTATCGTTTCCAGTTCAGTTCGCCTGCCTCCCCTGGAGAGCGTACCCCTCTCCGGATCGGTTCTCCAGTCCCGTTACCCGTCATCCCTGTTCTTACTGTCGCTAATAAAGACAGCTTCACCCCGCACTTCTGGGTCCGCGCCTCTTGCCTGGTCTCAACGTGACAGAATACTTTGCCTCGATAACTGGAGACACGAGTCAAGGCCAGGGAACAACTGCTCCAGTCCATGCAGCACAGGTGCCTCTACCTGAGTCGCTAACTCGCTCCACCACCGCTCTGCCGATCGCCATGCCTGAGAGGTATGATGGGAACCCCGATCAGTGTAAAGGGTTTATGATGCAATGCGGACTTTATGTTGAAGAGCACCCCGAACAGTTCCATCAGCCAGGAGCGGAAGTGCAATTCACAATCTCCCTACTAACGGGACGCGTCTGAGAATAGGCAACCACCCTGTGGGTTGAAAACAGCCCTCTGCTATCTTTGGCCCAGGACTTCCATCGTGCTCTAAGGGAGACCTTCAACCACCCCGCAGTGGGTCGAAGACCAGGGTTCCGCCTACTAGACTGTCGCCAAGGCAATCGGAGCATTGCCGAAATCTCATTGGAATTTCGGACCATCGCTGCCAATCTCCAGTGGCCTGATGATTGCCTACAGGTGCTATTCCTGCGCGCTCTCAACCCCGAGGTGCAGGATGAATTGCCGCATCGGGGGGAGGCTCCAACATTTGATGAGTTGGTGTGGCAAGTGGTTCATTTTGATAACACCATCAGAGACCGTCGCAAGCAGCAGGAGTCAACCCCCATGCCTCGGTCCCCGTACCAGCCCTCCAGAGAGGGTCCCGAACCCATGCAACTCGGGCGGTCGCCTCTCACTCCCGCCGAACACCAGAGACGAATACAGAGGGGACTCTGTCTTTACTGCAGAGAAGCTGGACACATGCTAAGCTCCTGCCCCAACCGGACCAGACGCCCCAGAAATGCGCTCCCGGTAGGTGTGTCTTCTGTACCCTGGCCTGTAGCCATGCAACTGACGATGCTGGTGGGTTTGGAATGGAAAGGGGTACAGTTCCCCGTACAGGCTTTAGTCGACAGCGGTGCTGCCGGGAACTTCATGGATATTCACTTAGCCGCCCGGATGAACTTACCGCTGCATGCACTAACCCGTCCCCTTTCAGTACTAGGAGTAACCGGAGAACGCATGGAGAAAGGCAGGGTCTCCCATTGTACCGAGCCTTTCCAAATGCAGGTGGGGGCCTTGCATCAAGAGATGCTGGAGGTGTTGGTGCTAACCCAATCGAAGGACCCTCTCATCCTCAAACTCCCCTGGTTACAACAACATAACCCGTATTTTGATTGGACAACAGGTTGCGTGTGTGAATGGTCGGAAAGGTGTAGGAGAGAGTGCTTAAATCTTCCTTGTAAAGCCACCACAATAGAAAGTCCAACCCCGGGTAAGCTGGAATCCCTTCCAGGAGAATATGCTGAGTACAGAGACGTGTTTAGTAAAGAGAAAGCTTTTGGCTTACCACATCACCCACGACTGCAGGATTCTTCTTCGTGAAAAAGAAGGACGGAGGGCTGCGCCCGGTGGTAGATTACCGGGCATTAAAGGCCATTACCATAAAACGGAGAGAACCACAGCCTCTAATTCCCTCAGCTTTGGAGCAATTGCGAGGGGCAGTGATCTTTACTAAGCTTGACCTTCACAGTGCCTACAACCTCGTGAGGGTGAGGAAAGGAGACAAATGGAAAATATCTTTTATCACTAGTAGGGGGCAATACGAATATTGCGTGATGCCGTATGGGTTGGCAAATAGTCCCTCAATATTTCAATCCTTCATGAACTGGGTCTTCTATGACATGTTGTATAAATTTGTAATCGTGTATATAAATGATATTCTGATCTATTCCCCCTCGAAACAGGTGCATAGAGACAGGTCTTACAGCGGCTGCAGGAACATCGACTCTACGCCAATCTAGAGAAGTGTGAGTTCCACCAGGAGCGGATAAAGTTCTTGGGGTATGTGATTCATCCCGGGGCAGTCGCTATGGACGAGGAGAAGATTACGGCGGTACAGGAGTGGCCTCATCCCAAGACGCTAAAGGAACTACAATGGTTCTTAGGTTTCGCTAATTTTTACCGTCACTTTATTCGTAATTTCAGTCGGGTCGCTGGACCTCTTACTACTTTAACCCAAGGCAAACCCACTCGCATCCCCTGGACTCCTGAAGCGGAGCACGCCTTCCGGAAGCTAAAGGAGGCATTCTGCACCTCCCCAGTTCTAAAACAACCCTGTCCTGATCTTCCTTTCGAAGTGGAGGTAGACGCATCGGAAACCGGCGTGGGGGCGGTCCTGATACAACGCCAGCAGGACACAGGTAAACGGCACCCTTGTGCCTATTTCTCCAAGAAGTTGTCTGCAGCAGAGCGAAACTACAGAGTAGGAGACCGAGAGTTGTTAGCCATCAAACTTGCCCTGAAAGAATGGCGTCATTGGCTCGAGGGAGCCCAGCACCCTTTTCTGGTATTGACTAACCACCGCAATTTAGAATATCTGCAGACTGCCAACCGTCTCCCCTCTCGACAAGCACGGTGGGCGGAATGGTTTGCTCGGTTTTCCTTTCGGGTGAGTTACCTGCCGGGCAGTAAAAATGTGAAGGCTGATGCTCTATCTATGCAGTTTGCCTCATCAGAGTGAGAGGGACAGACCGAACCAGTGTTGGACCCAGCGTGTTTCGTTTCATCAATTACCTGGGACCTGGATGGAAGGATTTGAGCAGAAAATGAGGGGCACCCTGTAACCCCAGGTCTGACGTACATGGCCCGTAAGTACCGGCACAAGCTGCTACACTGGTTACATTCACAACCAGGGAACGGTCATCCTGGGGTGACCGGTACACAATGTCTCATAGCACGTCGATACTGGTGGCCTAAATGGAGAGAGCAGGTGAAATCCTACGTGGACAGCTGTTCTGAATGTGCTAGGTGCAAGTCATCACCGCTATGGCCAGCGGGACTACTTCAACTACTCCCGACGCCCGCCAGACCCTGATCCCACATTGTGATGAACTTCATCATGGACCTGCCCCATTCGTTCGGTAAGACCATAATACTCACTATAGTGGACCGTTTTTCCAAAATGTTTTGGCTTATTGTTCTCTCAAAGCTCCCATCGGCGATGGAATTAGCAGAAAAACTGGTGCAAGTCCTGTTCCGATACACTGGAATACCCAAGAATATAGACTCAATTCACATCCAAAGTGTTCAGAGCATTCTGTAATAAGCTGGAAATTTCCCTCAGTTTAACCACAGCTTATCATCCGCAAGCTAATGGTTTAGCGGAACGCACTAACCGAGAAATTTCCAAAGCTCTACGCCTATTGTGCCGTAGAGATCCCACGAGTTGGGCGAGTCATTTCATACTGTATGGGTGGAATATTCGATCAATTCCCAGGTAAATCCGATAACTATATTGTCTCCCTTCCAGTGTGTATTAGGTTACCAACCACCGTTGTTCCCGTGGGATTCCCCGCAAGGTGAGGTCTCCCATGTTGAGACATGGTATCGCGATTGCCGAAAAGCCTAGCACAGTGTGCAATCTGCCCTGCGCACTCAGTCGGAACATCAGAAGGCTCAGGCGGATCGGCATCGACGACCCGGATTTCCCTATCGGGCAGGACAACTGGTTTGGCTATCGACCAAAAATCTCCCGATTCCGGGGTGTTGAAAGTTGACCGCCCGGAGCATCCGGCCATTCTGCTTCTTGCGATGGGTGGGACCTGTGACAGTGCGTCTCCAATTACCCCGGATTTACCGGCTCTGCCCCACCTTTCATGTGTCCTTGTTGAAGCCCGTTAAGCACTGTCATATACGTCCAGAGCCACAGGAAGACAAACAACTCCTGCCGGTCACGATGAAGACCCTCCCGCTCGTGTGAGAGCGCTGCTGGACTCGCGGAGACAAGGCGGTAGACTCCAATACCTGGTGGACTGGGTCAGCAGCCCTCCTGAAGAACGTCGGTGGGTCTCGGCATCACCGGATCTGGATCCCCAACTGGTGTGGGAGTATCACCAGGCTTACCCCGACAAACCGGCGTCACGGCCACTAGAGCGGAATCCCCCAGCTGTGAGCAATGAAGCGTTAGTTGAGATCGCTATATAACTGGACCAATGACAACCGGACAACGCGAAGTATTGTTGCCATTTGCTAATGAAACATACCGAACGCTTTACCTTCCCCCTGTCTCCTCATTACCTCCCTGTTAATCATTGCTCCGCTTGTACTTACCTTGCCTGTTCCTGTTGCCTCCTCAGTCCAGCTCCCTGTCCTGAGACCCTGACCTGACAACTTCCCGCCCCCCTCCTCCGAACCTTCTGTCTCCTGTCCCAACGTCTTCCCCTTGGATTGACTTCCTCGGCTTCGACCTATTGCTTCGGATCCCGACCACGTCTTCAGCCTATCGTTTCCAGTTTTTGTTGTGCTGTGAAAAAACTTGACGTGTGAATTGTTGGTAAGAAGAGCTGCATGGAAAATAAATACTTGTTGTTCCACTGCATTCGTTTTGGTCTTCCTCACTGTAAATCTAGCTGCTAAGGGCCGCCCTGTTACAAGTGGTGTCAAAGTGTGTCACTCATGCCACAGTAAGAAGATGATGACAAGAGGTGGAAGAAAGCCAGGCCAAGAGGAGCAGCCTGATGAAGGAGTTGGAGCTTCATCTGAGCTAGAGGCCATAGCAGCAACAAGCCCTGAAGACAAATCGGAAGAGCTGACAGGGTTGGTGAAATCCCTTATTCGGTCTCAAGTAGCCAGAGACCAGAAATGGGAGAAAAATTTCAAGTGGCCCATGGGTCCAGGTCTTCAATGGAAATTTTCCTCTGTCACCGGAAGATGACATTGAACATTTTCTCACCACGCTTGAAAGAATGGTAAATGTGTGTCGATGGCCCAGAGATGAGTGGGCTATTCGTCTAGTTCCCCTGTTGACGAGTAAAGCCCGCACAGCCTACATTCTTATGGACTTAACAGACTCTGAGGACTATGATAAAGTGAAGGAGGCAATTCTGGCAAAATATGAGATCACTGCTGACACCTACAGACACTGCTTCAGATCCCTGAAAGTTTAATCAGGTGAGACGCCACGTGAACTTTATGTAAGACTGAAAGACTTGTTTTCAAGATGGATTAAACCTGAAAAATCAACTGTAGAAGAAATATCTGAGCAGATAATTTTGGAGCAGTTTTTGAGAATCGTTAACCCAGAGCTGGAGATCTGGATACATGAGCATGACCCGAAGACAGCAAAGGAAGCAGCTAGCCTTGCGGAGGTTTTCACTTCAGCCAGAAAGAGAAGCAAGAGCACCTACTTCAGCCAGGAGACCCACTACGCCCAACCAAGTAAGTCCATTGGGGGTGAACAAGGTTCTGGTCAAGTTCAGGCTAGAAATCTTTCTAGTTCTAGGCTGCTCCCTTCCAATAGACCTTACAATGTGAAGAAATCCTTTAGTTCAGGATATTGAATGTTATCACTGTCTTGGGCATACACAACAATTTTGCCCTGCCCTTAAGTCAAAACCATCTCTTTTGTGTGCAGTTCCAAGACCAGCCACAGAGCCGGTAGGAAAGAAAGCTTGTACTGTCCCTGTTTTAATTAATGGGCGTAAAGAAGAAGCTTTGCTCAACTCTAGCTGCTTTCAAACTCTTGTACACTCTAGCATAATTTCAGGAGAAAAGCTAAGTGGGGTGGGGGCTACAATAAGTTGTGTGCATGGAGATGAACACATGTACCCCACTGCTGGGTTTACCTGACGGTGGGAGGTCAGACCTACTTGTTAGTGGTAGCTGTGGTTCCCAGTTTGCCATATTCAGTGATACTTGGTAATGACATCCCCACTCTTTTTGATCGGATACACCAGTCAGATCAAGACAGACAAGTGAGTAAAGTCACTTATGAACTGAATATGCCAGAAAGAGCTAAAAAAATATCAGACATTTCATGTGAACCTGTTGAAAGAATTCCACAGCCGACAAGAGCCAGTCCATCAGTTATTGGTGCGTTCAGTTAGGGATGAAGAGGTGACGGAGAAGTTCTTTCCAACTAACATTGCAGATTGTACTTCAGTTGACCTTTCTTATTTGTCTCCTACTGAGCAGGCTGATATAAAAACACTCATGGATCCACAGCTCTTTCGAGAAACACCAGGCTTCACATCACTGGTTCAACACAACAAATAGGTGAAGGAGGAAAATAGCTACTGGATTCCAGAGCGGTTGGTGCCAGTGCTGAAGAAAGGAAGAATCATTGAGGTGTCAAGCAGTGAGTGGTGCAGCCCGATTGTTTTGGTACCAAGGAAAGATGACACCCTGAGATTCTGTATTGATTTCAAATATTTGAATACAGTATCCAAGTTTGATCCCTATCCAATGCCCAGGGTGGATGACCTGTTGGAGAGAGTTGGATCAGCAAGGTACATTACGACACTGGATCTATGTAAGGGATACTAGCAAATGGCTTTGGCACCAGAAGTGAAAGAGCTGACAGCGTTCAAAACTCCTTTTGGTATGTACCAATTTAAAGTCATGCCATTTGGGCTTCAAGGTGCACCAGCGACATTCCAATGATTAATGGATCATGTACTGAGAGGTGTGTCATTTTCTGCAGCATATCTGGATGACGTGGTGGTGTACAGCGAGTCCTGGGAAGAGCTTGTCATTCACCTACAGAAGGTGCTACACTGCATCAGAATGACTGGACTGACTATTAACCCCAAGAAGTGTTCCATAGCCCAGAGAGAAGTGGAGTACTTGGGCGTTGTGGTTGGCTCTGGGAAGATAAAGCCACAGGTTGGAAAGATCAAAGCAATCCAGTCCAATCCTACTACAGTGTAAGTTAGTGGGAAAGGCAGAGGAAGTTTGTTCAGCTCTGGCATTAGAGCAGAGTTTGGATTACTGTATGATATTGTAAAGGCTACTATTTTACGAGCCTATGAGCTAGCCCCCGAAGCTTACCGGCAAAACATCCGGAAGCTTGGTAAATCCAATAGCCAGACCCATGTGGAATTTGCTAGGGAGAAGTGACTGTCGTTTGAGAAATGGTGTACTGTGAGTGGTGCATTTGACTTCGATCAGCTCTAGCAGAGTTTAGAAGAGCTCTTAGAAGAGTTTAAAAACTGTGTTCCTGATCATGTTGTGGTATACCTAAATGAGCAGAAAGTCACTTCTTTAGCTGAAGCTGCCACCCTTGCTGATGAGTTTGTGTTGACTCATAGGAATGCGTTTACCCCGAAAACTCTATTCCCGCCCAGTGACACCATCTTCACCATCTGTGGAGAAAAGAGAATGCTTCTACTGCCACGAAGTAGGTCATATCATTTCAGTTTGTCCAACTCTGAAATGGAAGGATGCCCGTGCTGTGACTAAAAAGATACATGATGCTGCTTGTACTAACGGTACTTCACTGTCACCCCATGCTGTTGATACCGCCTTTCAAACTTTTGTGTTTTCCGGTTCTGTTTCGCTCAGTGAAACTGACATACGATACCCGGTGACTATCCTGCAGGATATGGGTGCCGCTTAGTCATCCCTGGTGGAAAGTGTTGTTCCTCTCTGTGATACAACCTACTGTGGCATCGATGTATTGGTGCAGAGTACCAATTTGTGTGTGGCTGCAGTTCCTCTGCACAACATTTTTCTGTGTACTCCTGATTTCTTGGGATTTGTACGTGTTGCAGTCCAGTCCCGGTTACCTGTTCCAGGTGTCACCTTCACTCTGAGTAATGACATTGCAGGAGAGAGACTTGTCCCTCTACCTGAAGTCGTCCCCGATCCTGTGCTCTGCGCTAATGATGTTGCGGTGGATCTGCCCCAGGTGTTTCCGACTTGTGTGCTAATGCGGGCCCAGTGACGCAAATTCGCCGACATTGATCTGGCCGAGATGTTTATGTTCAACAGCAAAAATGTCTCCTTCAACAGTTGACCCTGAAGCCCCGGAGAAACTTGTTTCCCCTGAAGTTCCCTCTACTAGGGATGCTCTAATCACTGTTCAAATGACAGACCCCTCCTTGGAGGTTTATTGTGCCTTGGAGGTTTGTTGTTGTAGACAAGGCCGACTTAAACGACCACCCCGCCACATATTTTTATTGTAACCAAGTGTTTGAGGAAGTGGACCCCTCCGAACTCACCTTTCGAGTGGGCTACTGTGTTTCAGGTGGTGGTCCCCGGGTTATATCTGGATTATGTGTTGTCTCTGTCTCTCAACAAGTACTCCCCGGAGAGTGATGACTTACACGTTGGTAGAAATTGTCTTCCCTGTGCTGGCCTCCCTAATTCAGAGGCTCTGCAAGATCTTACATACTGGCTCAGCTACTTAACTTAGTCCACCGAAGCTGATGTTCTGTCTTTAGTAGGATGTTTCCGGTCCCTATTTGCCAATACCCCTTCGTGTACCCTTGCTGAGGAGCATGATATTGATGTTGGTGATCACAGTCCCATTAAGCAGCATCCCTATTGGGTCAACCCCCAGAAGAGACCTTTGTTGTCTCGAGAGACCACTTACCTGGTAGAGACTGGTTTCGCTATTCCTAGCAATAGTTCCAGGTGTTCCCTGTGCATGCTTGTTCCCAAACTGGATAGCACATTCCGGTTCTGCACAGATTATTGGAAAGTTAATGCCCACTGCCTCACATGGAAGACTGTGTTTATCGTTTCGGCTCTGTGAAATACATGACCAAGTTAGACCTATTAAGGTTCTGCTAACATCCCATGCTTCAGATATCTCCGCGTTTGCTACCCCTGACACCTTCCTCCACTAACTTGGGGAAACTAGTCGGTGATGGTATGGTAAAGCCCCTGGATATAACGGTCCAAGCTATTGAGTCAGTCCCAGCCCCGCAAACTCTGCGGGAGTTAAAACGTTTCCTGGGAACGGCTGGTTATTGTTGTTTCTGTTGGAACTTTTTGGATGTGGTTGCACCCCTTACTCGGTTGATTTGCAAAGGGGCGAAGTTCATTTGCCCCCCCCCCGTATCAGGCTGCCTTTGATGCTGTTAAACTGCTGCTTAGCAGTTCCCCTGTCTTGGCTGCCCCAGACTTCACTAGGCCCTTCAAGCTGGAGGTAGACGCTAGTGGTGTGGGTGCTGGTGCAGTCCTTCTGCAGGAGGATTGCCTAGGGCTTGATCACCCGGTTTGCTATTTCTCCAAGAAATTTGTGGAGCATTAATTAGTCTATAGTGCTATTGAGAAGAAAGCACCAGCCCTCTTGTTGGCATTGCAACATTTCAAAGTGCATGTGGGAAATAGTGTTCAACCAGTAGTTGTTTACACCAACCATAATCCTCTAGTGTTTTTAGAACACATGTATAATGCTAACCAGCACCTCATGTACTGGGCTCTGATTGTCCAGTTCTTCAACCTGGAAATAAGACATAAGAAAGGTGTTAGCGATCTGGTAGTCGATGTTCTCTCCCAAGCTCGAATGATAAATGTTCTTCTAGTCTAGTGATTGTGAATGCCTATTGGGTTCGCTCTTGTGGGGCGTGGCAGAGGTCCTGGCAGAATCTCCGGACTTCTCGCCCTCGTTGCCATTCGCCCGTTGCTCCCTTCGGCTCCGCCTCCATGACCTGGCCATGCCCCCTGTCTTCGGTGCTACTTCCTGTTTCTGCAAAGAAAAGGCCACAGCTCGCACACACTCAAAAGCTCTGCTCATTGTTTGGATTGCTGTTTGGTTTGCTTATTGGTTTTGATTGCATTTTTGTATGACGGTTTTGGTTTTCAGATTCTGATGTGTCGTTTTGCCCTTTTGTACTTTCACTTTGGTTTGATTGCTTTTCTGGTTTTTTTGATCTCTCCCCTGACTCCTGAATACTCTTTTGCTCGCCCTTTTGGATACTGTTTTGGATTGTGTGTGTATATTGTGGTAAGTACGGAGTGACTGCCTTTTTGATTCTTGCGCACTGTGGTAAACTGTATGTTTGGCTAGGGAGTAAGAGTTTAGTGTTGTTGTTTTTGTTTCCTCCTTTTGTTACACTTAGGGTTAGCTTAGATTTGGGTCATGTTTGGTAGATGTGTTTTGTTTTATTTTGTCCTTAGTCACTCCCAAAGTCCTGGGGGCTGTTCCACGAAGCGAGCTTATAAAATCGAGGATTATTTGTAATAGCCTCGCTTGAGATAGCCTAACAGTGCACATCAGGCTCATTGAGTTCCACGAACAAAATTCAGGTGTATTTAATCTCCGCTAATTCAAGCCAAGCTTGACAAGCGAG
>JAODKF010000104.1:179384-195938 GCA_026779585.1 Mormyrus proboscirostris
CTATCAGTATAAATAATACACAATTTAAATAATTTAAAAGTGGCAATCCCACAAGAAGGATGAGGTCCCCTGGTAAAATAATTAGTTACAATCTATTCAAGCCCTTGGAAACAGAAGATCAACAGAACAACTCAGTGAATATGCATACTTTTATTGACCAAGAGAACTGGCAATAAACACATACAGTTCAATTTGAATAACAGATAGATAAAAGAGGGTTAAATAAGATAATTATATGAAATGTTGATGTTATTGTTAGTATATTTGAGATCAATAAAATAAGCACTTATATAATTTCCCCAAAAGACATACATGTCACTTTTTTAGTTTAGTGTTTACGATTTGGTCCTCGTTAGTATTAGGTAAAGTCATGCAATTCCCAGCAAGCTTTTCGTAATCACAAAGACGATGCATGCGTTGTCACTGCGCTAAGGATTTATGGGAAAGTATAAACCAAAAATGGATGGTATGGGAAAGCTGTTTAGCACAAGTAGTTGCAGAAAATGGAGGGAGAACATGTAAAGTCCAGGGTTAAGCCTTGAACCCTGGTCCCAGAGTTATGAGGCATCAGTGCTATCCAGTGCAGCATACTTAACCATGCCTTGTGTTGTTTGTATCATAATGTTAGTCATAAATGTATTTACTTTTTTATATATTTACTTATCTGGATGAATGACTGGTTGGGCTCTTTCACCTTGCACCCGCTGGGAGAAAATTGTAAAGTTGCATCTACCTGAATAAACAGCAAATAATCAAGAATGTAATAATCATGCTGATGTATAAAAATATACTGATTGCAGACTTGCAGAAATGTAATTCTCCATAGATTTCCATTAGTAATTAATTAATCTTCTGGCCACCTTACAGTGTGACTTTTAAAAAGCTTTCTGATTACATCCATGCAACTTTCAAAACCACATATTGAGTAACAACATACAGGTATTCATCACATGGTTGTGAGCCTGTATCCTATATCAGGGAACACAGAGGGTTCTCTGGTGGGATGTCAGTCACAGAACACACACTCACATATTATGGCCGATTTGGGGAATATAAGAGGTAACAGAAGTATTCACAAGTATGAATGATATATAATACTGCAAACAACATATTACACACAGATCTAGAGCAAGGAATTTAATTCATCAATGATCCCTGGAGTCTAAGGCTGCAGTGCTCCTCTTTCTAGTTGGCAGCAAAATAATTTTATTTGGATGTGTAAAACAATATTTTATTTCTTCAATATAATTATGGGATTCAGTTTACTGCAGCACAATTTGTAGCTAATATGTTATGTAATAATCAATTCAGTTGAACATTCTTGGATTTTGCTTATAAGTGTGATTTACACAAATGCGTGCCTGTTTTGTTTATGACTTAAAAACCTGACAGTGTCCTAACATTTATCTCTGTATCTTTCTTCTTACCCTTCAGTGTCTCATTTCCCCAAGAGTTTGGGAAACCCTTCACAGGAACATTTTTCTCCTAACTTGCTGAACCATTAGAGAGCCCCCATGCAGTCCACTGAGGGCCCAAAAGATTATTTCTTTTCACCAAACTCATCTACATTTGATTTGATTGCAGAAGTGTCTGTAAATCTGGGCTTGCTTTCTCTGGAATTTGTATAGGCAATTCAATAACGATGACCAGAACTTATTGAAAATCATCTACGATATACTGCTGAGGCATGGCCCACACTCATAATGAATTTAGCTTGACTGCAAATTGAAATTGCTCCATGGAAAGGAACACACTGCCACTGGGCATTGAAGGCAAAGACATCGATTTGGGGTTAACATTGTGGGAGTACTGTGTATGCTTAGTGGTCCCCATCAATGTTGAAATAAAAACTGCACCTTTGAGGAGTACCTCCCCTCTTGGAATGTTACCAAAAATGCCTTCTATAAGGCCACTATAAGATTGCTGCTGTGACTGCTGTTTGTTCTATAGCTCCAGGTGGCAATGCATTGACACATTTGTCACAGCTTAGCCATCAACGGGGATGTAATATCATAATGCTTCAGGCTAGTGCTGATATTTCTCAGCAGCACTCGGACTGGCTAATAATTAGCACCATAGATCTTTTCTGTATCATTTTAATTACTTGTTGAAAGTCCTGTTATTGCCATGGCCTTTTTCCCGGGAACAATAACAAGCTATAATTGGGAAAATGGTACCTGGAGTTGAATAATATGAGAAAGAGCTAGCTTGTGACATGTTGTTTGTAGGCATGTCACCCCTGTCTATTGGATGCTCAGATTTCTGGCACCACCAGCTCATGCTGTACCCCATGTCTTCATGTGTCACCAAGACCCTGAGCCAGAACACCTGGGTCCCCCTCATTCTTGCTGTGCTGGTAGCCTGGTAGCCCCTGTAGGTACCCCTAGCCTCACTCTCAAAACATGTAGAGCCTGTGCCTCATTCATTGCTCCATTTATATGCCTGTGATTTACAATCGTCTGCTTAGCACGTTGCGAACGGACCAGTCTGTTTAAATGTCTATTTATGCATTTTTCTTGACATCAGTCGTGTTTCAGTAGAGTGTGGCTTCTTTTACAGAACCTAAAACACAATTTATTTTCTAAACATTGTATATGTTTATATGTTCTGATTCCATGAACAACACAGAACACTTTTTTTTTTTGCTTGTTGTATGTCTTTTCATTTTTTTCCGACCTGCTATTGGATATGTACACATGCGCGCACACACACCCAAACACACAAATCCGTATGGACTAACCATTTTTGTTGTAATCTTGGGGTAAATCAGCCTTTTTTTGCATGTTTCCCGTTCCGTATTTCTCTGTTAAACTCTTTCTTTTCCTCTCTTTCTGGATTCGTGAGAGCAAGCGCAGTGACAGATGGCGAGTCCTTATTCCCTCGGGAGGGCAATCTCTCCGAATGCAGGCGCATGTCAATCACCGACCCTCATGTGATGGCTCTTACCAGTGACGTGCCAACCATATGGCCTGGCATCATGGCTGGTATGTAACCCTGCCTGGTAGCGATGCCACACTGTCTCGGATAGCACTCAGAAGCAGATAACCGCACCTATAGGAGAGTTCTCCCGTGGTCCCTAAAGATGGTGTAAACACACGCGCTTTCACCCTTAAAGAGCTCCCGCGGAGGTAAGTAGAAGTACGAATTAAACATATCGAGGACTGAATGAACAACTGGGAAATTAATTAATTAATTAATTAAAATGCATAAATAATGCATGTGTTTTTTAGGCTTGTTCTTCCCATTTTTATGTCTGCGTGCACTATTTTTGTTTCCAATGTTACTGCACCCTTTATTGAGCATTGTCTTTGATCACTTTCACATAGATTTCGTCTTTCTTTCTATTTGCAATATTTTAAGTTTTACCGAGAAGATACCATTGGTATGTTTCGATTTGTCTGTCTTAATAGGCGTGCAATTCAGTATGTCATGCTTTCTTGGCTCGGAGAACTGCCATACGGACCAATTCCACAGTGTTGCGGTATACATGGACATGGTTATCTTTAATTTCTTTTTCTAATTTCGTCTTTTACAAACACGGAAATCATTCCTCGGCCATTGTGTCTTTGGCAGCGCTTTTAACGCACGAGCAGCATTATTTGGTTGTGGAGTAGGACAAAATGAGTATAGAAAATGGATCTTTCACTTTTCTTTTTACCTATCATCTCCGGTTAAGAATTAAGTCTTATTGACAACCTTATCTAAAGGTTCATCCTGGAAAAACTGAGGAGGTCTAGGGTATCATGAGAGCTGTTTTAAGCCAGTTACGGACTGTTCACCCGGGGGTATATAATTACAGGATTATTAATATATCCTTATTATAAAAGTGATTGTTCGTTTTATGTTTTGTGATATATGCTCCAGTATATGTAAAACCAAATTATATCCTACCGCATTCTTCAATTCATTTAGCCTAATTTATGCGACCAGATCTTTTTGCATATAAATTTGAAGCGGATCAAATGATAAAATTCCCGAATTTTCGGCCTGAAATACGAGTACGGTAGCATTTCCGGGAAAGGATCCTGAAATAGTTTTATTTAATTTTACAGATGTTTCATACGTTAATACATTAATCTGAAGCTTCGCCTACAGAATGGCCAGGAGCCATGCACCGCCGTGTACTTAATTTTGTATTTCTAAAATACTCATTAAGTAACATGCATTAATATTGTCTTAGAATGTATTTTAAAATAGTAGCTTATTTTACAGACACACACACACACACGTCATCGTCATCATTATCACCCATATTATATCCTCATAATAAACCGTTTAAAGAAGCTGATGTTATGGTGTAAATAGCACCTTGGAATATTGGAATAAAGTCATCAGCAAATATTTTGATAGTCGCAAGCACCGATTTAAAAAAATTAAATTAGGGGCCTAATTTAGTTAGTTTTTTTATGTAGTGACTTCAGAATGAGTGGAAAATGAAAGATTTCCCATAATAATAGAGTTCCAATACCCATTCCACAAAGAAATATATAAACAAACAAATAAATAAATAAAATATAGCAAAATTAAGGATACATTTAAAAATCATTAATTTTCGTTTTCTTTTATTATTTAATGTAACATAAGGACACATTGAATTAGTACCCTGGATTCACTAATAATATTTGTACAAGTTAATGATCATATAAAATCATATTTAAATATGGTTTAAACGTCCCTTACTTGGTTCTGTTTAGAATATTTCAAATCGGTCCTGTGAAGGAATTGATTGATAGATGCACATATGTTACAAAACGAGCTTTTCCTGATCGTATAATCAAGTTATGTTTTTAATAAGCAATAACTAATTTAAATGCATGTATCCGCTCTTTGCAGGACTGGAGAAATGTCACGCTTGAGAAATGCTAGGCTTTATATTGTGCACTCATAAGTCGAATTGAATCCTCCATGACCAACTTGGTGGCCTAAGATATCACATGTGATTTTCTTTAATAAGATCAACAGTAGTCTGGAGTCTACACTGTGTGCTGTATTGTGGTGTGTTGACAATGACCACTAATCACCAAATTCCAACACTTGCGTATTATTATGCAAAAAGTTAAAGAAACTTGCTTACCAAAAAGTAAGATCTACCTTTTGTGAGCGTATGAATATTCCAACTAGACCGAAAGCTCTAAATACATCACACAAATTTCATAACACAATATAAATATAAACTGCACGTCTAAAGATTTTGAGCATGAGAAGAAGTATGGTCTATGACACATTTTTTTGAGCTGTGTTGGAATGTTGCCAAGACAGAAAGAAGGAGTGAAGGGTTTGGGGACGCCCCGCTTCACATGGCGCCCCCTGAAATCGTTAATGGGGCACGAGGGCACCGGAGAGGATATGGCGGACAACAGGGAATTAAAGAGATGATCTGCCTGACTATATCTCTAGCAATTGTGGTCTAAGACAGTTGTTCTTGTTATATTTCATCATTTAATTCTTACAGAGCCATATATTAATGAATGTCTTATACTGTAGTATATTGTTTCTCCCCATTTCTTTTCCTTCTCTGACTCAAGCTTTATTATACTCTATTTTGTTTCCTTAGTATAGGCCTAGCTACATGACTAACATCACCCTTGAACTGTGCTGTAAATAAATATCAACTGCTTTTGTATCTATATATACGAAAAAATATCTCTATATGTCAGACTGAAAATTAGTTTTTACAACCATTCTCAACAGACAA
The DNA here is from genome assembly GCA_026779585.1 of Mormyrus proboscirostris. Lineage (NCBI taxonomy): Eukaryota > Metazoa > Chordata > Actinopteri > Osteoglossiformes > Mormyridae > Mormyrus > Mormyrus proboscirostris. Next base: position 185,080 of record JAODKF010000104.1, read on the forward strand.
CACGTAGGCTATGTCATGTATTCATAATACTGTTCTTTTAGAAGACTCATTTCACTGAACTGTGTATATTTTAGTAGAGATTCAATATTTAAACTGTAAATTGAGATACAAAATAAGATAATATTTCCTTTTATTCTATGTGTTCTAGTGCCACCATGTTGACAAGGTTATTCAGTGACCCCTCTCTGCTGCCTGAAGTTCATAAATTCTCAGGATGGGTGGATGATAGTGGCAGTGAAGACTCCAAGACCAAAGATGATGACCAGGAACACTGTCGTTTGGGCTTGGATGATTTGGAGGATGGGGACATTAGAGGAGGGAGCAGTCGTGCACAGTCTGAAATAACTGGGGAGGATGAGGAAGATGAAGAAGTTGAAGCGGAAGATTTGGGAGATGAGATTGAAGGAGATAGACCAAAAAAACGAGGCCCGAAAAAGCGTAAGATGACTGGAGCACACATGGAGCGCTCTAAGGTGCGCCGTCAAAAAGCCAATGCACGAGAAAGAACACGTATGCATGACTTGAACTCAGCATTAGACAACCTGCGCAAAGTGGTGCCGTGTTATTCCAAAACGCAAAAACTTTCCAAGATAGAGACCCTCAGGCTAGCAAAGAATTACATCTGGGCCTTGTCTGAAATCCTTCGCAATGGTAAAAGACCAGATGTGGTATCCTATGTTCAGACTCTGTGCAAAGGCCTTTCTCAACCTACTACAAATCTAGTAGCTGGTTGTCTGCAGCTTAACTCCCGGAATTTCTTAACCGAGCACTGCCAGGAAGGGGGGCGCTTCCATGGACCCAACCCCTCAATCTCCATGCACCCCTATGCTTACCAGTGCTCTCGTCTCTCAAACCCCCAGTGTCAATCTGGCTCAAACCCACATTCTTTAAGAAATCATGTGTACTGTTCAGTGTACGACCCAGGCTACACCGGGAGCGGATCTCCAGAGTACAACAGTCCAGATTATGAAGGACCCCTCAGCCCACCAATATGTATCAATGGAAATTTTTCTTTAAAGCAGCAGGAGTCAACCTCACCCAATGCAGAGAAGAGTTATCACTATTCTATGCATTATTCATCCCTACCTACTTCGCGACCTGCCACTGCCCACAATTTCGTGTTCAGCTCTTCAGGAGTGCGCACTGGTGTCCATTCTGAAAATGTACTGCCTTATCACGACGTGCACTTGCACCATGAAAGGGCACCTGTCTATGAAGAACTGAATGCCTTTTTCCACAACTAAGTAGTGGACCCCATACCATATTATGTGAACAAGTGAACCATTAAACTCATGTTTTAAAAGAACTGTAACCATGTTTCACCTTTGGTCTTTGCATTATTTATTTATTTATTGTTTGGGGGTGTGATGTGTGGATTTTTTAATTTTGTTTTTAGCTGTGACAATCCTGAGCTGCCATGTAGTGTTCAGTTTGGGATATTAGAAAAGAAGTCATTTTAAAATCTGCATAAATATGAAGAGAAGTAACATTCAAATACCAGACATTCAATATTTGGTCATGTATATATAATTGTTACTTTTTGAATTTGAGAATTTAAATTATGGAATTGAGAATTTGCCTTAAAAAAGCAAGAAAACATATTATTGACCTTGGCACAAGATATATAATATCAAGTTGCTGGAATCCACCTAAGGACTAAATATCTAACACAAGGCATTTTACTCATAAATATATTACTGACAGAATATGAAAAAAACATCACAGAATCACAGATGCTGCTGATCATCTACATGTATACTTTCCACAAAATGAAAAGAATAAGATGTAAAATGTCACAGGTCATATCTCATGGGTTCTGGAATTAATCAATGCATACATGGAGTCAATCAATACATGATAATGTACAGTCTGTATCTTTTTTATTTTAATTTACTGGTTGAAATTTCCATATACACCATCAAGAGATGACTGAAGTAAATCAGGTCAAAGTAATTACGCAAACATTTCACAAACATTATTATTATTATTACTATTATATTCAAAATAATTCCCGATATTGTTAGTTTGATATCATTTGTTGATCAGAAAAAATGTTTCGGTGCTATGACAGGCCTCTTACATATGCCTATGTAAGAAAATGACATCACATTTTCTGATACTAATTAATGAATTTGTTTCGGAATGGAGTTTTTTAAGGCCGTGTAAAATCTACTTAGTAAAATTTCCTTTCTTAATAAAAATGCATATATCGTCAACAATCTACACAAAACATGTAATTTATTGTTGATAGATACATATTTATCCTGCCCCACACCTGTAGTCATATTACACGCACACAAACGCAGAGAGAGCGGCTGAAAAATAATAGAGCATTAATTTAATAAGTTTGAAAAAAAGAACACGTAGTCACAGAAACGCCAGATAAGTCTTCACTATACGATTTTTTTTTAATCGTCAGTGATGCATACTTGTGTTGAAACTATGAATTTGTGATTCACTTAGACCTGAATTGCCACGGAATTTTATTTTCATTACATATTACAAACGTTAAGTAAGCAATTTTCAATGTTCGTAGTAATAGCACACTTTTTTCAGCAAAACTAGTAGAAACTAATAAATATCTCCAATAATGCAATTGGAAACAGCAGACTAACAATATATTTATAATCATTGTTGCTGTCATCATCATTGCCAGTATCAACATCAACACCATCAGCATTGTCACAATTTTGCATTATTCTTGTTTTTGTGAAGGATAGTGCTCAAAGAATTGGTTCACTGTCTACGTCGTGAGAAAGGGCACCCAAGCCAAAAAGCGAAACAGAAAAACTATGTGGGTATTTTTCATCCTTGCTCCATTCATTTACACCTTTGTTAAGACTGTGATCCTCAACGCGTTTCTGAATCCATACAGCATAACAAAAAAAATTTCATTACCTCGCTGTTTGTGCATTATAAGTAATTGTGCTATGACGGCGAAATCCCGAAAAAACAAAAGTGTTTGGGTGACTGTAAAATTACCCCATTTTATGATGTTTTCCCGAATAGTTACGTTCAGTGTATTTTAGTGCCTCGGTGAATTGCTACATAGCACGGGCCGGGGCAGAATTTCATAAACAGGCCCCTTTGTATTTCAAAGGGTAAACTAACATACGCCTGGAATGCGCAATTTGTCATTGCCAACGATTCGATGGGACTTTTTGAAAATGAATACGGTCTTTTTACACATGGATTTGCCCTGAAATGTATGCCCTGAAATTGCGAAAGTCAAGTAATTTTTACCTCCGTGGTCGTGGAAGAACATTTTGGGATGGCGTTGCAGAGAAGGCCATGTCATTTCTTTGATAACTTTCCATAATATTTTGACTTGAAATGTGCATTGGTATAAAGGCACGAGCGTTGTTTTACATTACTTGGTATTGTAAATATGAATTAAATCTTAAATAACGAAAAAAAAACAACAGAATAAAGACACTTGGCCTCGGAAAAACCCACATCTCTTACATACATAGATCCATACATACTTGCATACACACATACACGCATACATACATTCATACACATATAAACAAACAAACAAATAAATAAATGGATGAGTGAATGAATGAAGTCCAGCGCCAGATAAGTTGGAAAACAGCATGACGATAACATTGTTCAAGACTGAAACCTCTTGGATGTCGTAATTTATTTTATTTTAATTTCTTTTGCTAAATGAAAGGCACCCGTCAACCAAAACGTGTGTTTAGAAGCCCATGAGGGTATCTATTGAGCTGAAATTATATCACTGGCTTAAATGTTTATTATTATTATTATTATTATTATTATTATTATTATTGATGTTGCTGTTGTACTATACATCTTAAACCAAACATATGTATGTGTTTGAATAATTTAATTTGGTATGATTTGTTATTTAAATGTTATTTAACTTAAGTAAAAGAGAAAATATTATGTGTGTATACTGCACATTGCAATATACAACTATTACTAATACTATGCTATATAACATTGATGCGGGAACAATAGCGTTTCTTTCTTAAGACTGTTTTTAAAAATGTTATAACATTTTACGACAGTAAATTATGACTAGTAAATAGGCGAATATGCCAAATCATTTTTATTTGCAATATCTTACATTTGTTTGACTCAGTGTCACACTAAACAACAGTTCTTATTTAACCAGCATTTCTATTTTTTCATACAAAACTACAAAAATCCGAAGGTTTAAGAGAAGTGTGCTTCTGAATGCTGGGTATTGTTTTTAATAAAATGACATCAGATCATGAATCGTTCCATTTTTTTCTTGAGACATAACTAACGTGAAAAGGTTTAACAGTCGTTTCTACACGAACATTACAATATACATAAATCGTATCCTTAAGTATTATTATTCGTGTGTAGGTTAAGTGACTTTACGAAGATTTAATTTCTCTTAGCTTATGTTTGATTTGAACTGAATAACAAAAACGAAAAAGCAGAAACACAAAACAATATGTACAAAAGTGAAATAATGAACGGGTGAGAAACATGGTGAAATTACAGGTGAAAAATCATGTACATCTTTACACTCACTACAATTGCGTTTGGCGGAAACCGACCGCGTCACAATTTTAACTTCACTAAAGAAGAATTAAGAGACTTCATAGTGTAGTGTAAATCACTATTTACGTGTTGCTCTCATGTAGGCTGGAACATGAAAAATACAGTATTTTACAATTCAAATATAGTTGTCTTATGTTTCATTATACGAAGAACAACGTGTATAGATAATGTTATTTTACAGTCTTATACATCGTAAATTTAATGCTTAAAATATTTTTATGCTTAAAAATATAGCATTTTTTGTCCACTTATAAAATAGAAGCATATTTTCTTAAACAGCGATTCGTCGAAAGAGAATTACATCTCTTGGGGTTGTGGGGCTCATCCAATAGTTCATGCGTCATCCAATAGTTCCCGGAAAATACTGGAAATTTTTAAAACGAATGACTACACTGCAAGAAGTAGGACCACAAATCAACATAAAAGCAGGATGAACTGAATCATATATGAATAAATACATACAAATATGCAGACATACATTCATAGGTACATACATACATATATACGTATAGGCCTATATAAAATCGTAATAAGCAACACAATAAATGCACATCAGTCGTAAATTATAAATCATGTATATGGGTCTTAATACTGCAGCTAGGAATGTAACCTTCAGTATTCTACACTGCACTTCCCTTTCACAATCGGTGGGCTACCTGTACGAGCTTTACATTTGAAACATTAGGCCACCATTGGTTACTACAGATAAAAATTATACATGAACACACTGGAGCTGCACACATAATAAACTATCAATTTATTTCTGAATTCCGGAGTGCAGTATAGGCCATTGCAGTACGGCAGCCAGCAGTTACGCCATATTGCTCCCCAGAGTCTCGCCATGAACTGCCGCTTCCTCGATTGAGTTTGGAGCTCTGCCCCGGGACCCATATGCTCCTCAAACTGTCTAGGGTGGTATGAGTGACGAACGCGGGGAGTGACTGCATCATTCCGAACAATAATACAGAGGGAGAAAAAGTCAATATTGTATAAATGAACCCTTATCAGAAATATAAAAACACCTAAATACAATAAAATTATGTTCTAGGGATATTGTGACCTAAACCTTTGAATAAAACCTATAATTTTAAGCATGCACGCAACTGAAAACGTACTTTCGTTGTTTAATTTGATTATATTGCAAAGTAAAAACATTTCTCTGCAACACTACATTGTTTTAAGATGAACTCATAAACTAAAAATATAGGGTTTATTAAAAGCAATACACAAAGGGTTCTGAACATTTTATGAGGTATACAAAAACAAAATTCTTAATCGAAATACTACCATACACTGGATAGCTGCACTATGAACATGTGCATATAAAAGATGAACGCCGAAAATATGATTTTATTGACAATTCCACAGTTCTAGAATAACATAAAGGGACAGTTCCGCGTTTAGTACAGCGTAGTCTTTAAATAAACGTCGATGATGTGCAGGGACACAGAAAAAAAAATCGCAGTAGGAGTGGTCAAGTGATTTACTGCCCTTAATCATACTATTTACACAAAACAAGAATTTTACATAACTAATTTACGTAACATAAATATTGAACAAGGAATAATTTTCTTACAAGGTTAAATTGACGATAATGCTACTTAGAAATTAATCAAATTTTTAATCAACCAATATCAATTCACCAGGGTCACTGGGCCGTTGTCATGGCGTCTGGGTGAAACGAGACGAATAGTATACTGACAAAATGCTTACAAACTAGGGATCCAAACGTTCGTCCTCTAAAGATAAAAATGTAAGTGTATTGTCTGGATAAAACTTCGTGACAGCTGTAGCGAGGAGAAGAACGGGGAAAACAAAACAGGTAGAGGAATTAAGTGGAGTAGGGGAGGGCACATCTATCAAAATATTCCCCCGTCCGGCAGCGAAGTTCGTGCTTTCTAGGGGCTCACGCTGGCAGGCTCGGACCGAGGAACGGTGCCAAGTCGCTTACTGTCTGCACCAGTATAAATAGTGTCTTTGCAGGCCGCGCGCTGCCAGCGGTACCACATGCCAGGTTGCACAGGCAACGTGGCGCTGCTGGGAGGGGCCTGTGTTTCTTTCCTAATTCAGCAGCATCTGTTCGTTATGCTACACATTTAAAGGCGAAGTGCTCGGCTGCCCCCCTCTTCACCATTCCCAGTAAAATGTCCCTGGCACGGGAACGCGCATAATTGCAAAGAGGCAATGGACTGGACAGTATAGCCAGACAAAAAGATGTATGTAGTACCCAACACGATCAGTGTTATGAATAAATGTGTTTTACGTTGATTTAACAAAGTTTGGCCATTTTTTGTTGAAAATTAAAAACAATAATTGGCGTGATAGACAGTGTTTGTGTAGTTCAAAGCAGTTGTGGATTTGTTGAACTCAGCACCAGGAGAAATTATACGTACCACTTGTTTTTCTATTGGATAAGCGGAGATTCAGCACCGTGGAGAGAGGTCCTGGCGAATTTTCTATGTCAGCTCCGACTCAGACTCTAAGGTGAGTCTTAGATCCTTGAGAATGCCCCATTTTGTTGATCAGTAGTGTTTTTTCTTTTATTTTTTTAATAAAAATAATTTCCTTCACTGCAAGTGGCAGTCGCTGCTACATTTAGTAGCAGTTACTCATGTGTGTGCGGCTTAATCAACGTATAAATATGCCCTTATTTTGATCATTCTCTTATATAATTTGTAGCAATAAATATATTACCAACAAACGTCTCTTCGGCATGGGTAAAGAAAAAGTGTTACATGGATGGCTAAGAATATTTAATTACAACCCGTTACAAAAATAAACGTAAATACAATGCTAACGTAAGTTATTGCGCGCGTATGTCAGTGTACGACCCGGCTATCACACATTGGAAAAGCGTGAAAAGATAATGATGTTATGTAAAAAAAAGAGCAGTAAGGGAAGTATGAACTTTACTATATAGGTGAGCATACAAACATCTTATTCTATAAAACCAGAGGCCCTAAAAAATTGGAAAATATGTGGATTGTTCTGGACTGGGGGGCCCAATATGATATGCTTTCATGGGCCCCAAAATCTTTATCAACATCCCTGGATGAAATACTCCTCAAATTTTAGAATTAGCCACGCGTAGGCATGTATTTTGACTGTGAATGTTTTACACTCCAATTTAAGCTCCGTTTCTGCATAACTTTAAGAAAACTTGAATCTATCACCTCCCTCTTTTGTTCTCATGCTCGAGGAAAAATGTGATAAACGCAAATTGGTGAATGAATCTCAGTGTTTAAATTAGCGTGACGTGCCCACTTCATTCTCACTCAGAAAGTTAAAATAATTCATAGGAAAAACAAAGAAGTTACACATTTGCACGAGGTAGCAGTTACTAAGTGCGATTGATTAAATGTCACCACTAAGTATTTTATCGCTTAACTGGTGTTAAATGCAAATGAAACGATCTGTAATTAGCCTAAGTATCAAATATCAGACGCCGTAAAAAACCGACAGCGCTGATGGCATGAAAAGAGAACAGCGGTATACGGGATTTGGCAGGAGCAACACTAAGTTGGACCGGGACACGCATAATTATGCTGCAATTTTAATATGTTAATCTTTCGTTCATTAGCGTTTATATTTCACAAGTGTTTACTTTCTTAAACGGCAAATAACAAAAATACAAACAAAAGGCACAATTATAAGAATATACTTTCAGCCATGATAAAAATAATCAAATAACGACAGTATTTTTATATTTAAAATAAGTTGCAAAATCTTTTTTTTCCTATGTAAAATCGTTGAATTAATCTTATACTACATGCATTTTGCCAAGTTAAAATAGTAAATAATGTACGTTTAGCTATACGAGAAATTATACAAATTATGCGCAAAACGGCAGGCAGCTTTGGATTTGGACAATTAATCTGTCGTATCAGGGATCTGCGTTATTTACCGGTAATGTTACGGTCTTAAAAAAAGGCATGACAAACGCGCATGTCAATGTAATACAAAGCAGCTGCCGAGCGTCAGCTACAAATGTCTTTAAATAGTTCTTTTATGATAAATAACTAGCGATCGCACGCTACGCCAGTGCGACTTGCGTGAATGAATTTGCTACTGAAAAGAGAAGTAGCAACGCAATTATCGTTACCAACAAAATTACTAGCAGATAAACTTAAAAAAAACCGAAACGTTTCTTTAGTCTTGGTTTTTTGAGTGGGAAAGATTTACAGATACATTCATCTGAAGGCTTATTTCTCGCGCGTTGTCGTCACATTTTCTTTAATTCCTCCGACAGACTACAAAACAAAAAGTCTATGCACCCACCCAGACTTATGAAGCATATTCGTATCACTGTAAATTCCTGGACGACCTAAATTTTAATTACACAATTTGAATAGTAAAGACTAGTAAAGTAACCTTGTTTTATAGTGACAGTCAGTGAAGCGGCAGGTCCTCCTGCATCGCCTGCGTGGTACCGGATCTCCCACTAGAATTGCATTCACTTTTCAACTTTGAAACATTAAGTCCCGTTCCGTTATAAATATCGTGGGTCAAATGATTTCTGTAAATACAGATTCAATAATAACAACAATAATGCTTTTAGAAGTTTTTCTTTTAACATTGTTATGGATACTGTAGGTAATTATGTTGGGAGTTATTTAACTCCTCTTACAATTAAATATCCACCTATAACACTTAACCACTTTCTTAAAGCTATATTTTAAAACAGTGCCATTGCTTAAAAATACACCAGAAGCAACAGCAAAAGGCTGGCTGTCTAATCACTTTATCCCACTAAGTAATGTATTCATCAGTCACCAAGAATAACTGTCGGGCTAAAGTACTAGCGTCCAATTCAATATCAATATCATTTAATATTTAGTATTAGTATCAATAATCAATATTGACCAGTGGGACTGCTAGCCTTGTTACAATGTTAGCCAATGTGGCAAACTTGGCAAGGGCCTATTATTCAGTGTGAAATTCATCATCATACAAAGGTATGCCACTGCACTGGTGCAGATGGTGTGCCGTTGTAACATATACAGCGCCCTCGAAAATTATTAGTACCCCATCAAAAGATTTGTAACAAGGGTTAGCAAAAATCCAGTACTTTCATATCACACTGAAAAAATGAGAAAAATCGAACATTTTATTGAAATAAATTTATAGAAAAATTAATCCATCATAAAGAAATTTAATACTTAATATTTAATACTTTAATACTTGGATTTAATATTTTGTACAACATCCCTTTGCCTGTATAAAAGCATTGAGTCTTTTCCTATAACATTTTATTTGGTTGGAGAATACAGAGCAGCACATCTGAGACCATTCCTCTTCACAGAATCTCTCCAGATCATCCAGGGTCCTAGGCCCTCTCTTGTGCACTCTGCTCTTCAGCTCAGCCCATAAGTTTTCAATGGGGTTCAGGTCAGACGACTGAGATGACCATGGCAGAAGCTTGATTCTGCGGTCAAGTAAATATTTATGTATTGATTGGGACATGTGCTTAGGATCACTGTCCGGCTGGAAGATCCAATGATGCTCAGTTTTTGTTTCCTGACAGAGGCAGCCAAATTTTGATTTAAAATGTCCATAATGCCATGTGCCCTAACAAGGGTTCTAGGGCTTTTGGAGGAAAAACAGCCCGACAACATCACAGAACTACCACCATATTTTGCATTTGGGATAAGGTTCATTTAATTACTGTACAGCCATCCTTCTTTTTATACCAAACCTTGTGTTCATTGCCAAAAAGCTCCATTTTTGTTACAGCAAACCTTTGAATTTGGTTCTAGTCAAAGTTGTAGTAGTGTTTCACAAACTCCAGGTGCTTACGTTTGTGGTTCACTAACAAAAAGTTAGTTTTCTAGCACACCTTCTACTAATCTGTTTGCAATAAGGGTATCTAATAGTTTTTTTCAGTAGTTTGGTCTTGTAATTCACCAACAGTCATCCTTGGGGATTTTTTGCCTCTCTTTTGGGCCATAAGGCTTAAACATAACTGCATTAAGGCTCATTAGTATTTTGAATGCTGAATTTGTTACTGTTATAGATTGTAACAAAACCAGCTGCTACTAGTGTGACTTACAAACCATCTTTTGAGGCCATAAACATGACCTCAGAAATGCGTATCCACCAGCACTAACCTGACCAACAAATGCAACGCAGTATCCAAAGCCATCATCACCCAGGCGAACACCCCAGTCGGAAAGAAGGTTGTTTATGATGGTGAAAAAGCAAAGATGGAAGAGGTAACACGCAAACTCTTCAGCATCTTTGTTAAGGTACATGCTGATTGGGGTGGGGGGGTGTCAGCTGTCATTCTGCATGCATTT
>JAODKF010000104.1:201816-213902 GCA_026779585.1 Mormyrus proboscirostris
TAGATCTTTAAGTCCATCTCATGAAAAATGGGAGCAAAAACAAAGGTGTTGCGTTTATATTTTTGTTCAGTGTACATTCATTCATTAAGAAGTTCATAGACGGTGAAAATGATACAGCGCACGCTGAGTCAATTATACACCTCTGTATTACAATTAAAATTAAAATGACTCTACGTATGGACTGTAGGCCTATGTATTCGAGCACCCCCGTAAATCCTTCAATGCCAGGTGCAGCCGAATAATAAAGAAATAAAGAATCCTACTTTGCAGAAATTCTTTTAACATGGTACAGTCTGGAACGGATTAACCGCGATAAACAAGGGATGACTGTATAACATTATATATCACGGTAAAAGCAGAAATAAGTTCTTACCTTAAGGAAGATGATGGACCGCAACTTCTGAAATCGGTGTGGTGTTCACGTTGCAAAATGCACTGGGCGGAAGTGTAAAACGATTAAAACCAGAGATCTGGATGAGTAATGTTGATATTAATAATTGAATTCTCCTAAATTTATCACAGCTAATTTTATTTCATCCAAAATGTGTAAAATGGAATCAATAAATCATTCAAATTTGTTGACTTTGGCTTATTTTTTTAGAAATATGTCGTTAGTCTTTTTTAAAGCAGATATTATTATATTTTAAATATTAATTAAACCAAGTCTCACTTTTTACAGTGTAGTAACTGCATGATGCATATGCAATCACAATGAGAAGAACTGCTATAATATAACTGCACAACTCTAAACGGCCTAATACAATCCTAAATTCACACGTAAAGCTTTTAAATGAACGTATTTTGAATATGCCTCAAAAATAATGTATGAAATGCATGGTCGACATGCAAATAGAGACCAACTGCTATTAAAGTTCAATTCAATATAAAAGGGAAAAATACCCAGGAACCTCTAAACAAAAAATAAATTTGTTTATAAATATAATTTTTGAACTATGTCTCAAAATGTTAAGTTCAGGACAAACACAAGAAGACTTACTTTTCTGGAAAAATCTAATATTTCCTAAAAATAATGTTTAGAAAGTTATCTGCATAGAGAAACATTGAGTGCTTTCGTGCCTGAAGTAACTTCCCAATATCCTTTGCTGTTTCCAGTTAATTGCTGTCATTTCAAACACTATTGGAATGTCAATACAAAATTCTCATGATGCATATCTCCATACAGTAATGTGCTGCATATCAAAAAAACAGTAGATTACTGTAAGAAATTAAGAAAGTGCTTTATGCTTTTTCAGGATGCTTTAGAGCTTTGTAACTCACTTGGATCTGCTAGGCAGAAGAACAAGAAGCTTGTAGTCTACTATTCTTTGTGTAATTTTCATCCATATAGACGTTTGCCTGTGACCACATACAGTTAGTTTTGCTTTGTGTAGAAAAGGACTGCAAATACTTTTCTGTCAACAGAGTCTTTGAAAGACTAGTTTCTGATTTGTGCAAGTTGGAGACTACTGGAATAACTGTAGTCGACAAAACATTCAGAGGCACTGTAGCATGCATTGCTGGTGACAACCTTGACTCTCATTTCATAGGAGTTTTTTCTGAAAATATACTATTTTTGTAGGTACTGCCTAATAACAAAGTATGAATTTAATTTAAATCCTCTTTTCTCTGCAGCTCAGAAAGATGCACACAGTTACAGTGAGTCAGTGCAGTTTTTGGCTGATCACCCAGGCAAGACAATGCACCAAGGCATTAAATTCAATAGTGTGTTCCACAGGTTGAGATATTTCCATGTGTGCCAACCTGGATTGCCACCTTGCATTGCCCATGATTTTTTCAAAGGTGTTGTGAACTATGATTTGGCACTTTACCTGCAACATTTTGTCAGGGCACACTGGTTTACTTATGAGTATCTTAATAATAATAATAATAATAATAATAATAATGGAAATTGATCCCTGTGGGATAAAGGCATTTAATTGTAACAGTGAAAACCAATCAAATGCTGTTCCAAGTAAACGCTCTAAACTTGGAGGACAAGCCACTCAAAATTGGTGGTTGCTACGCTTTTTCCCAGTTTTTCTGTGTGACAAAATTATGGATGCAGATGATGCAGTCTGGCAATTAACATTCTTCCTGAGGAAAATAGTAGAACATATTTGTGCCGCTCAACTCTCTGATCCTTAGGTTTCTTACATGAAAGTCTTGATTGAAGTATATGTTGAACTAAAAAAAAATGCTGTTTCCACAACAGAAACTGAAACCCAAACACCATTACCTACTTCACTATGCTGAATTGACTATAAAGTTTGGCCCACTTATACGCATATGGACAATGCGTTTTGAAAGCAAGCACAGCTACTTTAAATGTTGCATTAGGTCAAGCAAAAATGTGAAAAATGTTACAAGGTCCCTTGCTGAAAGACACCAGTTGCTTCAGACATTCGTGAGCTGTGGTAGCATGTTTAGTCCTGAGGTCACTGAGGCTGACTCAGAGTCAAGCAGTGGCCCAGTGACACAACTACGGGACACAACTGCATCAACTTTGACTCCTACTTTAAAATGTGTATTCCATATTCCATGGCATAAACTACAGTGAGCTTGTCAACTCAATGAATGAAAAAAAGAGGCCAACCCCAGCCCCAGAAGAGAGATGATTCGCATTGTTGTTGATAATTTACTTGGAAATGGATCTCATCCAGGTAGAACTAAGCTGAGCCAAACTGCCCGACAAATGGTGGAACAGCATCCAAAGTCTTTCTTAGATGTCAGCGAGGACATTATTGTTGGAGATGGTTATGAATCCTTGATGTTACAAATAGATAACTGCATTGAAAACTGCTTGAGACAAAGCATGCAAACTCTCAGCAGAAATGCTGGCAAAACTGCTCCAAACAGACCAAAACTTTCAGAGAAATATGGCTGTGTGGAGTGACAACCATCCTGTCTTGTTAATGCTGATGACCATGAAAGCCAATTAAGGATTGAACTGTGCAGGTCTCAGAAAACCTGCTCCCTGAGTCACAGGTCAAACAGCCAATGAAAGATACATATTATGCTAAGAGGTTCGACGTTAACAATCAGACAAATGACATAAACTCAGTCATAGAAAAGTGGCCTTATTTGTTTGAAGCTCCAGGTTTTTTTGACTATTATGAGACACAATTTGGCTTCTCAGTTCAAGCTACATTTTCAGAAGAACTCTTTAAAAAGGGCCAAGTGGTGAGAGATTTCATTAAATCAAGAACTGAGGAGCTTTGGGCATGTTAAAATGCCTTACTGGTTACTTCAAGGAAAATTCAGATGTCCTGCTGTTTGAAAATAAAGTACTGTGCATTTAAATATTTGGATATAAAATAGGAATTGTGTGTTCAGTGATGCTAGGGTATATATTTCCTGCTTAAAATGTATTTAAGAAGATGTATACCTGTATAATGTATTTTTTTTTATTTGGTACATGGTTTTTATGTTTAATTTTGTATGTGGTTTTTCAGTTCCAACAAAATTGAAGTGTTGTAAATACCACATGGTTACGCTGGTAGAAAACAGGCAATTTTGTCCCCTATAAAAGTTGATTTGTTTACTCACTTTCAGTTTTTAATTTGTTTTTAAGACTTTTTTATGAAAAAATGCAAATAACTGTTATAAAGTGGTCACAGGTTTAATTGTTTTCTTATTTACACTTACACTTACACTTACAAATGATTACTAAACAGAAATTGCCTGTTTTTTAGTTTTGTAATTCACTTAACACATGCAAAGCAAAACATAAAATGTATTATTTCTGATTTATTTTTTCATAGGAATGCCAAAAAGAACTATCCCGTAATCCCTGTACCATTGTCTTTGGTAAGTACAATAATAGTAGTTCAGTAATTCAGTAATGTGTTTCTGTTAGACATGCACTGTATGAAGTACAATCAACAATTGATTTATCTTTGAAACTGCATTGTTTTAGACTTTAGTTGTTCCTGTACCAAATTCCCCACTATAGCATTAGTGAATACAGTTGATTTAATAACTCGGTATCATTTGAAAGCAGTTATGTAATGATTAATTCAACTCACGATTCCTTATGATTCACAATGCTGCATTCACGATATGATTTTCTCACAATTTTGGAAGGCTGCAGACAAATTGACTCTATATATTCCTGTATTTATATCTATAAACTGTGCAAAACATGGCCTCTTCTTAAAAATTAAATTTTTCGCTTTTTGGAGAAAAATAAAAAAATAAAAGAAACTATCATTGACCTCCTGGCCGGCAGCATGAGAGACAGTTTAGTACTTTCAGGTATCCCGGAGAAAGCAGACGAGGATCCAGAAACAACTGTGAAAGAGTTAATTCAAAATCACCTAAAACTCCCGGAGGGCACAATGAAAACCATCAGGTTTTTTCTTGCTTCAAACAACTTAAGCCAGAAATAGCCTTTCTCGAAGAGACCCACAATCATAGTTCAGATAACAGTCGCCATCTGTCAAAGTAGGCAGGGCAGTGCTTCCACTCTTCTTTTCAGGCCAAAGCAGGAGGGGTTTCAATCCTCATCATTAATAATATTTCTTTCAAACCACATGACGTGATCGTAGACAGATTTGGTCAATACATTATAGTCACAGGTAAATTATATAATACATTGTTAGTTTGGGCTAACATGTACAGACCAAACTTAGATGATGTGGGCTGTTTCGAACGCCTTTTTTCATTGTTACAAGATCTGAACAAGTACTGTCTCATACTAGGTGATGATTTTAACTGTGGTCTATATCCAGTTTTAGTTCAATCCTCTACTAACATTTGTACGATAAGCAAGTCAGCTTCTTTCATTCAAGCTTTTCTTTCTGATTATGGGGTCTGTGAAGTGTGGCGTAATGTGCATCCGAATGACAGAGAATACTCCTTTTTTTTTGCATGTCCACCATGCTCCTGGGAGTTTTACTTAATACTACGTCCTGAAGGCAGAAGGAAAGTTGATTGGTTCAGAGAAATAACCAATCAAATCGTAGAGGAGGCGGGTCTAAAGAAACGGAGGAGGCGGGACCAAAAAACTGAACATTAAGCTGGAGTTTCAAAAAAATGTTTTGATGGCAGTATTGGTGAACAAAAGAAGAATTTTGGAAGATTTTTCATTACACAAAAGGTAAGATTGTTTAACATTTATTTGGTTAACACGATTTACTTTGATAAACTAGTTTGAGGCAATGAGCATGTTATTGAATAAGAGCTGGTTAGCATTAGCTTAAAAAGCTAACGATGAAAATGCTGATAAAATGATGATTGCATGTGATGGATTACTTATATTTGCATATTTTATAAACACTTATGATGGCGCAGGCTACTTTTGATGCTCAGAGTAAGCTGTCTAAAAGGAGATTTTTCTTTTCCATTTTGCCAGCAGCCATGACTTGAGGTCAGGTTTGGTATTTTAACTGGCTATTTTTCTACATTAATATGATCTCTTATTAGTGTTGTAGGGTTCTGAAGGTCTCAGGGAAGGAAGACTGTCTTGCAAGCAGTAGTTAGTAATAGTATTGTAGGGTAATGCTGCTGCCCTTGGGGCAGGAAAGCTCTACGGTCAGCATTATTATTCCTACTGGTTCGGATTAGTAATGCAGTAATGCTGCTGCCCTTGGGGCGGGAAAGCTGTGCTGTGAGTGTTATTATTGCTAGTGGTTAGGATTAGTAATGCAGTAATGCTGCTGCCCTTGGGACAGGAAAGTTCTGCTGTCAGCATTATTATTGCTAGTGCTTGGCATTAGAAATGCTGTTTCCCTTGCTTAATAATACCCTGGTCTTAGTATCAAAGACTTCTGCTCCTTGTCCCTTTTTTGTGTATTTTAACATAAAAGATTCTTTTGAGAATATGGTAGAATACTATCATAATTTTTGTTTACCTTTTCAGAAAATGGAGAACATTTGGATTGAAGGTGTTAAACGAAGAATGAAGAAGGTTAAAGATCCTGAGGTCATCCAAGAAGTTGTTGTTTTTGAGGAGGAGGAGGAGGAGGATTTCATACATTCCTATATCAAGAAGCTGGAACAGGAAACTTCCAGCTATTTTAAATCTCATGTCTGTCCTCCTCAGCATGTGAGAGATGAAACAAAGCAACAAGATATAGCAAAGGAGAACCAAACAAAACCAGGGCTAACTCTTGCAGGGCCTATGTATCTTTCAGTATAATCAAGGATGCTGGATTTACAGGTGCTATTGTGCACAAATTGCTGAAACACAGTGGATATCATATCAACATTCAAGAAGCTGACCATGCTGACCTAGAACTACTGGCTTTTATAGACATGTGGCTTGAACAAGGACTATTGGTCTCAGAAACGCTTTTGAAGAATGTCGATTGGACACAGCGCCATGGACAAACAGATAGATGCAATCGTCGATACTATGTTACACCAGAGGATATTAGGATGATCAAGAAGAGCATAAATGCTCTCATTTTTCCTGATGTGAAAAACAGTATCAGTGTGGACATACTATGCACATCAGAGCTAAAGGAGAACATTTGTTTTTATCAGCCATTAAGTAATGACCAACCACTGATTATTGTAGTACAGACACCCTGGCAAAAACAACTACTTAAAGAACATCCACATCCCATGATGTTTATCGATGTCACCTACAAAGGCATGACCTCATATGGCTATGCATTTTATGCATTGCTTCTGAGAAGCAGGATTGGTAGAGGATTTCTATTTGCATACTTCATTATCAGTCAGGAATCATCATCCACACACTCTCTCTGCCTGCAAAAACTTTCTATTTCTAATCCTGGTGTTCTTCCTTGGTCTTTACAGTGCACTTACTGTAAGATACTTTTGAGATGAACATTTGACTTTAAATGGGCCGTGTCACAGAAAATAGTATTTTCCTGACATTTTAAAAATAGTTTGTTCAAATTCTAATAGTGGGAAGGTGCTGTAAAACTTTTGAAGATAATAAGACAGAAGCCATTTAGGTCCTCTACACTGTTTAGCAAAACACGTAATAATTATTTTCATGCATATTCTCTTTTATTTCTGCATAGGTCAGTGATGATTGACAGAGACAATAATAAAAGAGCTAAATGCAGTAAGAGAAATATTTCCATAAGCAAAGGTCCTTGTTTGCTGGTTTCACGTGCTGCAGGTATAGTTCAGAATCATTCAGGCCAATGTAAATCCTTTTTAAATGACTTCTGAAGCCATTGCTTGTATTACAATGTATGTAATTCTTGCTAATAAGTCACAGATCCCTTGTAAACAACAGTATCTGTCTATTCTAAAATTTAAAATATTTCACTCAGTTTTTTATTTCCTTTTAAATGTAGGCTATGCATAGGTGGTTGGTGAAACAAGATGGAGGAAACCTGCCAGTGGCCCAGAGAAACACGAGCAATGGTGCCAATGAAGATGTGTTTAACAGTAAGTCTTTTTCCCGTTTCACAATACTGTCAAACAATTTTTTTTTCTATTTAATTGAAGCTTTGTCAAATGGAAGTAATTTTCAAGACTTCAACATAGATTCTTTATTTACTCCCAAGTTCTTTAGCTTCTGCTTTTCAAACTGTTGTAAAGTTAAAAAAAAAAACATAATAATTTAATACAGTGTTTGTGTTTGAGTTTGACAACACGTCTGCCACAAAATGTAAAGAGCTGGATTCCTACCTTGGAAGTAAATATGTATCTACTTACCTGAAGAATCAGTGGATTTCCTGTGGAGAGCTGTGGTCTAATTTTGGCAGGTCAATCAATCATGAAAACAGTGAAACCAACAACAAAGCAGAGAGGTATAGGACCTTTTATATGATTATCAAAAACTGTTAGAGTGTGACTTTCGTTAGGCATGTTTTTTTTGTAAATGTATACTTATGCTAATGTATATCTATACTTAGCAATGCAAATATATACATTTTTTGTAAATACATCCTGCGGTCTTCTGTAACAAAAAAACTGAAAACATTCTGCAAAAACCTAAAATGTCAAAAATCCCTTAAAACTATCATTTTAAATATATTGACTGACAAGAAATCTTTCTCACATAGATTCTTCCTCATGATGAAATATCAATTCCTGAAAGGGAACACCAACAGCCGGATTGACCAACTCCTTAAACTGCTCTGTGGTGATGTTCACCATGTGGTGACCTGGCAGAAAGCGGATGAATCAAGGGAGTAGATGCTGACGACTTCTCCAATGCTGTCAAGTCTATGATTGAGATGGGGTTGAATTCAAATGTTAAATTTAATGAATAGGGAATATGTTTTATTCCACCTCATACAAGCTCTCAGCCTCACTCAGTTGATTTGGTGATGGTCAAATGTGACTGCAGAACATCCAAAAGTGGATCTCTTTGCAAACATATTGTTTTCTCAAGAACTGTTGCACAGCAACAAGGACTAGTTATTCGAGACATCAGGAGTACTCTTGCTAAAAAAATCATTGATTGTCGCTCCTATAACTCAGATGATGAAAACCTCACAGTCTTTTACAGTGATGGGAGTGTCGGAACTATGAATCACAAAAGTCCAAAATTCTGTACATGTATAGCAAATAGTCATAATGAAACATGTGTCTGTATTTTGGTTCACAGCATCCTTTATCCTCCACTGACACCTTGTGAGGTAATCTCTAATCAATCAGATTGCCAGAAAACAAGCATAAATCCAAAAGCTGACCTGAACTCTATGTTAACAGACCTCATGAGATGGAGCCACTCAGACAAGTACGCTGAAAATAAGGAGCTCTACAAGATGGTAGAGTGGGCACACAAACTAGTTTTTTCACATTTTAATATTCGGTCAAGAAAAAGAAAAATAACTGTACTACTCGCCTATCACCAATGGTTAATTAAGGCGAAACGTGTACTCACCATGAATTACCCTACTAGGCGAAAAAGCAAAAGTAAGGAAAAGTAAAAGAAGGCAAAAATAAAAACTGACAAATCATTCATGATTAAAATTCTTTAAAAAAAAATGAATAATTTTAGGTACTTAATATTAATGTGCTTTGTGAGTACTTTACAGCTGTGGCCCCCAACCCCCAGGCCGTCAGGGTCATGTGGTACCGGTCCGCAAGCTGCACAGAAAAAATAAAAAACTTCGGTCACGTGAAATTTACCACTAAAATATTCCCACAAGCTATTAAGATGTATAAAAAGCAAATGTCTCTTGATCGTTCGGCTCTCACTGATTCAGTGTTGCGGTGATGTCATATTTTTATGCACTTTGTATTTTTTTTGCCGTAAATCTTGAATTATTTTAACAAGATGTTCAAAGTTTACCATGGCAACCAGAGAGCATTAGTGTGCTGAGTGGATGTTACCCGTGTTATGTTGTTGGCTCGATGTTATGAGGATGCTGTTAATAAAGCTGTGAATACACATTGGATTTACGTTTATTATTATATTTTAAAAATCCCATCATTATATTTTTAAAATATCCCCATTTTTATACGTGTCATTTATTCCTATAAATATGCATACATATCTGCCACTCCTTAAAGGCCGGTCCGTGAAAATAGTTTCTGATATTAAACCGGCCCGTGACAAAATAAAGGTTGGGGACCACTGCTTCACAGTGAGTGATGCACATACATGAAAACTACATTCTCCAGTACTTTTGAGATCTACAAATTGCATAAATGAGATTAATACAGTAGTAAGATAATAACACCATTGTAATGTTTTAGAATTCTTCCTTGGCATTATACATGGTATGTAAAATGTAAAACTTCTGATACAATTCTTCTTCTTAAATCTATAAATTTATAAACCACTTGCTTTTTGTTATTTGTATATAATCTGTATGCACTACAATATGAATGTGTAGTTGAAATATGACATGTGAAATTGTTTTCATAGTAAAAACAACTTAAATTTGTATTTCTTTTTAGTTTAGATATAAGCTGTGTAAATGATTTGTAAATGAGTTCAACTAATTATGAGTATTTTTGGTAAACTTAGGAAAAACAATTGTAACACTAAGTATGCATAGTGGTGCTTTTATTCATTGTTTAAAACAAGCAGGCCAAAATTAATTTTTTTTTGTTTTTATTTGTACTGCACATCTTACTTTTTTTAATTCAACTGAACACAATGAACATAAAATGGCAAGAAAAAAAAATTACTCATCTTTGGAGTCTTTTGATTTCATTTTCTCTTTTATGGAATCAGATTTGTGCCAAAATTTTCAAACAAAACTTTCCTAATATCAAAAAAAAATTCATTCAATATTCATTCTCGCCTGTGTGGTTTTTCAGTTTCGCTGCTGGCTTTTCAGTCACTCCGGCCCATTTTACGTTTTCATTGCCTGAGGATTCGTTTGCAGTTCTGGCACAGATCTCTTGTTTGGGCGGGGCTTCATCTCATTTGCCAGCAGGTATTTGAGTGACAGCTCCGTGCCCCGGGAACTCTATCAATGAGATGGACAGCAGCGACAGCTGCCAGTTAGGATCACGTACTGTATGAGATTTGTGATTTGTGCACAAGATCAATTGATTGTCAAGATTAATCATTTTTAAGTATTGATCATATATGTTCATTATGCTGTCCTAGATATTTGTTGTGTTACGATAGAATTCCTTAGCTACGCGTTGTTATCATTTACCTAATTAACTTTAGCTACCTGGGTACGTTACTCGCTAAGTAACGTTAGCCAAACTTACATTCTTCCTCTCCATATCTTGTCATTTCAGATATTCACAACTCCGTTCTTCATGTCTAATCATAACTGCATGCCTTCCATAATGGTTTGATATGAGCATGCAGCAGTTTTGGGGGGTTTTTTTGGGCTAAGCATCATGCTAATATTCACTCCATACTTAGATCAGGAGTTGGTATATAAAATTCTGGTGGGTGGAAAAAGAATTTGGAAACACTAGTATAGAATTTAATATGACGCAGTTGTCTAGAATTTCTTCATGGAGTTATACATTGCTTTCTGTCTTTTCTCTCTACAGCAATCAAACAGTGGTGGACCTGAGCTGGATCCAAACAGACTTCCGCTACAATGCAGTCCCCGGTAAGCCAGTCTATGGTTCTGTTGTGACAAATAATAATGATATTGTTAATACAAAACACCTAAGTAACAGTTCTTAGAGCTCCTGAAGTCTTTTCTTACTCTGTTCATTTGAACAATTCTAAAAGTAATGACAATTGAGATTTTTTAAAGGGCACTAGGAGCATTTTCATTCAAAGTACAATCTTAGATAGAATTAGCGTTTTCTGTTCATGTTGTATTGACATTAATATTTACTTACCTTGCAGTGCTTATTGCTGCAGGAGCAAGTACGGGATGAAATCTTGCAAAGGATTCAGAGAAGATTTTATCTAATTATGAGAAATGAAACGTTGGATTTAGACTACCTCCTAGATGTTGCTCAGCAAGAGCTTTGCTTGGCAACAATGGCTTCGCATCACCTCAGCATCCCGCTAGAACTTATTCGAAGTCTACAGGAATTAATCAACATCTTACCTGTCCAGTCTGCTGAAGGAGCATCAGTTAATGTGTCAGAAATTGTAGCTACCACTGTGGGGAACCTGGGACGGCCACGCCTTGAAATGAACAGAGATGATCTTAGAAGCATCCTTTCCATTGCACTTCCTTTAGAACATTTAGCCAATTTGTATGGGGTTTATAGACGAACTCTTAATAGGCGGATGAAAGAACATGGCCTCTCTGTCCGGGGATGCTATTCCAAAATATCTGATAATGAACTTGATCAAATTGTGAGGTCCATAAAATCCAGAATGCCACAGGCTGGGTATAGACTGGTTAAAGGTGAGCTGTTGGCCAGAGGCTACCGTGTGCAGTGGCACAGGGTGAAGGCTACTATGCACAGGGTGGATGGAGCTGGAATTTTGGCCAGGATGATACAGCTTGGTTTTGTAGCTCGCAGAAGCTACTGTGTTCCTGCACCTCTGTCCCTGGTTCATGTAGATACCAACCATAAATTAATCAGGTGAGTTTCTTTCCTGTGCTCCCTCTGTAATACACACGTATAACAAGCATGTTTTTAATCATTTTCCAATCATGTCTGCTAAAACTTTGTGTGTACTTTGTTCTCATTTCTTGAAACAGAAATTACATTCTCAAAATAACATGGACAAACCTCCAAACCTCTTGGCAAATGTTCACAAC
>JAODKF010000104.1:293378-328585 GCA_026779585.1 Mormyrus proboscirostris
TGAGCTATTAGTTAAGTTCTCCCCAAGTGAGCTTGATGGGCCGAATGGCCTCCTCTCGTTTGTATAGTTCTTATGTTATTATGAGTGGGTGTGCTGGCATGCTTAGGAGAGTCTGCAGAAGCTTGCGGTGCAACATTGGTTTGTCATTGTTTGCACATCCAAATATTCGGAGGCTTCCCTGGGAGGATAATGGGGAAAGTGTGCACAGCAAAGTTCCTACTTTGCTGCAAAATATATGTTAGACTGGTGCAGGGGCCTCATAGCAGTGGGAAGGGGGTTGTGTGGGGGCTGTGATAATGACAGTCTATGGGAAGCATTCTGCGGTTCGGCAGGGGTGTAGGGGGTGTCGCAGGTGCACAACCTGGCCCAGCATTGAAGAATGATAACGTGCTAAGGATTTCTGCCCACCAGGAGAAGCGTGGGGTAATGAATGCTGCTGGACATCAGCTTCTTCTCACATGCCTAGAGACGCTGCAGCGTGCACTGAAAGGTGAGTGATGAGAAGTGAATCTGGGTGCCATTTGGGGCCTCAGTTGCCTATCTTGTATGCACTTTACAACTTTCATTTATGCTCTCTCATCTCAGTGATCTCCTTACCTTCTATGACGGACCGTCTTGAGTCCATTGCTAGACAGAATGGGTAAGTTCAGGGGACACAGCCATCATACAATCATGCAGTCTGTTGGTCAGATTTGTCTTGGAGGTGTAAGTGATGGCTGAGCCTAAATTGAGCCCCCTGCCGCCCCTGAATAGGCTAGGCTCCCACCTCAGCCCCTCTGGGACGGAGTGCTACATCACATCAGACATGTTTTACGTCGAGGTGCAGCTAGACGCAGGAGGACAGCTGGTAGATGTTAAGGTGGCGCATCATGGAGAGAATCCTGCGGTGAGTTCTGCTGGTTTGGGGCTGAGGGGTAGGATAGGATGAACAGGAATATGTGAAGGGGGTTGCTGTGGATGGTGGAATTATATGTGGCAAATCAAATACTTTTTTTTTGGCTAGTGATGTTTCAACCCCACACTCTGTTGGCTCTTGTTCTCTTACAGAGCTGCCCAGAGCTTGTCCAGCATCTTCGGTATGGCCTGCACTGAACACTCATTCCCCTTCTTATAGCTCACTGATTTTTGCAGTGAGCCACATGCTGATCTGTCCCCTCTTCTCCTGTTTGCCTGTAGAGATAAGAACTTTGAGGAATTCTCCAAACACCTCAAGGGTCTGGTCAACTTGTATAAACTTCCTGGAGACAAGTAAGTCCCTTAGCCTCTTTCACTCCAAGCACCACTTTTATTTAGCTATCTTTTTGACTTTCTGTATATATTTTTTTTAAATTTTTAAATCTTACACCGTTATTCTGATAACACCTGCCTTCATTCGGCATTGCTTCATAAACTTTTGCCTTCTGCTGTGACAACTCTAACTCTGGCCCAGCAGTCTTTCAGGGCCAGAAAAATGTGCTCCAGCCCAGATATATTGGCCTCGTGCTGCTGTTATTTTTGGTGTGAATGCAACGACTGGGCTGGAATTTAGGCTTGGCATGGGCACTGGCCCTGGTGTGAAAGGGCTAATAGTAGCCCTCTGCCCAGCCCACGGTTAGAGTAGAGGTCACTGTGATAATGAAAATATTGTAGCCAGCTGCTTCTGTGGTGTAGGCCCTCCTTGTGGGTGGTTCTGCTTATCTGCTGAATCTGCATTCTTGGTCCCAGTTCTAAGGGGGTCCCTTGTAGTCTGGCTTTGGTTCCAACTGAGCTCTTACTTAATGAAGGTTTGGTTTTTGGCACTTGAGAAGGGTGTTGAACTGACATAATTTATACACTGGAATGTTATTTGGTGGGAGATCAATTGGTTTATCACATATTTTATTGAACTTGTATGTAAAACAAGGTATTTGACTAAAATTACATTTGAAATCCTAGAGCCAAAATATCCTTGAATATATTAGAGGTGCACTGATCTGATATTTGGGATTGGTATCAGCACCAATCCATAACTATTAGATGGATCAGTTATCGGCCATATGTGACCAATCCATGGGCAATAGTTGTGTAATGAATGGCATGACAGCTTTTTCCAATTCTGGATATGTTTTATGAGGTATTCAGGCTGAACACTAATGCTGCCACTCAGTTTTTTTTGCTACTCAATGAGTGTGAACTTTTTGACTTCGGCCTACGTTAATGTCACACGCACACCCTTTACAGTATGAGCAGCGTAAGAACATGGGATAGGTGGACGATCTGGAAGTATTTTATGCTTTTAACAATGATGTTTGCTAATGCGAATGTATCAATTTAAAAGGTTAATTGATCACTTGAAAACCTTTTTGCAATTTTGTTAGCACAGAAGAAAAATGTGATGATTTAAAGCAATAAACCTGGCCTCTTTTGGACCAGATGAGTATTTGGAGCATCAGCAATTGTGGGTTAGAAGCTCAAAATGGTCAGAAACAAAGAACTTTCTTCTGAAACTCTAATTGAAGGCTATTCCATGTGAGAAGTTGGCAGTAAACTGAAGATCTTGTACAATGCTGTGTACTACTCCCTTCACAGAGCAGCACAAATTGGCTATAACTGCAATAGAAAGAGGTGAGGAAGGCCCTGGTGCACAACTGTGCGAAAGGATAAATATATTAGTAAGTGTAGTTTGAGAAACAGGCATCTCATAGGTCTTCAACTGGCAGCGTCCTTAAATATAACCTACAAAAAACCAGTCTTAACATGAATAGTGAAGAGGCAACTCTGTGATGCTGGCCTTCTAGGCAGAATTTGAAGAAAAAAAAAAAGCCAATGGGCAATCAAATGAAAAGAGGAATGCTTGACAGTATCTGTGGTGGAGGCAATTTTACACTCTGGGGCTGCTTTGATGATGGTAAAGTGGGATCTTGAAGAAGGATGGCTATCACTCCATTTTGCAATGCCATGCCATACTCTGTGGATGGCGCTTAATTTGAGCCAGTTTTGTCCTGCAATATTACCCAAGCACAGCTCCAAACTATGTAAGAACTATTTAGGGAAGAAGCAGTCAGCTGGTATACTGTGTATCATGGATTGGCCAGCATAGTCACTGGATCTATATTGAGAAGTTATTGGAGCAGCTTGACCGAATAGTATGTTACAGTCAAGTAGTACTCTGCAGTATAAATGGTATATGATATAAATTTGGTCAACGGGAGAGATTTTGATTATACCGTCCTACCGCAGAAATTTCCACTCCTTGCCCGCAAAAATGACCTAGTCAAGTCGCCTCAAATAATAAATTATTATTTATATGAAAATTATTTATCATTATTGCTGCACATGGCAGTCCTGTACAGGTCTGATTTTGACAAACCGCACCCACCAGTACCTGTCATACTTAAACCTGTATCTAAACCATTATCCGACAGAAATAAAATAAAATTCCGCAACCGGTCCGACCCACTATAAATAAATACCGACACCCGACCCACACCCGAATGAATATCAGTCAGATAGCCAAAATTAAAGTCAAAAGTTTATTGCCACAATAAACGACCAGTGACGTGCAACATCAGTTTAAAAGGCATAGCCAAATGAAAACATTGCTTAATAACAGCCTAATAATAAGCAAAACAAACCTCCAAACTCAAATAATGTTTGATATTGCCATGCCCACACATAGCCTTATCAGCTTACAATCAAATGTGTTAATAAAACTAAAATTATATGAAATGTACATTAGGCTACCCTGCACATTATTAGGTTTTATAGACTATCTAGCATCCATTTCGAACAACTGCAGGAGATCACGCATGTTTTTTGAAAATGAAAGTGGGAGAGATTTCCGGGAATGCGTATGCAGGCATAAAGTGATATGGATTTTACATTTTATCATCTTGAATGCAGGGATTTTTTGTGTGTCACTAAAATATAGCCCTAGGGTATTTTTTTTGTTGGCACATGATGTTTTGAAAATCGCAATTTAGACCCTCACTCTCCTGCGTCTGACCCAACCCAAACTCGTATCCAACACAGTAGAATATTTTTCACCCGTTTCATCAAAATTTGCAGGTCATCTGTCGGGTACCGAACCCGTGCAGTACTCGGCCTGGCAGGACATTTATGGGAGAGATGGTCATTCTGATATAGATAGTTATGACACTAGTCTAATTGTACTACTTTTGTAGCTTTTGGTTCTGTCGTCTTTTCTGCTTACCTACAGTTCACAAAACCAACCTGTGTTTTTAATGTAACATAAAACCAGGGAAGTTGCATGAAATGTTTTCATATATTTACAGATTTGCACAATCAATATTCTACGTTCACGACTACTTTGAAATGTGTTAACACTTTATTATGCAACTTCCTGCTGCAATGCCTTTGCTAAGGACATATGTTACCCTTTCAAAAAGAGATATTGAAATTTACAGATCAAATTATATACCACAATATATAACGTTTACTGTCTACTGTTTAAATTAATCAAAAAAATGTGTTCTTTGCTTATTCATCTCATTATAAAAGTTTCCGAATTGTCTTTACGAAAAAAATATGGAATCCTGTGAGTAGACCGTTCAATGCCGCTTCAATTGTTCAGCTAAAACCACCAATCACTGGTATCCCAGGGCCAAGCTTGAGAAACACATTTTGGTGATCACAGATTATGATGGAAACAGGATTGCTTTTCCATATGATGCAAGCCTCAGTTCTCAGTAATAGACTACCATGCCAAATAGTACATATACATTGTATTTTTTATGTAGCTTTTTAACAAAAATTGAGTAACTCGGTCACTGATGGAAGGCCAAGACGGGGGAAAAACATAACGATATAAGTGGTCTTTAAATGTGTATAGGTGTATGCTGTATAGGTGACGTTTTTGTTAAAATGCTTTTGCAGTCTAATGGGCGTGTTTGTGATGTCTGATACCTCATAGCTACACATCACTGCAGATATTCTTTGGCAAATATGATTGCTACTGATGGGGAATTGAATGTATTAAGGGGTGGGGGGGGTAACACACTCGCAGCTATGAAACTGGGTATACACAGCACAGGTTGTCAGTGACATCATATCTTCTTCTTTTCTCTCCCTCATTCACTCTCGGTCTATAGCAAGCTTAAGACAAAGATGTACCTGACCCTACAGTCCCTGGAGCTGGACCTCACAAAGATGATGCACATGTTCAGGTCTGATCCCCTTGTTTGCATTTTCCTGCTATTTTGTTGCCAAGTTGTCCCATGACCAGTACTATGTGTGTTGATCTGTGTGTTATAGGTTGGCCACAAATGCCAACACTGTGGACACCATCCTTTATGGGAGCGTCGGCCTCCTGACAGCTCGCAGTGGAGGTATCCTCTGCACCAAAGAGGCTAATGTAATACGGAGCCTCTGTAAAGCCTCTGTATCAGCTTTTGCTACATCTGTATTTAAATTGTGCCTGTGTAATGTAAAAATTGTGGTTTTCAGTTTGTGTTTTGTGTGCATGCTACCCCTTGCAGGTCACCTGTTGTCATTGCAATGCTATGTGTCACCGTATGATGTCTTCGAGGAGGGGACGAGAGCACTGCTGAACTTCACTGATTCTAATGGTTAGTCTTGTAGAGGGAGGTCTGAATTATGGCCGATGAAATTACTGCTTGTCTGTACAAGTGGGGAGGGATCAATTGGACGTGTTTTATTATTGTTGAAATAAACTGCTGGTGCTGCTTTGAGCGCCTTAATTTACCCACTCGCTATGCTCCCCTTCCCCGACCACTGCAGTGCCTCGCTCCCTGGGCATCAATGTGTCAGTGACAGTGGAAGGCACTTCCTCAGTGTACAAGTTGCCCATTGCCCCCCTGATCACTGGATCTCACCCTGTGGACAACAAAGGGTAGGAGGACCTAAAAATTGGGGGAGGTTAACCAGGAGGAGGGATGAATGCAGGGGGATGGTGGCAGTGAGATGTGTGTCTGTGTTTGTCATAACTATTTTGCAAAGAGATGTTAGATTATTGTCAATTTAAAAACTGATTCAATTAATGTATTACATAACGTGAGGTGTTTTTGTGTAAAAACGACAACTTTTTATTGATTGAAAAAAGATTAATCAATGAATCGCACAACTTGTGATGTATAATAGCACAAGACATCAAAACTTGCAATCATAAATACAG
This sequence comes from Mormyrus proboscirostris, assembly GCA_026779585.1. Classification (NCBI taxonomy): domain Eukaryota; kingdom Metazoa; phylum Chordata; class Actinopteri; order Osteoglossiformes; family Mormyridae; genus Mormyrus; species Mormyrus proboscirostris. The sequence goes on from JAODKF010000104.1 coordinate 299,491, forward strand.
TGGAATCTGCTTATAGTGATCGATTCTGTCTGGGTGAAATTGGGCACTATAAGCGGATGATCATTACAACCAAATTTTTCCCTTTTTCTTTGTCTCAAGCAGGTTACCATCTATTTGTTGAATGGTTTAAACTTGTACATATTGATTTCCAACAAAAATACTTTTTGCAAACAAGTACAAACTGAATTTCAGTGCCTTCAAAAAGGCATTGAAAAGGCATATACCACATGTATATATCACATATAATTGCAGCTACTCAACAGGTGGTTCAACAGACTGTTTAATTCCATCTGTGTTAGATCTAAAAATTATTTGGCTCTAAGAACAGAAGCCTGATAACAAGTGAAGGTGTACTTAATAACATGAAAGATCTTAACATTTTAAGGTACAACCCTTAAAGAAAATAAAATCATTAAAAAAAAATTCTTTTAATTTAAATTCTTTTTTAAAAATTAAATAAACCAGGTCACATCCCATGAGATGCTAATTGAATGTTTTAATTTTAGCTTTGAATTCTGGGACTCTGTGCAATGTCATGACTTTAAGAAACTTTAAGAAAGAAATATTATACGATACTATTAAAAATCTTTGCTTGTTCTTTTCTCACATTTTCAAAATTCTGCATGCGTTATATTGAATGCTATGTGTTACTGTGATACATTTCCCAGCCCTAGAAAAAGCACATGACTCACTTTATGTCCCTGGATAAATGTGTTCCCTCTCAGAACTCCTTCATTTTCTGCTGTAACCAACTCAAACTCTGTGGACCTACCAGCCTGCTTCTTCCTGAAGATCAATCAGCCCACTCCCTGCTCACTGTCGTTCATACAGCGCATGGACACCATCACAGGTGAGAGGTCACGGGGAGGGGGTGGTGGTGTTAAAGGGATTAACAATCGGTATTTAAGGAATAAACATTTCATTTCATAAATGAACATGAGTAAAATTCTAATTAATCTATACTGGTTTTGGAATTTCAGACATCAGTATCTACATAAATGGCAGAATAGACATCTGAGTACTATCCAGCTGGTTTTGGTCTACCAATGTGGACGAATGTCAGATTTAACCTAATGGCTATATGTGGTAAACATAAAAGAAATTAGTTTTGGGAAAATGGAGATTCATGGTTAGTGGCCAATGCTAAGATCACTTGTTTCACTGTGTTTTATTTACTGGTCAGCGTTTGGGTATATATGCCATTCTGTATTGAAAGGATTGTATGGCAGCATGTAGTAAGTGCAACGTGGTTGAGTTAATTGTTTTGTGTAGGTAAGGTAGAGAGAATGTATGCAGATTTTTGAGTAATGCTGAACATGCTTGTCTCGTCACAGGGGAGAGAAGAAAATGGTGCTTTGATTAAAGGGTCAAGATAAATTTGTATTGTTAAAGACTTAAAAGTGCAGCAGAAACCTCTTGACTGGTAATTTTGCAGTATTATGTAACACTGGCGTTCTAAAAAGTTTGTTACTGTTATGGAGTGTAACATTTGGTTAACGATCAGTTCTCATTCCCTGAAATTGACTTCTTCTCTTGGGAGGACTTCTGCGATTGAGAGACACATGTTGTTTCTTTTGCATTAACCCCAGCACTGTCCCTTTCCCAGGCATCTCTGTGTTCGAAACCCCCCCTGCCCTGGCTCCGCTGTATGAGCTCATTGTGCAGAGCCAGCTCCAGGACGAGGGGGCGGGCCCTTTGCCAAGCCATGCGCACACCATGCGCTTTTACGCGGTGAGTGTCTCCTCAGCACCTTGTCTGCGATACCACTATCTGTTATTTATACATAAGAGATGTCCTGAATCTCACTTGGTTTCAAATTTCCTCCTACATCAGTCTCTGCCCGGCCAGCAGCACTGTTATTTTCTGAACTGTGATGCACCGGTCCAGGATGGGCGCTGCCTGCAGGGGGCACTGGTGTCTAAGATTCCCTTCCGGCACCCTGCACAGGTGCCAGCACTGCTGGATGTCATCCGACACCAGGCTGCATTCAACACACTCATTGCTAGCTGCGTCAAGAAGACACTTATCAAAGACGGTAAGTGCAGTTCCATCTGCTCATGGGTCACTCCGAGTGCAGGCTGTATGGGCCAATTCATTCTTCACTTTTCCATGTGCTATTACAGTTCAGCCATAGAGTGAGTGATGTAAATTTTATCATCAGGGGTGTGTACACAGGCCAGATTTTGTTTGTTTTTTTTTGTTCCTCAAATGAAAAAAAAATGCATGCTAAAAATCTTTAATTAGGCTACGAGAAACTTACATAACATACTCCACCTCATTCGTACATCTTGTTTTTAGCGTTTTTGAGGTATTTGCTCAATTTGAATATCATCCAAGTGAGGATACTCAAGTGGCGCATGCTCAAAATGCCCCACAATTTTTCTCCCAGTGGTAACTTCGTTGTGATACCAGCCCTGCTGTACCGAATATGCAAATCAGCTCCAGCTAGCAACTCTTAAATCATCCACTACTATTTTTATATTACTCACGCTGTCTTGCACAATTGTGTGTATTTTGTTTAGTAGGATTTTCCACTAAATGCTGCTTCTGTCTCTCAGAACTGCTTTTACAAAGATTGCAAATCACTGTGCTACTAGTTGTTTTTAAAGTATAACATACTTCCAGATTGCCACCCTCTAATATGATGTTCTTGCTTGCTCCTACTGCAAAGGGTAAGTACACTGCTCACACCCACTGAGTGGCAAAGAGTCTGAATGGCAACATTAGTGTTCAGCTTTAATGCAGTAAAAAACGCATCTCAAATGGGAAAGAACTGTTTTGCAATTGGTTGTACAAACAAGAAATAGGAGCTGTCACTTCTATTACAGAACACAGAAAACTAAATAACTATTGCACATGGATTGGTCACATATGTCTGATACCTAATCTGTATAATAGGTATGGATCGGGGTTGATACCGATCTGAATATCAGATTGGTGCACTTCTAATTGTGTTTTCATTTTAAAATGTATTTGCCATCAATGGTGAATACAGGTTGTTTAAATAATGCTAATGGTTTTACCCTGACGAGTTCTCACAATGTTTGTATGGGTGTCCTCCCACTGTCCAGATTACCTGTAGTGACTCTGTCTTATGTCCTGTACATCCTGGAGCATCCAAATGCAGTATATCATAAGTGGTTATTCATAATGGGTGAAATAGCTGGACTTGGGTAGAATAGTTGCAAAAGCCTTGTGGTAGTTGCAAAAGCCCCACCCCCACTCTCCTGATTTATTGGGATTGGCTTTGTGTATTCATATTGAACTGTCGTGTCACTGGATGATTGCTGACACACCCCTTTTCTGTCCTGTTAGACACACCGGGGCTGCTGCAGTTTGAGGTCTGTCCGCTGACAGACTCCAGCTTCAGTGTTTCCTTTCAGCACCCTGTCAACGAGTCCCTGGTTTGCGGTGAGGACACACAGGCCTAATTACTACCTACTTTGGACTTTCAGGATATGAACGTCATGTGTTTTAGCTTAAATGACTTCTGTCTCATTTTCCTGCTTTTCACTAATCTTTCCAGTGGTCATGGATGTGACTGACTCAAGGCAGGTATCCTGTAAGCTCTACAAAGGTGTCTCTGATGCCCTCATCTGCACAGATGACTTCATCACCAAGGTCGTCCAAAGGTGTGTCCACTGCCCTTTAACCCGGATCACTGACGTTGAGCCAACCCAGGGAACTCTGATCACCGTTTTTTAAAATTTTATTTATATGCAGCAGTGCTGTTGCATGCCATAAGAACTGCTACAGTGTGTGTGACCCAGCTATCCAGAAATTATACAGGATCCAAATTCCTCCAACTCCTACAAAAGGAGTGTTTATACTTTAAACTTTCTCATAGCTGCAAGGGTTCAGTTAGGTCAAGTGATGTGATTTTCTTCATCAGCCACAACCACATGTTTCTCTGCATCTCCAAATGCATGCCTCCAGATTTTTATGTCTGCATGGACCTGTGCGCATCTGAAATGCATGATGTCTTTCGAAGTTATGCAGAGATTTGCCGCTACACACATTCATTGCATTAAATCTCTAATATGTTAGGAAAAGAAGAAAGTGAAAATCCTACAGAGTGCACAGACAAATTGTAACCCTTCCCTTGTTTTCTTGGATAAAAGTGTCAGATAAATGAATAATATAAATGGAAACGGAAGTCTTTCTGGGGTGGATACTATGCATATAGTATAAACAGAACTGGATACATACATGTTCATGACAGTGTCTGCCGTTGTTTCTATAGTATAAATGAGGCTTAAGTGTAACGCTAAAAAATGTCCAACTGTTCTAACATTAACAACTATACTACCGCCCAGGTGCATGTCCATCCCAGTCACCATGCGAGCCATCCGGCGCAAAGCAGAGACCATCCAGGCTGACACCCCTGCCCTGTCCTTGATCCAGGAGACTTTGGAGGACATGGTGAAGAAGAACCTACCTCCTGCCTGCAGCCCCTGTTATGGCATGGGTTCAGGAGGTAGCGGGAGCAACCCCATGAGCATCTCAGGGGCTGGAGGAGGGAACACGCCTACTGGTGGCGGTGGCACGGGAAGCAGTGCTGGAGGAGGGCCCTCCTTTACAGGCCCAATCAGCTCGCTGTTTGGCATGAGCAGGGGTACGGGCTCCCTGTCGGAGGGCATGGGCCAGATCAGCGGGGGCCAGCAGCATCAGGTACAGCAGCAGCAGGTCGCTCATGGAGATGACTTCAGTAAAGTCACTCAGAACCCCATCCTGACAAGCCTACTTCAGATCACAGGCAGTGTGGGCTCCAGTCCCACTCCTCAGCCCCCCTCCTCTGGGCCCCAGCCCCACCAGACCCCACCCCCAACCTCCTCTCCTGCCAGCAACACAAAGAACCACCCCATGCTCATGCACCTGCTGAAGGATAACCCCTCCCATGACTTCTCAACCCATTATAGTTCTGGACCTCTGGAGAGGCAGAACTCATCTTCGGAGTCACCTCGCACTGACGGCCTGGGGGGCACTGGGGGGGGCACCAAGCCAAAGAAGAAGCGAATGAGGGGGACTGAGAAGAGTGGAGTGTCTGGGGCAGCTATGGGCATCAAGCAGCAGCAGCAGGGTGGGCCCATGCAGCACCACCACCCCACTGAGGATGACTTCCACCGTGAGCTTTTCTCTATGGATGTGGATGCCACCCAGAATATGTTTGATGTGAATCTGCCAGGAGATGGCCTGGACACTCCCCACAGCATAACACCAGCCCCTAGTCAGTGTGGCACCCCCCCTGCAGGGCCCAACATGCCATATCATGCCCCAGCCCACACCCAGGCCCAGTCGCAGCAACAGCCGCCACCCCAGCCACCCTCCGCAGGCCCCAACCTGAACCGCATAACGCGCCTCTCCAGTTCTGACAGTATTGGTGCTGACATCAATGAGATCCTTTTGGACCTCCCCGACCAGACAGCGAAAGGATCAGTGGGTGGCGGGGCCAGTGCTCATGGTCAGCACCACCTGAGCGGGGAGGATGCGGGCCCGCTGGGCACTCCACTGAGGGACTCCTCTAGTTCAGGCCAGGGCAGTGCTGTCTTTGAGTCTGACTTGTTCAACGCAGGTAGCAACGAGAATCCATTCCCAGACGCTGCTGACCTCATTGCTGAGGCAACCACAGCAGCCACGCCCACCAGTGACTCCTCCTCCACTAACTTCTTCCCAGACACAGTGGACTTCAACCCTGACCTGCTGAGCACCCAGGGCTTCCACCAGTCCTACTTTGGGGACAGCTCCCCCAGCGCAGACGGGGACCTCGACCTGAGCAAGGGCTTTGGCGGTAGCCAGCAGAATACCCCTATAGGGACGCCCCAGAACCCAACTCCACATGGGCGCAGCAGCCCTGACCCCCCCCTCAAGGATGCCTTTGACATGAATGTCGTCTTTGGGGGTACGGGTGGAGGAGGAAAGCCCCTGCTTGTGCCTGCCCCTGATCTGGGGGACCCACACTTGGGAGGGGGGCAGAGTCCTCATATGATGGGCTTGGGTGGGGGTGGAACTGGTGAATTTAAGGGTGCCGATTTGAAGAGCAAGCAACAGCAGATGATGCGAGGTAAAGATGATGGTGGCTGTGCCGGAAGTTCTGGCCTGGGGGGTGTGATGGGGGGCCTGTGTGAAGGCAAGCAGGTCAAGCGGAGCCGCACTCCTTCCAGTGAGAGTAAGTCAAAAGATAAGCCCCCCAAGCGCAAGAAGATGGATCCTGACAGCAAGTCTCCATCTCACAGCGCAGGCAGCCGCCCCTACACCCCACCCAGTGGGGCTGTGGGCTCTGGCGTGCCCATGAGCAGTGGAGGCTCCAAATCCCCTGGGAGCTCTGGGAGGTCACAGACTCCTCCAGGAGGCGCCACACCACCTATCCCCAAAATTACCATTCAGATTCCAAAATGCACCTTGTCAGGGGGCAAGACCTCCTCCCATGGAGGGTACACATCCAGCAGCTCTGCTGGGGGCAGTGGGGGCAGCATGAGTGGAAGCGGCAGCAGCAAAAGCCACCACTCCCATTCGTCATCCTCTTCGTCCTCCTCGTCAGGTAAGGTGAAGAGCAACAAATCAGAGGGTTCTCTGGGTCAGAGCAGTAGCTCCAAACCAAGCAGCAGCGGGGGGAGCGGAGGGTCTGTGAGCACCCAGTCAAAGGGCTCCTCCCAGGGGATCAGCGTTGGAAAGCCAGGCTCATCCCCAATAACTAAACATGGGCTGTCTGGCATGGGGAGCGGGGGCAGCGGGGGAGGAAGTGGCAGCAAAATGAAACCTCAGGGGGGAAAGCCCCCAGGATCTCTCATGAACCCAAACATCAAGCCCAACATCTCACCATCGCATTCTCGCTCTGGCACATCCGACAAGCTCTCCTCTCCCATGAAACTGCAGCAGAGCCAGGTCCCTGTGACGCCACCATCCTCCAAGGCAAAGTCACCCATGGGCTCAGGTAGTGGGGGCTCTGGGGGTTCAAAGTCCTCCTCAGGAAGTGGAATGAGCTCGCAGAAGCAGATGAGTGGCTCTTCTTCTAGCTCCTCCTCATCATCATCATCATCATCATCCTCTTCTTCCAGCTCTTCGTCTTCTGGCACCATGTCATTTTCTGCAGCTTCTCAATCACAGTACAGTGGGGGTGGGGGAGGTGGTGGTGGTGGCAGTGGCAGCAGCAGCAACAACAACAACCCCAATGCCAAAGGCAAGTCACCGAGCCGCAACAAAAAGCCTTCCCTCACAGCTGTGATTGACAAGTTAAAGAGTGTGGGAGGGGGAGGGGTGGGGGGTGAGGAAGGTGGCGAGGGAGGCTGTGGAGGTGGCAGTGGTTCTGGAGGAGGAGCGGGGGTTTCCTCAAATGTTGGTCCTCCATCCTCCAAGCATGGGATGTCCTCCCAAAGCACAGAATACATGAGTAAGCGGGAGAAGATGGAAAAGGAGGGCAAATCCAAAGTGCTGGTGTCAGGGAGCTCAGGGGACAAGAAGCCACTGGATTCGAAAAGTGGGGGTGCTGGAAGCACCGGGGTAGCCAAGATCATAATCAGCAAGCCAGATGGGGGGTCTCCAAGCATCAAGGCCAAGGTAACTCTTCAAAAGCCTGGTGAGGGCACTGCTGATGCTATGCGCACCCAGCTGCCAGGCCTCAAGGCTTCACCCCTGTTCAGTGGCTCCACGCCCAAGCATGACCGCTGCTCCCCCAGCCACAGCCGCTCTCCAGGGTACACTCCTCTGAACCCTGACAGTGAGAGCGAGTCTGGCAGCAGCTCTGTGGCTGAAAAGTCGCACCAGAACAGCCCCAGCTCAGATGATGACCAGACCCTGCGGCCCCTGCAGACCCCCCACGAGTACATCAGTTCCACTCCAGTCAGCTCAGGCGAGAAACACAAGAAACACAAGAAGGAGAAGAAGAAGCAGAAGGAAAGGGAGAGGGAACGGGACCGGGAGCGTGACAAAGAGAAAAAGAAGTCTTCTTCATCCTGCAGCTCATCTTCACACCCTCTCAAGCCTGACAGCTGGTCTCGCTCACCCATCTCAGCACCAGACCCAACACTTTCCATGCTGGGATCAGATCGTCCAGCCCGGCCCAGCCCTCCCTATCTACACACCGAGGATGATGACCTCATGGACTCTGCCCTCACGGGTAACCTGGAACCCTTCAAATAAGATGTCTGTCACTGTGGGACTACATTACCTGAATTGGCACCAAGCTGGCGCCTTCTATCGTGGCGATGTGGAGATCAGCCGTGCAGGAAGCTGGGGCAAAAGGAGCAGCCTTTTTACTTTATTTTTATGAATGTTAGCTGATGTGGTTAGCAGTGTTGCCTTACACCTCTTGGACCAGGGTTCGAGTCTCCACCTTGACGCTACATATGTGGAGTTTGCATGTTCTCTCCTTGTCATCAAGGGGTTTCCTCCAGGTACTCTGGTTTCCCCTCACAGTATAATTTCTAAACTGATTTCCAAATTGCACATAGGTGTGAGTGAATGGTGTGTGAGTATGCCCTGTAGTGAATTTACGGCCCAAGGTTACCCCCCCCCCTCCAACCCAGCATACCACAAGTGGGTGTGCAAAATGGATGGACAGAAGTTCCTCAAAGACCATCGGCATGCAACGAAGTTGTTTTACATGCAGGGTAAGGTTTGAAAAAGGAAAAAAAAAAAAAAAAAAACTTGACTGTATTTGTGATCATGATAATGTATCATGCACCAGGGCTTCTGGGCAATGTCTGATTTAATGCTGTTCAATGCTTGTGTGAGTTGCATGATTATCTAAACCCTGCTATTCCATCATGTTTCTTTGGGAAATCAAATTCCCCCTGAATATTCTTTTTAAAACATTTCCTGTACTCTTTACTGTGGAGCCAAAAAAAGTTGCATCTTAATTATGGTCACAGAGATGAGACAGGACCTGTGTGATTGTACATAGTCTAAAAATCAAAACTGTGCATATTTCAAATTCAGTCTTAAACATAAGTTGTGCTTCTGTTGCCTGATTTCGAGGCTGAACACATTGCAACATTGTTATAGTAACATACTGAACGATTTTATTTCTCTACTTTTGAAAATAAGGAGCAGGATCTGATATTTTACTTTTTTGTAGCATGGAAATTTTCATTCAGTGGATAAACTATACATTGTTTAATACTTATTTTTTTATCTATCTGAAGTTTTCAGATTTTATTACTTATGATGGTTATTTTTAAGAACTGGTTTGGGAAGGTGTTCTGAGAACAGCTCAAGTATTTTTATACTTCTGTAATATCTGTCAATTTTTTATGGAGTATGTTGCATTGCTGAGTTAACATTTTAATTGTTGTACAGGTCCTCCCACACACTTCTGTGTTATATATCGTGTAATTGAAAATATTTTTGCTTTTCAACAAAGTAGAAAGTGGCATTATCTTAGTAGTGCCCGTAGTGCTGCTTGATTATGGCAAAAATCACAATGCATAATGAAGTACAGATGTACATGCATTGTACATAGTTAATTATGATTCTATGTTTTGTTTTTTCTTAGATTGGAATTAGAAATTTATGCAAAATTTCATTCACTGTGGGTAGATTGACATTTGGTCAGTAGCTATGCTTGGGACCATCTTAAAAATGCCAGTCTGTTTCCCATTGTTTGAATCTGAGAATTATTAGTGATATTGCTACATTGGAATGAGTCACAGTCACATGTCGCTCCATGAGGAATTTTGAGGAAGGTAAAAACTGCTGGAGTGTCATCCCTTTGCTTTTTTTTTTTGCATTTAGTGAAGCAAAATGCTCTACTGAGCAGTGGGAGAGAAATCACGTGGTCTGATGAGTACAGCTGAAGCATGTGGGTGAAGCAGCTTCAGTGATGGTTTCCTTAGGGCAGGGGTGGGCAATCTTATCCCCAAAAGGCCGTTGTGTATGCAGGTTTTTGGGATAACCTGTAGGTCAGCTGTTCAAACCCAGGTGTGAGGACTCTTCAGCCAATCAGTCCTCTAATCACTAATCTAATTAGGGAGTTGCATCAAAAACCTGCATTCACACCAACCCTTTGCGGATAAGATTTCCCATCCTTGCCTTAGGGACAGTGGTTCTAAATCAGAACTAAGGTGGTAGCGCTCTAGGGTGTTGTGTGAATTTTCCTGATGATCCATTTATCTTTGACAAATTAAAGACCATGCTGCAGTATTGTGTTCATCCAATCGCATCTGCAGCATTCATACCCAGGAGGCAGAGAAATGTTTTTGTGGGCCAGTGCTTTCTTCCAGTATTACAAAGTATTATAATAAGATAAATGAAATAAACTGGATGATGTGGCCATCCCCGTCATCTGGCTTCATCCAACATGGACGTTTTTGGAACATCTAATAATACCAAAAAACGGCACTTTTTTAAACACAAGAATTATGTTGCAACCCTAAAACTAGATACCCATAGAATCCATGCTATGCTAAATTTAGATTAAAGCTGGTCATTGACCTCTGTATACTTGCACATAGGATAAGAGAAACTATCTACCCTTTAGCCTCTTAGGCTGTATAGTGTATGAGCAATACAAAACAGATTTTGGAGAGAGTACATTTTTACTGGTTACAGCCCTAAGCTCAATTCTATGTATGTGCTATATGTGTGTACCTACATCAAACTATGACATAAATGTGACGGTGGCTGCAGTAAGGACAGCTCCAGACACTTTAAAAGTTACTAACTTGCCTTTTTTTTGTGCTGCACCACATAACAATTGCACAGCTTTAGGCTTTGTACGTCTATAGAAGTATGTTGATAAGAAATGTCAAACTGTAAATAAGAAAAGGAAAGGCAAATGTTTGTTTACATTCAAACAGGAAGTGATGTCATATGGTGATGACAGAGTGATGCTACTTCCTACCTTATGAATATAAAATAGAAATGGCCACGCTTGATTTTCCCGCGACAATGACATCACAATATCCCATTTTGCAGCATTTTCATAGGTTATCTTTTTTAGGGGCGTAATTATTTAAGACGGAAGTTCTGTTGGTGAATAAAAAGTTTATTTTTATTCTAAGTTTGGTCATACTTCGACTGATATAGCTGTAGATTTCGAAGTAATTTAAAAACTTAAAACGGATTACGATCAAATTAAATTTGTAAATATAGAAGTCATTTATATATGCACCCGGCCTTCCTGACGGTGGACAATGCCGTCAGCCAAATAAACAATAATAATGCATCCAATAAGCTGTCTCAAATGGGTATAGCCACATGTCGAACGTTAATCCATACATGATAATTATGTGTTGGCATATGATGATTTCTATAAGTCAGACATTTAAACTAAGAAAATACTGTATTAATGCAGACACTAAACAGAAAGTGTGTTGCATTACATCAAACGAGTTTAGGCCTGATTACGTTAGAGGCCATAAGCGGAAAAGGAAGGTAGAGATTGAAAACTATCCTTGTATTGCGTGGAATAAATCACATAATTAGTTCACTGCTATAACAGCGGTTAGGGGGTCGATTTATCGTCTGCGAGTTCGTCGTTATAAAGCTGGATAAATAGTGCCTGGTAAATAAACTCAACACGATCCCAGATGAGAGAGGGAGGGGAGACTGGGCTCGAGAGCAAATGAGATAAGAGGTCGGTTGGTATGGGTTAGCAAAGAGGAGGCTCTGTGTTTGTTTTGCCATCTAACGAAAGCTAGCAAGCTTGCACTGCTTACAGGAAAACAACAGTAGCATGATAATCTCTAAAGGTGTTCGATATTTTTAACGGCGGATTGAGTTGAATAATTCACAATCCGGGATGGGAAAGGAGGTAAACGGAGTGTCGCGGAGCCGGTTTGAGGTTAGTTTCTTGTTCGTTATAAGCTGACAATGACATATTGTACATTTATATGTTGGTTTTATAAGAATTAAATTGAAGAGGATTTTCGCATGCTGATTGTTGACCTTTGGCGTAACACTGTACTTCACATCCGCAAATGTTTATGTGGTGAGTATTTTGGCTGTTAAATATGCATTTCCGTCGGAGTTCATGGGGTATTTAAGTGCTGTCGTCTTTTATTCTTTTTTTTCGAAAAAAAAAAGACTTATAGTGCGTGATATAGTTATACCACATTTTCACTGAAACGGTCTTAAAATACTTTGTTTCATTGTTAATGTTAACTGTGAGCTTCCTCTTCCTCTTGCTTCTAACACAAAGACAGCAATGCAGACGATGTCCTAAACGCAGTTGAAGTCTTGACATTTTGGGATGTCCGATATAAGTGCCGGGCCCATCCTGGTCTGTCATATATAAACGGAGCCCTGGAGCTGCTCTGTACTTTCTGATCACCCAGCTCCTTTGTTTGCTAATGGCTGCTGCGGCTGCCGGGGCCCGAAACGCTTGGGAAAAACAAGCCGGTCCAACTAAAAAGGACCATATCACAATCGCGAACAATGGCGAGAGACACGGAATACGCACTTATTACACACGTACTGTTACACACTTAGTTATGCAGTGCAGCGGACGTGTTGATTACGTTTGTTCACTAGGCCTCCATCAAACTTTTCTTTGTTTGGGAAGGGGGTCATTCATGATTCAGTTGATCAAAATAAATATGAATTTGTCCACAACTGTTTTAAATTTTTGTATTTTGTGTGTGTGTGTAGGTATGTATTTACATGGAGTAATATAGACCTGTTATTTATATATATATATATATATATATATGTGTGTGTGTGTGTGTGTGTGTGTGTGTATGTAATCTTCACAGGTCTATATTACTCCATGTCTTTTTTTTTTTTTCTTTTCTTTTAATGCTCTAGCAAGGGAGCACGGGATTTATGTGGTTTTACTTATTTTTAATGTTGCAACAGCTGAGCACACTAATCCCGGCCCTAGTCTCTGGCTCGATATCTGCACTGGCAAATACATCATCCAGTATATTAGTAATATGTCAATTTATTTATATAGTTGAGTATAGTATTGCAGTTTTAAATTTGATCCATTAAGTTGACTAACCTACGCAAGTGTAAGAGTACAGTGCTATTGTCGGCCAGCTATGGTGTAGTATGTTCATTCAAAACAGCCTTGCTGTGCAGGTTTAAAGGTGCCTTTACGCAACGGCTCCTGATGAGCTCAACATAACAACAGTGTCTCTTATTTATTCTACATATAGTGTCAAGACCTCCACATGCCCGTGTGGCAATGTACATTATGCAAACTGTGGGGGTAAACAAAATGTATCGTAGTTTAGTACTTTTATAGATTAGTCAGTTTAGTTTGGGAAATGTTTATACAGGGATGTTCATCCTTATTTAAGAGTGCTTTACGGTTTATATACGGACACCTGTAAAATCCTGGTTTCTGGCTTTATCCCCCCTTCCAAAAAGATACTGCTTTAAATTTATATGGAGCTAACTTGCCGGGTTTTACTTGTGTTAGATTTCAGTCCTGTTAGTACCGGGTAGCATGTCGGTACCTTGGACTTAATTTCGCAGGTAACTCTTACATATGCTTATCTATAGCATATAAGATGGTTATATAAGCGGTGCACCAGGGTACAGCGATTTCGCCTGGTGACATACTCAAGGGTTGGCCAAAACTTAAAATGCGTAAATGAAATAATTTGGCCTATTGTTTTGTATGCAGTATTATAGGAATATTAGTTACACTGTTGGTTATATAGTTTACTCACCCTTCTATTCATTTTACAACCGTGTCCGAACATGCTGCATAAATGTGGGTACTTTTCCGCTGGTACGGACATGCACCCCCTCACTTGGCCCAGTTGGTACTGAACATTTCAGTTTAGTTTAACGCAAATTGAAATTGTCTTGCAGGTGTCACATTTCTGCACTAATTTATTCCACTTTTTAAAGATCTACTGCAACTAAATTGTTCTTAGGCTTGCATATAAAGAAATGTAGTAATTTGTGGCATAAGTGTTGCTATTTAACGACAATGTTTAAACAAAGTAGTAACACAAGGCCAGAAATGAAATGTACTGCGTTCGGTGCTGTAAAATTACGCAAAACACCTTCAAGAAAGACATTTATAGTTTTACTCTCAAATGCAAAATATTATGAGAATGTCTACAAGTGTTAGCTGGTCAAGTGTTATATTTGCTACAGTTGCTTTCATGGCATCACTTGCGCATTTGGTAATTTAGCTGAAGCAATTCATTTGATTAAGAGCATGAAGAAAAAAAAAACCTAATACTGGTTAACAGTGAACCTCTGGAAATCCAAGACTCTTCAGTCCCACAATATTCCCAGGAGGGATCAGCCAAACTGCATTTTGTGCTAAGTGTGTCTTGTTTTAACCGCAGATGTTTTCAAACAGCGACGAGGCTGCGATTAACAAGAAGCTTCCCAAAGAGCTGCTGTTGAGGTAGGTGAGAGGCCCGTTGGCCCCTGTCTTCCCGGGTAGCAGTTTAAAGTGTGAAGCAGCAGCCTGTTTTAGAAATTAAACTTGTGCTTGTTAGTGTTTAGTGTCTAACTACTTGTTTAACGACTAACTAAGCTAAGTACAGTGAACAAATCCAGGGACTCCGGCAATGCCGGTCTGAACAATTCTGACCGGAAGAAGGTGGGGGGAGGTAAGCATATGATCCATAGCCACACCCCTGGGAGAAAACGGGCTTATTTGTTTTTCAATGAATGACTTTGTTTTTTTTTTTTTGGGGGGGGGCACAGTGGCTCATTTTGGGGGAGGGAGGCATGGCCCATTAATACCTCCTCATGATGCCAGCCCTGGATCTGGGGATGGTTGAAAATGTATTTTGAGGATTGGGGGAAAATGAAGACCGTATGTAAGTAGAAAGTAGGTGATGGTACCCTTTCACATTCTCTTGTCTCCCATTTCTCTCTAACCCTAGAATCTTTTCCTTCTTGGATGTGGTGACATTGTGCCGATGTGCGCAAGTCTCACGGGTAAGCATGTTCTCTGGATCTTTCTCTGTGTGCACATGTTACCAACATGTTATGGTCTGGTCTGTGTTTCTCGTTCTGCATGCTTGATGTTTTTCTACCTCCTTCACCCTCCTCCCCAGTCCTGGAACGTGCTAGCTCTGGATGGTAGTAATTGGCAGAGAATTGATCTTTTCGACTTCCAGAGAGACATTGAGGTAAGTGAAATACTCTTCTTTCCATCCCCTTGTTTCTGTTGTCTCTGTAATCAATTCTTTTTTTCAATGAAAAGTGGTAGAAAAACTGGTATTTAGAATTAAGTGATTAGTTGTCATTGCTGATACAACACACAGTGCACAACAACGAAATGTGTTCTCTGCATTTAACCCATATGTGACATAGCAGGGGGCAGCTAATCCAGTGCCCAGGGAGCAGTGCTTGGGGGCGGTACCTTGCTCAGGGTACCTCAGTGGTTCCAGATTCCGATCTTTTACTGTCATTGTACAGAGTACAATGAAATTTTAGCGGCATTCCAATGGGTGCATTCACACAAACGGTAATATCAGCAATTTTGGATATAAGACATCACACAGGACATAACAAATAATACTACAAACCCAGTGTGGACCTGTATACCATAAATAGATGAGTAAGGTACAAGAAATGCAATTACCAGTGCAGTTAATACCGATAAAGTGCAGTTTGATGTAAACATTGTAGCGTTATTTAAAGTGAGCATACTGACAAGAATTGACACATGAAAACTTCTACATATGAAATCACATAAGACATGACATAATAACACTATACCTTACTGCAGTATTGTAATTTACTGTGTAATTGTAAGGTTGCTTTAGACCCCTAGGTTGGCATCATAGTTTGACAGTGTTCAGTTCATGTATGACTCTAGTAAAAGCTGTTCTTTAGTCCGTTTGTCCATGAAATGATGGAACCTGAGTCGTCTATCAGTGGGCAGCAACTCAAACAGATGATACCCTTGGTGGGAGGGTTACTTTGATACCTTTATTGCTCTGTTGAGACAATGGAAGCTGAATAGAGAGAGCAGTATACATCCAGTGATTTTTCTGGGCTATGTTGATGACCCTCTGAAGGACTTTCCTGTCCATGGCTGAGCTGCCAGTGCACCATGTAGTAATGCAGTACACCAGCACTTTCTTGATGGAGCAGCAGTAGAAAGACACTAGCAGCTTCCAGTAGTTTGTTTTCCTGAAGATCTTCATGAAGTAGACTCACTGTTGTGCCTTTTTGACTGCTGCTGTGGTGTTGGCGGTCCAGGAGAGATCCTCCATAATGAGCGTGCCCAGGAACCTGAAAGCAGGGATCTTTTCCACGTAGTCTGCACTGATATACAGAGGCTTGTGTTCTGTGCTGTGTTTCCAAAACCCTCTTATGAATTCTTTTGTTTTATAAATGTTCAGGGTAAGGTTGTTTGGACATCGTCCCTGTATGCTGTCTCATCTCCACTTGAGATGAGTCCTACCACATTTGTGTCATTTGCAAACTTAAAGACGTTGTTCGTGTGATGTGTGGGGGTGCAGTCATGAGTGTAGAGAGCCCTGCTACTTTCCCAGAGTACGGATACCGTGTTTACCTTGCAGGGCCGTGTTGTGGAGAACATCTCCAAGCGCTGTGGGGGCTTCCTTAGGAAGCTCAGTCTGAGGGGGTGCCTGGGCGTTGGGGACAGTGCCTTGAGGTAAGCCTGTGTCTCTGTGGGCTGGGGTGGGCGGCTGTACAGGGCAGGGGGTGTGGGAAGATAAACCCGTGTGTGTGTGCGTGTGTGTGTGCGTGTGTGTGCACGCTTGTTAGGGGTGTAACAATGCACCATTACCCGATATTTCCTGATTCAAAAATAGGACGATATGCATTGTAGGGGTGTAACAATGCACCATGGCATGGAATCATTTATTAATGTTAACGCCAGAGGGCACAATAGGCATAATCTCAGTTTTGCTATAAGATTTATTTTGCATTAGAGATTGCAGAAAAATGAAGAATCTGCAAGGAAAAAGTGACTGGAAAATAGCTTAAAAGGGATTAGAGGTGTGAGATCTTCGTTTGTTTTTGGCCCTTGTACATTGCTTGTACACTAAGGAAAAACAACTGTGAATGTCCTTTTAGCTTCAAGAAGGTAGGAATCTACTTCTTTAAAGCACTTTTAAGAGTTTAAGATTTTGTTTTTGCATTTTGCACTGGAGTCTGAAGAATAAGGAAAAAATATATAGTTTCCAAACAGCTTTTTTGTAAATATGCATGCCTAAAAAGGAATAAATGAGAACTGTGAGATCTTGGTTTTTTCGGACTTATTTTGTTGAAGATATTGTGAGTGTATCAAACCATGAGCCCTAAATTGTCTGTCCACCAAGTCATAAATAGACACCCCTATTGTGCGTGCGTGTGCAGTTGGGGGTGGGGGGATCACAGAGCAGTGGTCTGGGAAGATAAACCCACAGATGTGTGTATGGCAGTTCCTTACAGCTGCAATCAAAGTCTTTGAGTCCCGTGTATTTCTTGTTTTGTGTTAATGTGTGATTCATCAACTTTAAAAGTAAGATGTTTAAATGCGTTGTATAGCATTTCTGAATGAATGTTTGTTTCCCCATATTAAATAAATGTGGAATGCTCTACTACAAAATTAGTTGGAAAATGGAGGAATAAATATGTATAGTTAAGTATTTGAAACACTGAGTGCTTTGCTGAAGTGCTTTTGAAAAGTACATTGTTTCCTGTGGATCAAGAAGTTTGTGGCATCAGTATTATACTACTGAGGGGAAAAAAGCAGACTGTTTAGTGATGACATATTTCCTCTATATAGAAGTAAACAAATTATATGAATTAATATAGGATAGTTATTTTTCTGTAAATTTTTTGGTAGCTGCTACATTTTAGTTTTCAGTGCTTCACTCAACATAACTTGGCAGTTTTGTTGTGGGAAGTAAGTCTCTCCCACTGTGTGTTAATGTATCAGGAAAAAACAGAATAGATACACCTTTACCATTATGAAAAAGTGTGTGTGTGTGAGTGTGTGTGTGTGTGAGTGAGTGAGTTAGTTTAGTTTTCACCCCCACCTACCTGAATGCTTATTTTATAAGAGCGTCTGCTAAATGACAATGCCATTAACAACCTGAAATCTGTAATTCGCAAAGGAGATGGGAATCTGGCTTCCTGAGCTAGTCAGCAGAGTGCTGGATTTGATGATAATTAATTGATTTGGTTGGATAGAATTTTTTTGGTAGCAAATATTTTGATGTGGCAAAGAAATGTTGATAGTGGGGAAAAACTGATAGCTAAAATGACCTACACTTGTTTACAGCAAAGTATCTTTGGTTTATGTATTTTGCTTCTGTGGAAAATTTAAACCACTGTTAACTGTTCAGTTCTCAGGAGAAATGTAAATAAAGGGACTATGAAAGGAATGAACAAGGAGTGTGATGTGATTATAAGTTAGAAAGACTAGATATGTGGTAATAGAAAGATTTTGAGAAGTGTAGGGAAGCTTGATTGATGGGGGGAATGTAGACATTGAACTCATCAAAACACTTTAATTGCAGGACTTTTGCCCAAAACTGCCGGAACATCGAGCTGCTAAGTCTAAATGGGTGCACCAAGATCACTGACACGTAAGTGGTTGAAGCTGCTGCTGTTGAGTGGTTTGTAGGCCTGTTGCCCATGGCCTTACAGTCTCTCTCTCCTCCTCCCACTGCACAGGACGTGCACCAGCCTCAGTAAATTCTGCCCCAAGTTGAAGCACTTGGATCTGGCCTCATGTACCTCCATCACCAACCAGTCTTTGAAAGCACTCAGGTGAGGTTTCACATGGTCACACATATGCCACCATGCACTTCCCTGAGGATCACATCCAGGTCTGAAATTTTTGTACAAGCTCAGCTATTTCACTTACAGACACATGATATAAAAACTGCCTTTCATACTAAATTGACCCCATGTACTCTACCTGCAGGTCTCCTCACCATATTCACTGTACTTACACTCACATTTTCCTATGTCTGTGCACTAGTTGCCTATCAGAGCGTACAAGTGCAGTAACTGCATGCTGAGTTCACCTGTCTGGGTTTTGACTGATTCTTAATGCCTTACCTCTCCATACAGTGAGGGCTGCCCCTTGCTGGAACAACTGAATATCTCCTGGTGTGACCAGGTGACAAAGGATGGCATCCAAGCCCTGGTGCGCTGCTGCCCTGGCCTTAAGGGCCTGTTCCTCAAGGGCTGCACACAGGTATGGTGGCTGGGCTGGGCAACTTGCACAGACTGGGCTGTACCTCTTCTCGTCTTAGGGATTTGGGATTTGGTCCTTTATGTGGGACACCAAAGATAAATGATGAATTAAGGGAGTTTCATAAAGGAACTGGACTTCAACAATGTTCTCTTCTGTTTTTGTACATCTGTAATAAGCATGCACATGGCATATATAAACGGAATGTGACTAAACATGCCTGGTCCCACCTCTGGCTGGTTACATTCCTCACAGAATGAAGGTGTCTGGGTGTGATTGCCACTCCCCAGTGACCTCCCCTTCAGTCTCCACTCTCCCTTTTGGTCATTGTCTGCAACTTTGGTACAGTGTTTTTGCCGATTTTGTGTAGGATATACCTGGCTGTCAGTGAAGTCTGCTTGATGATTTGATCTTACTGAAGGTTAATGTTGTAGAGTTCATGGAAAATGTGCCGCATGATGAATTTTGAGGGCACATCTGGTTGGAGTATAAACATATTGCCATGTTTGTATCACCACTAATTTCAGCTGGAGGATGAAGCCTTGAAATACATTGGAGCTCATTGTCCTGAGCTGGTAACCCTAAACCTACAGACATGCTCGGTAAGTTGCAAGGTTTAAGAGGAAAATGTAACTGATTTTTCTGTTCAACCTGCCTCACTGCCCCATGGGTCTGGAGTCTGACTGTTTGGTCCCTCCCTCCCTTAGCTGGCATGGGGGTGTTTGGGGGGTTGTTCTATATAACCTACATGGCTAATTGTGTGTGAAGCCATTGTGAATGATATGCATGTTTTCTTCTCCTCATCTCATCCTTCAATCACATTCCTTTCAGTACTCTGTTATTAGCCGGTTCCTACTATCCTTTTGTCTTATTTGTCATCTTTTTCCACATTCAGCATTGTTTTCCACCTGCTGCTGACAGTATCGTACTCCCTGTCTGTCTGCCTTCCCCCCCACCCCCTGCCCCTTCACCGGGAGCAGCAGATCACAGACGAAGGCCTGATTACCATCTGCCGTGGCTGCCACCGACTGCAGTCGCTTTGTGTTTCCGGTTGCGGCAACATCACAGACGCCATCCTTAACACCCTGGGCCAGAACTGCCCCCGCCTTAGGTACTCGCCTGAGCACTCGTGGTATAATGGTAATGGAGAAGTGGCTCGTTGCCCCTCTAGGAGGGTATTTGGATAAACCCAGACCGAGCTGCCCATCTGTGATCATGGACCTCTGCCTGACTCAATTCACCCCCCCCCCCATCCTAGAATACTGGAGGTGGCTCGCTGCTCCCAGCTCACTGATGTGGGCTTCACCACACTGGCCCGGGTGAGTGCACAGTGCTTGCTGCTCTAGGGCCTCTAGCCGATTCTATATGAATGCTCTGCCGTCAAACCTGAAGGGCCACATTTTTAACACTTCTGAAAAGTTATCTCCTCCTCTTTCAGAACTGCCACGAGCTAGAAAAGATGGATCTGGAGGAGTGTGTACAGGTGAGGCCCCTGGAACACACCTCGACATAGTTTATCACAGAATTTCATTCTCTAGTAAATCAGGCTTTTGTGGTTTTATTTTTAAAAAAAAAAAAAAAAAAAAAAAAAAATGTAGTTAAGGGTGATTCTAGGATGTAACTCATTGGGGAGACAGGCCATTATTGCCTGAAGGATTCCTAACCGCACTCCTCCTGCTCGTCTTCCTTCCAGATTACAGACAGCACGCTGATACAGCTGTCAATCCACTGCCCTCGTCTGCAGGTCCTGGTAAGTTGGGGCCACCTTAGCTTAATCTGGCCAGCCAATTAGTGGGGACGGTGTTAATGACAATGCTTAATGAGGCTCAGGATCTCTGGCCAGACCTGGAATGAAGCCTCAATTGTGTGACAGAGCTGCTTTTAGAGCAGAGTTTATTTACTTAAACCTTGGGGTGAATAAGTACAATGTGTTAAAGTAGGGCAAGGGCTCCATCTAGTGGAATCAGAATATACTGCCATGGAAAAAATTCCAAAATGCATTTCTTTACCCACTGTACTGTATATTTTACTGTATTTTTAATAGCTAGCACAGCCTGTGTTGCTATAGAAGTTTTTTTTCCCCCCAGTATTTTTCATATTTGTATGAATTGACAGTCTGACAGGGAGGCTTTCTGGACTTCAGACTCTCTCTCCCTTCTGCTTAGAGCCTGTCCCATTGTGAGCTGATCACAGATGACGGCATCCGGCACCTGGGCAGCG
Organism: Mormyrus proboscirostris; assembly: GCA_026779585.1. Taxonomy (NCBI): domain Eukaryota; kingdom Metazoa; phylum Chordata; class Actinopteri; order Osteoglossiformes; family Mormyridae; genus Mormyrus; species Mormyrus proboscirostris. The sequence continues at coordinate 320,789 of JAODKF010000104.1, forward strand.
GGCCCTGTGCTCACGACCGGCTGGAAGTGGTGGAGCTGGACAACTGCCCACTGATCACGGACGCATCGCTGGAGCACTTGAAGGCCTGCCACAGCCTGGACCGCATTGAGCTCTATGACTGCCAGCAGATCACCCGCGCTGGCATTAAGAGGCTCCGGGTGGGTTCCGAACTTGCATGCGTCTTTGTTAAGCAGCAGTGCTTTCATTAGCTGTTGGGGTGTCTCCTGCTGTAGCTTCCTTTCCCTATAATGTGGGCCCAGTCTGCAAGTGTTGATTCTAAGAGACGATTCCTGTTGAAATTAGTTTTGCTTAAATGTAGTATTATTGTATAATAAGATTATTTATAATAATAATAATAATAATAATAATAATAATAATAATTATGTATTTTCACTGAAATGTATAAACTTGATAGCTTTATGGTTTTCTTTGGCAGCCTACAAGTGTTACCTGGTAGCTTGGTAGTGTTCTATATATATATATATATATATTATTTTTTTTTTTTTTTTTTTTGGGTACATTTAGATGGAGGTCATAGAGAATGGTGTAACGTTGAGAACCCACATGCTTTTATCCCAGATGAGCTTCAAAGACAGTTGCCAGTTTGCAGTGTTTGCCTGACTTTTGTCGTCCTGCTTTTCTCACCTCTTCTCCCCAGACTCATCTGCCCAACATCAAGGTGCACGCCTACTTTGCCCCAGTCACTCCCCCGCCCTCAGTTGGGGGCAGCCGTCAGAGGTTTTGCCGCTGCTGTATCCTGCTATGATGTTGAAGCTCCTGTCTTGAAGCCCCTCCCTCCACTCTGACCTGCTGCACGTTTGTGTTCCTGCCATGCCCCGCATGCGACGCTGCATCGGAGAAACGGAGTGAGACACAGAGCCCTGGCCTGCCTGCCTCATGCGGCCCACTCATTGGATACCTGTATCCCAGCATTCCCTGCTGTCCTTTCTTTGAAAGTTCAGTTGTCTAAACCAGCCCCATTTACACATAGACACACACTTGAGTGCTCTGAGGCGTGTCCATCCATCTGCTGCTCATTTCACACCCTCACACACAAACACACTGTTCTGGTCTGTGTCTTCCCTGCTCACTCTTCCAACCACTCCTCACAACTCCACGCTTCATAATGCCTAAAAGAATCATATATTTTTTATGAAGGTCAACAAATGAGATCTCCAAAAAGAGGAATATTGAGAAAATGCCAAACATTGCATGTTATAGTTAATTATTTTTTTATTAGCTGTTTGTATTCAGTACATAGGAGCTCTAGCGGTGTCTAACGACTGCAATAGAACATGTTGAATCCAAGACTAGTGGGTGTGTGAATATGATCCTAGCTGGTATTTTGATTTGACCTGGCTGGCATGAAGCAGAGAGGTGACCAAAACCTCGCCTGTTTCTGAAGGAAAATAATCTCAGTACAATCCTTTTTCTATTAGTTTTTCTTAGGAAAGAAAACAAAGGACAGAAGTAGAGGTGTTACTTTCTACAGTGGAGTGTAATTGCAACACCTGGACAATAGTTTGCCAGATGTGACAAACACAAGTGGGGGTGTGTATGTATGTGGGTGTGGGTGGAGGGGATCATTATGGTGAATCCTGAAGGACAAGCCATCTTTGCGTAGGAGATGGAAGTGTTTGACATGTGCCATGGTACTTTGTGTGAAGTAGAGAAGGAACAATGTCCCAGATGCTGGGGTGGCTTGATGAATTAAGAGACAAGGGTATGAAACCTAATGCTGAGCCCTGCACCAAGGAGTGAAGGAGCACAAGAGCAAGGAAACAAAAGGAAAAATCATTTTCGGCCTGGATAAGAATGGCATTCTAGAATACAGCCCCACATTAGTAGTTCCGCTAAATGCTGAAATTACAGAGTAATTTGCAGTACCTGGCTGTGCATGATTCCTCCTTATGTAGTAATTGCATTGTGTTACTTGTTAGCACGATGCAAATTGAGCTTCACCCTCCCTGTACTATGAGGCCTTTGAATAATCCTTTGGAGGGGGAAAAACACCCATCCATCCACCCACCCACTTCTTACTGAGGGACGAGAGCTGTGCTTGTTCAGTCTGCATCTGTGTTTGTGTGTGCTGTCCTGCGTGTCACCAGCATGGAAGTAGGGTCAGAAGGTGGGAGTGTTCCTGCCCCGTGCAAGCTATTTTTGATGATGGGGGGTAGGGGTGATTATGACACGTGATCTCCCTTTGAGCAGCTTTTTATCTCTGTTTCTGGAATAAATAGGGAAAGAAGTCAGCAGTAGTGTTAATGCTTTTTAATATCATGTGATTTGGTGCTTACTCTAATGATGCATGTCGGGCTGGCCCTGTAGTGACTGAGCTTGTGAAGGTACCCATACCTTTTGGATACTGATGTGAACCAGACTCCTGTTTCACCTGAACCCTACTGACTGGAACAGCTTCTTCCCCCCCATGGTTTAGACCTGGGTTTGATTCCTGTTTGACGTTGGCTGCCCCCAGGATTTACAGGGGCTGTGGTAAAACAAGTTACAGTGGCTGTCACCAGAGTGCTGGGGAGTGAAAACTTGATGTGAAATCCATAACATATAAGAGGGGTGGTATATTCAAAGCATCTGTGACCTTTTGAGGAATAAGGACTCTGGGCCAATCAGCATGTCTGACCTTTTCAACTGAGCCCTAACTTGTTGACTCCTTAGCCCGCCCAGGTCATGCAATTTTGTGACCATCAGTGACTGAAGAGTAAGTGTTAAGTGCTATTTGAAAGGGTCAGGCGCAAACAGCTTCTTCTGCATTACTAATGAAAGGGAAATATTTTGATTTATGTAAAAGTTTTTTTTGTGTTGGTGGCTGCATCCTTGATTTCAACTCACCACCAGGGCATGATGTTTCTCTCACACACACACACACACACACACACACAGAGAGAGAGCCTGCCCTATCAAATTCACTGTGGTTCTAAAATACTGTTTTCTGTGCCTCGCTGATAGGCATGAACATGTGCATAAGGAATGTACGGACGGGTGTGCACGTGTGATTAGTGTTAGGGCTTCATGGACAGGTGTGTTCATGTTCGTGAGGAATGATAGGCCCTCACAGTCAGGCTTGCGCATATGCGTGAGGAATGTTAGGGCAATGGTCAAGTACACCTTGTATACAATTCCACTGAAACTATAGCTTTAACCAAGGCGCTGATGTGAGTCTCCTCTTCTTTCTCCTCCAATGTAAAGCAGTCAAGTCATTGACTGTCTGGCCGGTGCATGTTTCCCCTCGGGTGGTGCTTTCAAACAGAAATGGATAGTTCAGCACCACAACATAGCTCTGCCCACAGAGGAGGGGCCTGCCATTTGTTGTGGTTGGAGAAAAGTGTGGGTTTCTTTCTAAATTTTATTTACATTTTTACCTGTTTAAAGACTTAAGACCACATTACATGAGGGGTTGGTGTGTTGCGATTTTCCAGATCTTTCTGTACTTCTTTTCTGTTTCCTTGCAAATCCACTTTCACTCCTGATCCTTCGAAAGGCAACGTGCCAGGGAGAGTGTGTTACCAGAATGACGATCGCTTTGCGACAATTGTTTTAATTACTGTAAATCTTTTTTTATATGAAACTTATTTATTATATATATATATATATATATATAATAAAAAATAATATGGTTAACCAATGTGAATGAATATATGTACAAATAAATATATAACTATATTAGTAAGATCTTTGATCTCTGGTGTTCTTTTCCTTGTCAGAAGAAAACCCATGTGTGGTCCTTGAACATGAGCACCCAGCACACAATAACAGCTGCAGCAATACTTAATGCTGTTTTGCTGCTGAGACAGTGTGATTGAATAAAGATAGGATTTGACACTCCACCAAAGGATAGTTGTGAGCTGCATATGACATTCCTCAATCCTCAAGACTGACTTCAAGCTTGTTGAGCTGCTGCCGAGAAGCTCCTGTTTGTTGAAATGGCAGTCTTGGGTTGTCTATGTACCAGCCCTATGTGGGGTACAAGTGTCCAGTAGCTGCACATCAGCTTGACACATGGACAAGCACATCTGTTACTTCGATTTGCTGAACACCTGCTGGCAACTGTGTAACCCCAGCAGCTATAACAGAGTACTGCTAAAGTGAGGGCACCCACCCAGAAGAGAAGCCTTGACAACCAAATTGCTCTTGCATTGTGCGAAGAGCTGCCATCTTTTGATATAATTTTGTACATTCAGTTGTTTGCCATTTGTGTAATTATGAGTTCAGGGACAGAGGAATTATTTTCATATTTCCATCTTGATCTCCTATGAAACGTATATGGGTGAAAGCAAAACTTGGGGTCAGACATTTTTTCTTTCACCCCTGATATATTTTTTGGGGCTAAGCGACTAACAGTTATGCCATTACTCTACCTGCCATAGAATTTGAACCCATGACCTTCCGGGCACCAACTGGTAACCTGCAGATCCACAGGCCACCTCATGAGTGTTAAGTATCCAGTGGCAGGATTTGCATACCCATTCACCTGGAGTCCTACTGACCACTAGGTCATGGGGTTGTCAGATGCTCTGCTGCCTTGTATAGAGAATGCTCCTTGGACCTTCTCAGTCTGTGCTATTAAATAATATCAGTACAGGATATACAAAAAAAAAAAAATCCTTTTTCAGTCCCCCAACTCCATGTGTGTCACAATCGGGCAGGCGAGTCATGAGTACAGGAAAACGGGGTTTATTGAGGGTTGACGGAGGCAGACGGCAGGCACAGCACATGACAATACAATGACGGATCTCTCGTACTGGGGAAAGACGCGGACTAAATACACAGGTAGGTCAGGAATTAACAGGACACAGGTACTCACGATCGGGGCATCACATGAGGATGTGAGGTGGACGTGGCACACGGGATGATCAGACGGGGCGGATCATGACAGAATCCCCCCCCCAAAGGCGCGCACACCGGGCGTGCCAGAGGAGAGGCGACGGACGAGACGAGACAGAGAACAGGACCTGGAAAACAAAACAAGACCATCAACGCGGCACGGGGAACAGGACGGAAACACAGAACAGGAGCAATGGCAAAAGCAGGGACAGGACCTGACACAAAACGGGGAAGGCAGAGAGACAAACCAGGAAGGGAGACACCGGGGGAACAGAGAACGGAGGAACAACAGGGCGAGGAGTGAACGGAGGAGGAACAGAGAGACGAGGAGCAGAAACAGGCGGGACGAAGGGAGGAGGAGCAGGAACATGAGGAACGAAGGGACAAGGAGCAGACAGGGGAGACCAAACAGGCAGGGACGGAGGACAAAGGGGAACCCAAGGGAGCCCAAACGGGCAACGGGCGGCAGCCAAAGGGGCCGCAGGGGAGAGGGAGAAGGGAGGCGCAGGGGACGACACAGGGGCCAAGGAAACGAGGGAGAGACAGAGGGGACACGAAGGAAGCCGGAGGGAACAGCGGCGCAGGCGGGCAGGAGGGGGAAGCCGCCACTGGCGATGGCGCAGCTGGAACCCGGGAAGGCGCATTCCAACGCCCAGGTGGAGCAGGGGGGCCCGGAGGCGGCCGACACGGCACCGGAGGCGATGCCAAGGACCGGCACCGAGGTACCAGGGGGGACCCGCAGGCAACCACCTACCCCGAGCCGTAGGAGCCGCAGGCGGCCCCGGAGCCCCAGCCAAGGCACGCGAGGGCGAGCCAGGGGGCAGGGTGGGTGGGACCCGGGCCCGACGCCTGTGTCCCCTTCCCTTACGGGATATCGACAGGCGGGGTCCTCACCGGAGGGAGGAGCCGGGTATTGGTTGTTTGGGACCTCCTCGGGGGCCGGAGTCCGAATCTCCGGCACTGCCGCAGTAGGCAGTGGCGCGGGCTGGTCCGAAGAGCAGGGATGGACGGGCTGGTCAGGCGAGCGGGGCTGGATGGGCTGGTCAGGAGAGCGGGGCTGGATGGGCTGGTCAGGAGAGCGGGGCTGGATGGGCTGGTCAGGAGAGCGGGGCAGGTCGGGCAGGACCGGCGAACAGGGTAGGTCGGGCTGGTCAGGCTCAAGCGAGCGGCCAGCAGTGGGCACCTTGGAGGGTGCTGCGGTGGCCGCTTCAGGCATGCGGCCAGCAGGGGGCACCTCGGCGGGCACGTATCCCCCCTTGGCCGGCCGATAATGGTATGCCTCCATTGGAGGCTGCATCTCATCGGCGGGGCTGACCGGGAAGGCGGCAGCGGTGTCTACCCAGGCGGGACATAGGGAGCAGGTTCCCAGGAAGAGCGTGTTCTCCTCTTCGTGCTGCCTTTGTCGTTCTCCCCTGCCGCTTTGGTTAGAGGGCGGAGCCGGCTCGAGTACGTTGTCCAAGGTCCTGGCAACGCGCTCATCCCGTAGCTCCATAATTTTCCCCCTCAGGCACTTTAGGGCTTTGCTCGCCCTCATAAGTCCTGACCTGGCGGGCGCTCCCGTTCGAGGAGGTCCGTGCCCCGGTTCGCCAGTTCCAGGGCAACTGGGTCCTCCTTCACCTCTGGCTGGGTGCGCCAGTACACGAACTCCTGCAGCAGCCCGAGCCGGCGGTGCTCGGACTGCTGCTTCATGCTTTGCGTGAGATCCGTCATTCTGTCATGATCGGGCGGGCAGGCAGGCAAATCCAGCCATGAGTACAGGAAAACGGGGTTTATTGAGGGTTGACGGAGGCAGATGGCAGGCACAGCACATGACAATACAATGACGGATCTCTCATACTGGGGAAAGACGCGGACTAAATACACAGGTAGGTCAGGAATTAATAGGACACAGGTGATCACGATCGGGGTATCACACGAGGAAATGAGGTGGGCGTGGCACACGGGAGGATCGGACAGAGCGGATCATGACAATGTGTTAATTTGTGTTGATTTTTTTCTGTTCATTTCAAGGACAGTTTTTCTTTCATTTTTATCCTTTCCTTGTGGGACTTGTAGCTGCTGCTTTTTGCCTGTTGTTTTCAGCATGAATTCATATTCATTCTCAGTTACATGCACAGTTTTAAAAAGGCAAAAATGCAAGTGTTTATGGCTGCAGGCTGCTTTGTATACAAAGGAGGGCCTACTCCAGTTTTTATATAAAGTTGGGAAAAGTCACCTAACTGTCTACATTATGCCCCAAAAAATGTGGCAAGATGTGGCGAGTGGTGGAAAATTCCTCCCCCCAAAGCCAGTGGATTATGGCTTTTCCTAGCCCGACTGATGTTGAGTGTCATCCATATCCAACACTGTCGCCCTGCTGTGTGGGGCTTGGAAGCGCGTTTGCACTGTGTTGCCTTGTATGTCATGGATACACATTCTCCCAGTTTTATTTTCAGGATGGGAGGATCACTAGGAAGGGGGACAGTGTTAAAGAATGAATGAATGGAAAGAATGGATTTGGGAACAGGAGGGTGGAGTGGTGAAATTGCATGACTATAATTTTCCACAGCCTTTTAATAGAATGCTGGATAATCCTGCCACCCTGACTGTAACAGAGGGACGGTCCTGACAGACCTGACATTCACTGGGTATATCTTTCCTAATCATCACTGTCCAGCCCTGCCCTTCCTCTCCCTACCGGACGGGTATGTCTCTGTCCATCACAGATCAAGGATTGCTGGGATTGCTGCGAGAGAGTGGTGTTGCACTGCAGCGATTGTTTGGGATTGTTTTTGGAGTATTTTAAACGTATATTTTTCGTGTTTGTGTGCTTTAACTGTTAACGTGGGTGGCTGTTTTAGTTTTATTTACTGTTCTTATTTCGGTCGGCGTGAATGCTTGTTTGTCCTGTCTGTTAATCAACAGCGCGATTGTTACCGACAGTGAGCTGCGGGAGTCGCGTGAGCGGCGTTTTCTGTC
>JAODKF010000104.1:367310-377569 GCA_026779585.1 Mormyrus proboscirostris
CCCAGCAGGGGTTGTAACAGGCATTCCAGCTGGTGAGTGTTCATGATTAAAAGTCCACCAAAACCTGTCTCTTGGAGATTGTTTCAATCACGCTTTGAAGCAGGCGTAGACGATGAGACTCATGGTTCGGGGTAGTGGGGTTCTGAACCCAAAATCCAGACGGCATGTGCCGCTGATGACGGTTGACAGGGCACCTCCATCCAACTCGTCGTCTCGGAAAAGATTGAGAACAAATAGCGAGTATCCGTTTTCAAAATCCTCACAGTTAATGCATAGTGCAGAATCCCTTAAATGCCTGTTTGTAGCCAGGAAAAGGTTGTAAAACTCTCTGACCAACTGCCTCGCATTAAAATTGGGCTGGAATGGTTTGCTAGGTATGTGTCGACCGTTTACATAGGGTGACTAGGTAATCCATGTCAGGGAGGACACTCTGAGCTAGGACAGGATTTGTAAATTACCATTTCAATTAAAAGGACATGGATTTCACTTGAGCACTGAGCGCTTGCTGTGTGCTGATTGGTCAGTCTCCTATAATCATGCATGTGTCACTAATGCTAATGTGAAACGGCTGGATGAGTCTTTCAGTCAAGGAAACAAACCAGTCAAGCACAAGAAGACCTGAACTATTTAGCCAAACACAGGAGCCTTTCAGTTTGAAAGTAGTTTGTAAAACCCGAAGTAGCTCAAAGTGTCCTCCCTGACGTGGATTATCTGGTCACCCTAGTTTACAGAGAGGCTCAGAAATTCCAGGTCACAATGCTGAAACCTAAACGGGTTTCTGTTTCGTGTCCCCACGAACGCGGCGTGGTCCACGATCCCCAAAACGATGTAGATGTTACCTTGGAAAAGATTGTCCTGTGGGCAGACCCACGATTGTGCGGGCAGTGTATAATTTTTAACGACTACCTTGCTTATAGGATACAGGGCGTTTGCTTTCATGAGAGCGGCCGAGTGACCCAGCGACACCGCTTGGGAGACGTCCACTTTCTTCACAAACAGGCTGGCCCTCAGTATTTTCAGTTCATAATCAGCGTCATTTCTACACAAGACTGAAATCGCTTTTAGCCTTTACAAACTTTAAGCGTATATCCACATTGTTTAACAGCATTCGTTCGATGAAAAAAAATATCAGCGTGTACAGAGCCGATCGGAGAAAATTCTCGAGAGTTTCTACAGAAGGCAGCTCGCTTCTGCAACCTCACGTTAGGGCCCTGGGGGGTGATGTCCACGCTATCCAAGTCGGCGCCGTTGGTTTTGTACCAGAACCCTGCCGAAAACTGACTCTCTAGCGTATCTGTAGAAAAATTGAGCAGGGTCTCGATGAATGACCTATAGGGGTGCGTGACTGATGAAGAACTTATCAGGACATCGTTCAGACTCACATCCAGCTGAGAGAATATGCAGTTTAGGGGGTACTGTATAATACCACAGGGGTCGGCGTCAACCAGGGGGGCGCCGTCCGCCCTAACGATCCTGAGTCTTAGATATAGCAATGTAGAGTTCAGGTCCAAATAGAAATTGCCCAACCCTGGTATTAGGAAATCCAAAACATCCTGATCGGTAATGGAATTTAATGGGTTTATTTCTACATAATTGGTCTGATCTATGGATAATTGAGTCATAGGGGCCGCAAACAGGTCCAGCTCAGATTTGGTGCATTCTGCTGAGAGGCGATGAGCTAGAGCCATTCTTCCTTACGGTTTTTTTTTTATTTCCTTAAAATATGTCCCCTGGGGGTTTCCTCTTTCTCTTTGGAGCTCAATACTTGGGAATCCTGATGGCTCTGCTAGGATTTTTATGACCGGGCCTGTGTAAAGGCGCTGGGGCTCTTTTCTTCCCCCTCTGAGAGAGCAGCAGCAGACCTGACCCTTCCTGCTTGGGATCAGCGGTGTTTGTAAAACGCCCGCTGACTACAGAACTGGCAATATCCAAAGCTATTCCTTTGGCCGCTGATTTCAAATGAGGTTTAGCTATATCAACCCCACACTTATGAAAGGGTGTAGGGTGAGGTCGGCATGGTACCTCCTACATTATACCACTGACCCGGCTCAAAACCCAGCATGTACTGTAGGCCAGAGTAGGTTTAAATTTGATTCCGTATTTCTGTTGACCGGTTATATCAACCCTTCGCGTAATCTCGCTGGATGAGAAGCAAACTTCCATACCTATTTTTTTTAATGAAGCGTTGATTTCAAACACAATCTGTGAAACAGATTCATGATATCTGACTTGAATTTTCCAAGGGAAAAGGTAAGGCAAATCTACTAAAGGATCAGTGATTCTTTTTGCCTCTGCCTCCGTATCCCTGTATTCGAAAGTATTGTCCGGATGTGTAATATTTCGCCACGTGTAACAATACATGATTTCAGCCTACTTCATTAGGTCCCCCGTAGCTCTATAGGTCACAACAGCATCACGATGTAATCCGAACTCTGGTTATCGGGGAAGATGGAGAGACAAGAGTTTTACGGAAGCGTGAGGTAAAAAGAGGGGCGATCCTCCATTTTTTCTTTTCTTTTTTTTAAAAATAATTAAATCTGAAGACTTCCGGAGGCGCCATGTGGTAGAAGGCAGCAAGAAAGATCGCTCTTGAAAAGAAAAAATAAAATAACTAAAACTAGCTCATAACTAAAGTAAAAACGGCAGAGTGTGAGTCACCTATGAAATAAGTCAACAAACATAATATATGGAAAAAATGGTTAAGACAGGAAAAAATGGGAGAAGGACCAAGACTTGATTTTACTAAATGAGTTGCTCAAACTATGACCGGAGCATACCGAAGCGGCAGGAGAAAACTGGCAAGGTTAGAAACTAACATCAAAGAACTTATGGTTAGAACAACCGCCCTAAACAAAGATCGGTGCACATGGAGGATAGACTGGGAAGTACAGAGGACAGAATGACGTGGACGGAATGCACCACGACTTTCTTACTCCAAGAAGCTGCCAAGTTATCTGCGAAGTGTGAAGATTTGGAATCGAAAATGAGACACAATAACATACAAATACATGGCATCCCAGAAGGAGCAGAAAAGAGCAACGCCATAGGCTTCATAACGGAGTTCATTAAATTAAAGATCTAAATCACAGACAGCTTGTACATACGTATTGAGAGAGCTCATCGCTCCCTGGGAGCTAAGCCTAGGGAAAATGTGGCGCCCCTGAGAGCTATCATTGTGAGTTTTTTGGACTACAAAGTGAACATGTTATAAGGGAGGCATGGAAACAAAATATGACATACGAGGGAAAGACCGTCTACTTTAATGAAGACTACACAACGGAGGTTCAAAAAGAAGAGAAAAGAAGTGAGGGACGTCATCAAAAAATTAAAGGAGAAAAACGTGAAAGCAGAGTCACCCTAACCAGCCCGGCTTAAGGTGTTCCTGGACTCCAGGACAAAGACATTTGCTACACTAATGGAAGCAGCGACAATGTGAAAGGACATGGGAATTAATATTAATATTAAGGAGGACGAGGGGGAGAAGCTGCGCTGAGCAATGACACAGAGCGGTTGGAACACGGTGACAGGACGCAGACGGAGGCGGAGACAACCTGGTGCTACTGAAGTACACCTCAGTGCCCACATTGAATAAACTCATCAACGGTATACCTGTAGGTATAGTAAAAATACCAAAGACAACAGGGTTACAGAGCAATATGAACATATTCGTATATACATGTCTGCCGGTGTTAATACAGTTGAATAGAAGAGAGGCTAGTTTCACACTACTTGATTAGCAAAGGGAAATATTGTTTTTATTTTTGAGTGATTATTTAAAAGTGAGGGGTTAGACAACCTTAGACAACTATTAAGAAGTTGTTGTAGCACTTAGCGAGTTTTCTTCAGAGAGAAAAGGCCACAACTCTGATGGTGGAATGTTTGGAAGACACATGTTTTTGTTTATGTTATAGTTGCTGTATAATAGTTCTGAATGTAATGAAGATGTTATGTTACAGTTTTTGTCTAACTTTTGACTTTTGTACGAGGTGTAGGCTTAATGGATTCCATCTAAAAACAAAGCGAACAAGTTAAACTTAGTGTCGTATAATGTGCATGGTTTGAATCATCCCATTAAGTGTAAGAAGATACTGACCCAACTGAAAAAATTACAGTGCTCAATAGCATTGTTACAAGAGACACATCCGACAAAGACAGAACATAGAAAACTTAAAAGGGAATAGGTAAACCAGGTAATACATGCCTCATATGGTAAAAGAAGAGTAGTGGCCATTCTGATCAGTAAAGGGATACTATACAAGGTTGAAAAAGAAATTAGGGACGACAATGGGCAGTATGTAATGATTGTAGGGACAATAGGAGACATGACTACCTCAATATTAAACGTATATGTCCCAAATTTGGAGAATGAGACATTTCTTAAAGAAATAGCTAAAGTAATAACTAGTGAGGCAAAGGGGATAATTTTGATGGGGGGGGGGGATTTCAATACTCTACAAAATGGTAGATTAGACAGGTCTCCCCCAGACTTGAGACCGAGGACAGGAAAATCAAGAGTATTGAATATTATTACTAAAGAGCTTGGCCTCACAGATGCCTGGAGGGATAAAAATCCAAAGAAGAGGAATTATACATTCTATTCAAACCCCATGGTAGTTATTCGAGGATTGATCATTTCTATGTAGCGCAACAACATATGCACAGAGTACTGGACCGTGGTATAGAGCAGTGGCCCCCAACCCCCGGGCCGCGGACCGGTACCGGGCCGTGGGTCATGTGGTACCGGTCCGCTGGCTGCACAGAAAAAATAAAAAACTTCGATCACGTGATAGTTAAAAATAGTCCCACAAGCTAGTAAGATGTATAAAAAGCAAATGTTTCTTGATAGTTTCTTTGGAAAGGGGAAAAGACCCAGTGAGGAGACACGTCTAAGAGGAAAGCTAATTTTAACAGACAGTACCAGGAGTCCTATTTAAAATTTGGATTTATTGCAACCGGCGATTCCCATGCACCAAGCCCGCTCTGCATAATATGTGGCAATCGGCTTTCAAATGAGGCGATGAAGCCCTCAAATCTACTTCGCCACTTGGAGACCAACCACTTGACATTAAAAGACAAGCCTCTGGATTATTTTGAAAGAAAAAACTGTGAGCTAGGACGACAAAAAGTATCACTGAGGGCCACCACATCAACAAATGTAAGTGCATTGAGGGCATCATACTTGGTGGCTTACCGTATTGCTAAAGCTAAGAAGCCATTCAGTATTGGTGAAGAATTAATCCTTCCTGCCACTAAAGACATTTGCCGTGAACTTTTAGGAGACGCAGCGGTTAAAAAGGTGCCTCTTTCAGCTAGCACCATGACTCGGCACATAGAGGAAATCGCAGAGGACATTGAAGCACAGCTGTTGGAGAGGATTAATAAAACTCCATGGTATGCACTCCAGGTTGATGAGTCTACAGATATCGACAACAAGGCTATACTACTTCTTTATGTGCGTTATCTTTATCAGGAAGACATGCATCGCTGGCAACCAGAACTACAGCTGCAGAACTATTCAAGTCGCTGGATGATTATATGTCAGGAAAACTGAAATGGGCCTTTTGTGTCGGAGTATGCACTGATGGAGCTGCAGCCATGACCGGACGGCTTTCTGGTTTAACTGTTCGGATTAAAGAGGTTGCCCCAGAATGTGAGTCTACACACTGCGTCATTCACAGAGAAATGCTGGCTTGCCGAAAAATGTCACCGGAACTGAACAGTGTATTGAACGATGTAGTTAAAGTTATTAACTACATCAAAGCACACGCCCGTTCAAGCAGCTATGTGAAGAAATGGGCGCCGAGCACAGACGCCTTCTCTTATACACAGAAATAAGATGGTTATCCTGAGGGAAATTGCTGCGTGTTTGAATTACGGGAGCCGCTGCAAAGATTCCTCTCAGAAAAAAAAAGTCACAGCTGGCTACGCATTTCAGTGACAATGAATGGATCACAAAACTGGCTTATTTGTGCTACATATTCAGTTTGCTCAATGAACTCAATCTGTCACTTCAGGGAAAAATAACAACTGTCTTCAAGTTGGCAGATAAAGTAGCTGCATTTAAAGCTAAACTGGGTATGTGGGGACGGCGCGTTAACAGAGGTATATTTGACATGTTTCCATCGTTAGTGGGGAGTTTGGAAGAGACTGCATCGCAGCCTTCAGTTTCCCAGCTGGTGCACGATCATCTGTCTTCGCTTTTAAAAGACTTTGAGAGCTACTTCCCAACATCAGAAGATCCATGAACTGCCAAGGAATGGATTCGAGAACCATTTGTCAACAAACCAGGTGAATCCAGCTCGTCTGTGCAAAAAGAGGATCAGCTGCAGGAGATCGCAAATGACGGCGGCTTTAAAAGTATGTTTGAAACATCATCTCTGCTGGGGTTCTGGATTCAAGCCATGGCAGAGTACACTGAGATCGCCACAAAAGCACTGAAAACCCTATTGCCATTTCCAACATCCTATCTGTGTGAAGTGGGGTTTTCTGCAGTGACAGCAACCAAAACAAAATCACGGAGCAGACTGGACATTGGCAACATACTTCGGGTGTCATTGTCTCCCATCAGCTCTAGAAGGGAGAGGTTCGCTGCAGAGGAACAGGCCTTATGTACACTTAGAAACACTGCCCTTCTTGACAAAAACAGTGCAAAGAATGCTTAAGCTTCAAAATGATTTGATTAAAGAGACAAAGAAGACATGGTTGACAACACAAAATAAATTAAACATATCAAGTTCGGGGAACAAAGTCTCGAAAATTGCTAAAAATCGAGACTTTATTCCTTGTACTATAGACATAGGCTTTGAGAGATGTGCAAATAAAGGGTTAATATTTCTAGCCCAAATGTTTAAGGGCTCCACTCTGAAATCATTTGAACAACTTAAACAGGAATTTAACTTGCCAACTAATGATTTTTATAAATACCTGCAATTAAGGCACTATCTCCAGAACCATAATGAGAAGGAAAAAATATTCAAGAAATTGACAAAAGTGGAAGAATTGTTTATATCATTTACAAAGGGCGAAACAAAAAAGGGGATAATTTCAAAAATATTTAAGGCACTACAATATGAAACAAGTACCAATAATATGGAGGTTAAAGAAAAATGGGAGCTGGAAGTAAATGTTATCATAACTGACAGTGACTGGGAGGAAACATTCAGGTCAGGACATAAATTAACTAATAGCCCAACTGGGAGAGAGTTTGATTAGAATGTGAAAATGCGTTACTTTAATACTCCATCAATCACCTCAAAATATAATAAGTCATCTAATTTATGCTGGAGGAAGTGCAGGGCAGTGGGGGATTTCACTCATATATTTTGGGACTGCCGGAAGATTAAAGAGTTTTGGAAATATGTGCAGAAAGATATAAAGAGAGTACTGGGTATCGAGCTAAACCTGGATCTAAACCTGTACATATTGGGGATATTGTCTGATGATCACATAAATAGGGACGTTAAATATTTGCTCAGAGTTTTGCTCTTGATAGCAAGAAAAGCAATCACAGCCTCTTAGCTAAAGCCACAACCCCCCCAACATCATGCAATGGTGTTAAAAAGGTCTATATTATGGAAAAAACTACAGCAAGACTGCAACTGAAACTGGAAAAATTTGAGTATAGATGGAATCCAATAAAACAATTGATTAATGAGCCCTAAACACCTCTTTTAGTTTATCTGTTATTTTGCTTGTTTGTTTGTTTTGTGTCTATTGAACTATAATATGAGCGGATGGTTGTTTATAAGCTCTCTCTATAATGATAAGAACCTGATTTGGATAAGTAAGGGTACTAATGGTACTTTGGACCGTTGAGTTAAATATTGTGATCTATTAATAGGGTTGCAACTTACCAAGGAGGGATATAACATTAGGAAGGTAGGTGAGTCTGATGACTGGGGAGGACCAATGGGTGGGGGCAACTCAATGTATATTGTCATGTTTGATTTTCTATGTGTGAAATAAATAAAAAGTTCAAAAAAAAAAATTAAATCTGTATCAAGTCCGACTGCGGTATCCACGAATCAAACCTCGAGGGCCAACCCTGCCAGCATACTAAAATCTACTTTTTCCCCTTTTCGGTCTTAGAGCCTATAACCTTCTCGACGTTGAATGCACGTTTCGGAGATATTTTGACTTTCTGCAGCTCCACTTCATAGAATGTGCCCTCGAGTATTTCACCGTGCACGTCCCTCAATTTATACACCGGCGGGGATCTGGGTACATGTTCGCATATGACAAAGTACTCGTCCGTGAATGTCTGCTTGTACTTTTTGTCAAATATCTGACTGTGCTTGGATACTCTCACAGTGTCCCCTATGTTAAACTTAAAACGTGGCCGTCTGCTTTTTTTCAGAGGTAGGGGACCGTATAGATTATCAAATACTCGCTGGGCATTATTGGCCGTGACCTCGGAAGGTTTCATTTTAATACTGCTGTGAAAAGACTGGTTATACCCCTTTATTAGACACATCCACATATCGCCGGCTGTTTTTAGCCGTAAAGTACCTGTACATCCTCTGTTTTAACGTCCGGTTAAATCTTTGTGTGATGGAACCTTTAAGTTCACTACCCATGGTGAAATGGGTGATTTTTTGAGTTTTTAAAAGTTTCTGAAAAGTCTGATTTAAAAACTCCTTACCGGCATCCGTCTGTAACTTGAGGGGAGCGCCCCCCTCGGTTAAAATAGAATCAAAGGCCTCAGTTACAGCCACCCTAGTCTTGTTTATTAACGCACGCGTGTAGGCCTTTTTGGGAAAAAAAAGAAAAAAAAAACATCGATCACCTTAAGATACTTTTACCCATCGTTGTACGTCACCAGCCCTTGCATGTCGCATAAATCGGCCTGCCATTGATACATGGGTCTCGGTACAAACACAGTTCCTGGGGAAATTCTTTTTAACCGGTTTATGTAAAGTATAATTGTCTTGCATAGACAGCCAGTCTCTGATGTCATCAGTAGCCACTTTTTTCCCATTATCTTCCTCCATGGCTCTCTGCAGTCTGGAGGCACCCCTGTATAACCCCGGGTGGCTGGGGTCATAGTATGTACGGCTCAAGACACCAGTTGTAGTCTTGGCAACAGACATGTTTTCAGTGTGGGGGGATAAGAGCAAGGACGGTGTGTTTTATAGGTGAGGTGGGGTGGGGTGGGGTGAGGAGGGGGTTTGATATGTGGGTTTTATTTAGAGATACTCCCCACAAAAGAGTTTATCTGAGGTGGGATTCGAACCCACACGGACATATGCCCAATGGATCTTAAGTCCAATGACACTCGGCCACCCAGCTGAAGTTGCATATACATTTTGTCTATTTAAAAAAAAAAAAAGACTGTTACAAAGATATTCAAGTTTTTAAAAATTTTATTACAAGGGTTTACATTTATGCAGTTTAAAAGATATTATTGAGGTACTGTATATATATATATATAAAGCATAAATTTCACATGCACAGTCTAGACAGTGGTTAGCTTACTTTTTACTTTTGGTTTACATTGAAATTCATACTAAGGTACATTTGTAACAGTGTCCACAAAATCTTGTAATTCAATGAGATGGTGTAGGTCAGGGGTGTCAAACGTCATTCCTGGAGGGCCGGAGCCCTGTGTAGTTTAGCTCTTTCCCTTTCAAACCAAGCTGCCTCTATAACATCTTCAATCCACTAGATGTCACAGTTGAATGTGTTGAAACAGCAACAATTTTCGCAACACATGGATTTTTACTAATATTTTATCAATATCACTAATATTCTTTACATGTGCCTTTTTCCTCACTTGCTTCCCAAGAACAAATTTGCATCATATGATTGTTCTTGTTAACAAGGTTGCAATTGATGCATCCTTGACATCTGGGGCTGGGTAATATAAAAATACAACTACATGGTGCGGTGATGCAGACCACAAGAACTGTGACTGGTCTGCTTGGTAGCGTTTGTGTTTTTTTGCAGAAACAAAGAAAGTGGACACCCAGGTATAAATATATTGCCGATTGACCAGACTGCTCCGGTCGCTGACAGGCAAGCAAGTGATCACGAATCCTATTAAGGATAACCCTAGCAAGGACCTTACTGAAAGCGCTGTTATCCCCCTGTCATTGCCACAATCCAGGAGATCACCCTTCCCTTTCCAGATAAGGACTACAAGTCCCGTTTTCCCGTCAGTTGAGATGATGCCTGGCTCGCTTGGGGAGAACTTAACTAATAGCTCAGAGTTGTTAAAATCTTATCTAGCTCTAATTTAAAGGAACCTAAGGATTCAGCTT
>JAODKF010000104.1:405774-435246 GCA_026779585.1 Mormyrus proboscirostris
CACACTAGTCAAATGAACCGCGCTTTGGTGGTCAAACGCACTCGGGCACGGTTCACATTGCCTAGTGTGAGTACACCCTAACTTTGGATGTTGTGTAGGTCCTGCGCCTACTTTCATTTCGCTGGGAGCTGCACTTCTCCCACTCCGCTGCGTGCCTCTGCTATAGGTGCTGGAATAAATTTGTCGCACTGCTTCCTTTGGTTGTAACAGTTTTTAAACAGACTTTGTAACAAGGATTTGTTTGGTTTGTATCCGACAGCATAAACCGGACCAATTCCATATTAGATGTAGCAACACCTTTCTTGGGCACAAGCTCCAGCTTGTCCCCTGTCGTTGCCATGTTTTTTGGGAATGCTAAAGTGTTTGGGTGCGCGAGCGAATTTACTTGTGAAGAAAGGTGCATCTGATTAGTTCTGTTTTTGGTGCTCGCATATAAAATAAGTAATAAAATCAATTTTCATAAAACCACATTGTCCTGAACTGTAAATTCAAATTAATCGATAAAATCAATGTATCGCCCACCTCTACTTTAACTCCCACCAAGCGCTAACCTTAACCATAAGTAACCATTCAAAATACAAGACTTTTGACATTTGTAGTTTGTGAATGCAATCCCTTCTGGGGAATGAAAAAATGGCAGTTCCAATTATGCTGCCCTCTTTTCATTGAATTTACAGTTTTGGATCTGATCTGGTCTACAATTTTAGGTGTACATTGTCATTCATGGAGTGTTTTTGTGAAGTGATAGTGTGACCTATCAAAGATCAAACAGGGTCAGTATGGTAAATCTGACTGTTCAATCTGAGCCTCTAATCATGTCATCCATCTCTTTGCTGTCACTAAGCACCATTGCTTCAATTTTAGTGGGATTTGTCAAAAAAATTATCAGGTTCAGATCTGCCACGTTCCAGCATGCCTGCAAAGGTTGAAAAAGATCTGTCAAATACTTAGTTATTGTGATAACAGCTTCAAAAGTCTAAAACACATAGGCGTCGTCTGATTGTTAAAGTACTCACAGGTAAATGGAGATCTTCTTTGATCTCTCTGGAGCTGATCATTGGATGCTTCTTTGGCATTCTTTTAATTCTATAATCTAGACGGATGGTAGTATTCCTTTTTCTACCATGTATTTTGGGTTTTCTTTCCCATTTCAAAGCATTTGAGATCTTTTTAGCTGAGCAGCCAATTATTTTCTGCACTTCTTTGTATGTTTCCCATCTCCAATCAACTTTTTGATCAAAGTTCTTTCTCCCTCAGTGCAATGTCTGGAACGACCCATTTTACTCACTGAGCAAGAGCTAAAACCAGCAGGCACAAAATCTGCTGCCTTCCTTCCTTAAATAAGGGCCATAATTGACACCCATTTCTTCACAGATTGAATGACCTCTCTAACTGATCTCCAATTTGAACACAACGCTTTCATTAAATGAGTCAATTACCCCCAATTAGCAGCATGCATGTCATGTCTGTTAAATCTGTTGGTTGGCCATTACTCTGCTCATGAATTTTTCCCATGTTGTATCATCATTTCTGCCACAATCAGTGCTTAAACACATTACTAATGTTAGACTGCTATTATTTTGCATATAACTGTATATTCCCCGAAAGCCAAAAAATACAATCATATAATAGATTTTCTTTGTAGATGGTAGATGTATATGTTGACCTTCTATATGTACTAGGGAGTGAAGTGTGCTTCATATTTACATGATTGTAAAATTAAAAAATGTGTAAATTGTTTTAGTCTATTCTAATAATATACATTTGGTTTATGTTGGCCCCCTAAGTCCGTCTGGATTGGTGCCGATACCGATCCGAATGTCGGTAAAAATTACACTGAACCATGAACCCAATCAGATAGCTGCACTCATACCTAGGTGTCCATTTACTTTACTGAATCTAAAGTTTGCCCAAACTAAACTGAATCTGTGTGCTTTGGCGGGCCTCTACTACAGACACGTTAAGTTTTTTCATCAGTGCCAACCAATGTGTTTGGAAGCATGTGCTCAAATTTGAACAGATAAGATGCTCCAGTACACCTTAGTATTCACTTTGCTGCTGCCAATCAGAAGGTACATCAGATGTACCAGTATCTGTAGCTGCCATACATGCCCAGACCTCCACAGTCATCTTTCACAGGTAAGTTGACATGCTTTGAATCTTGGGAAATTTATTTCCGTCTCAATACTTTGCTCTTGCCATCACTGTGGTACAAATTAATCTTAGCCATTCTGGTTTTGAGGCTAACTAATGGTTTGCAGCTTGCAGCACAGCCTCTGTGTGCATGAAACCTGCAGACAGTAGTCACTGACAAAACCACAAATGCCAATAACAAACTTCAAAGGTGAGAGCTGAGAATAAAAACTAGAAAGCTCTCATATACTTATACTAACAATGCAACTAAACTGGACTGAGTATTCAAAAACACCCATGAACCCATGTGTCCTAAACATTAAACAGTAAAGCTAATGTATAAAAATACCTTTTAATAAAATCTGAGAGTGTGCACTTTAACTACAAGTTTGGTTCCAAATTAAAAAGTGTGGAGTACAGAAACAAATCAAAAATGTTTTTGTCTTTGTCCCAAACGTTATGGAGGGCACTGAACGTCCCTTAGGTTAAATAAGAAATGTGCAACTAGATACAGCGCTGCACAGAACAAATAAAGGGTATTATCACAAAAAATATTGGGAATGTACCCCGTGGTGATTCATGTAACTGATAATCTTACAGAAAAGTATTGTGCGTGTGTGTGTGTGTGTGTTTGTTGAAACAAGCTGAAACATGTTTTCAGAAACATCAGCCAGAAGTGGTGTAATGTGCACTGCCACAAATTCAGTAAAATTCACCTCTGAACCCACGTGTAAAGACGTCCATTAAACATGAATTTACTGACATCTTGAGAAAAACCCAGAAACTGCTTAACATGGTTTTACAATCAGCCTTCTGAAAACCAGCCAGGTTCTGTCTGTGTACTGATAGCCAACAGACATTGCCCTACAGACATTTCTTTTGTGCAACTGCATTGTAATCAAATATGTGTGAACAAATTTTTGCTTATTAACTACTACTGAATAAAAAGCCGACAGCTACATCAAGAACGAAAAAAATATTCTGATGTTATAGTGAACAGTCTATTGTACATTTCAGACATAAATTAAATTCTATTGAATGAAAGAAATGGATTAAAGTTTTTGACTTGATATTCTGAAGGATTTAAAAGGAACTTTTATGTGCATTAAAATTTGGCATCTCTTATATTACAAACTAATACCACTCCTTAATGACCATAGAATGGTCACTCATAGAATAACCTGCTAATTCACAAAAACATCATTTAACACAATCTTATCCAGAACGTTTTAACATATAACTTTTTATAAATGTTATTATTTTAAAAAGTATGACATTTCATTTGTATATTTATTATATGTGCTTTACAAACAGGTTAAATACACCTAAGCTTAATGTCTGATTTAATACATAGCAAACAGATTATTTCTCACCTGCATTCCTTGCACATGCCATCTGGTTTTGAGCCCCATCGCTTCAGAGAAGGGCTGTAGTTGTTCAGTTGTCTGTTGAAGACAACAATTTCTATTGAAACAAAGTAATTTTCAAAATTATCACTCTAAATAATCTAAATAATTTCAGCTGTTGATCATGATTATGGGAGCCTTAGGACCATAGGGTTATGGTGGGCAGTAGGCTGAGCACAAATATCAGGGTGCCTGTCTGTGCCAGAGCACATACACATAAACATACACAAGTACACACTAAACACAATTTAGAGACGTAATTGAGTCTAACTCTATGTCTTTGGATACCAGGAGGGACCCTGTGTGTTGCAGGGAGACCATGCAAACTCTCACACAGGCAAAAACAGAACCCCTCACCCGGAAGCAGCAGTGATTTTAAGATCAATATTCATTACATCCATAATATATGCAGGTGGGTTATTCTAGAATTTTTGAGGAAACAGAATCTGTTAACATATATAAATTAGAAACTAATCCCATATCTCAGCAAATCCTATGGGAACTCCAGGTGCTGAAAGAATCACAGTCTCTGAATTGCTGCAGGTGGAAAAGGTTCACAACAACATAAAGCTTTTGTCAGTCCGTGAAATTTAGTTTAAGAAGCAATTGCCAGTGTTGTAGTTTAAAGACAACCCACAAACTCTCTTTTTGTAGGACCCTAGTGACCCCAATGCTTTGATTAAAGAGCAAGATAGTAGGCCCATACTGTATGTGAAAACTAAATAAATCCAATATATCTGCACTTGCTCTTGAATAAATGACACAATAAAGCATCATTTTGTTTCATGAATCCCAAACGTAGCACACCATTGATTGAAGCAAACATGAATTCTATCCAGGTTCTTTGTATGCAAAATGATTTGTTGATGACAGCTACATCATCACCGTCTTTCAGTGCATGCCATGGTGCTCACTATCATCCCCCACTCTGCAAGTTCCTGCCAAGGGATCATAATCATCTTTTGCCATCATCTGATGTACCCCAAACTGTTTCACAAACTGCAAGTGTTTACAGGAAACAGTACACTGCAATATGTGTATACATATAGCTCTGTTTGGTAGCGAGACTCACCTCTGATTTGTGCAGCACCAGATAAACACTATCAGGACAGTAGCGGAAATCATAACTATAATGAACTTCTGCAGCAGTGCTGACATCTCTATGACCCCACCCGCCACTTCTCACCTAGCCAGTAGTTTGTCTTCGCTCCACTATTAAACGGCTCTACCTGTCCACAATGGGTCTTTAACCTACTTTGCCTCCTTTTTTTTTCTTTTTTACTTGCTTGATTATTTCCAACATGCACCGAAAATCTTGGCACTTTCTCAGTCATATGACATCCTCATATGCTCGCCCGTTTTGAGTCGCTTAACTTCTTGCTTCTCACTCCCGGGAATTAGTCAATCTGCCGTTTATTTTCTTAAATTAGCGGCGTTCTCTTCCATTTTTATGGATCTGACTCGCCCCGCCGGCTCCTCCGTCTCGTCTGTCGCGTGACATTCCTGAGTTCCGACAGAAACCCTGAAATCTTTGTTTATGTCGCTCTGAAATAACCGTTGCGTTCCTTCATATTTCAGATTCTGCAGTACCATATATCGCAGCTTTAAGACTGTCGCCTCGTCTCCCCCCACATAACCACAGACAACACAGCACCCTCCCACTGAATCATCCTGTGAAGGGGCTGGTGGGAAAAACTGGTTCGGTTTGTTAAACAGCCAATAGGGTGAGTAGGCTAGAAGGGCCGACTTTTTCAGCCAATAAGATATCTTGGCTCTGTATACCCAGTCCGCTCTTTTCCGATTCTGGTCCCTAGGGATGGAGAGGGTGGTTCTTTTTAGTGGATCGCTTTTTTGAAACGTTCCTAATGGGTACTTTCCTGGGATGTTTTCATTTATTTTTTGAGTTTTTAAGTTTTGCTTTTATTAATTTTTTTGTTATTTAAACAAAATAACCATGTTATGTATACGTCCCGATATATTATAAATAATGTTAAATTATACTGTTATAAACCATATAACCATCAGTTCCATTGTCCTCCTGCTTTTGTTGTGCAAACACACTAATTACCTGTGAACCCTGGCACATTTGCATTTATTCATTCAGCCTGCTAGCTGTGTGACATGGAAACTTTCACAAAAGTCTGCCATAGCTATACAAAATATCTCACACACTAACTGACCTACAAATATAAAAGAAACACATTCACAAAATGTTTGGAAACACAAGTTGGTGTTATTTGCAGCGTTTGCAGACCCAGTGACCATCGTCCCTGCATTTGGCGCAGGTGGGTTTGTGACATTTTACGCAGGTCAACCTGCTGCAATTTCTGTTGCAGCTATCTTATACTGGGCACTGAGCTGTCTGTACAGGTCCTGGCATAGTAGCAGCAAATGCTGCAGCAGTGTTCCTCTCTGTCTCTATTGCCTTTTGCTGCATGAATCGGCAACGGAGTTCCTTAGCTAGAAGACTCAGATACAATCTTCTTTTGCCTTTCCACTTTGTGCACACCTTGTACAGAATGTAGGCATTTACCACTGCTAGGTCCAGCATGTTGTAAAATACAGCTTCTGGCCATCTGCGTGTTGCTGCTCATACTGAATACATTTGGTCCAACACATCTACACCACACTGTAAAAGCAGAGAGAGAGAGAGGCATGAGTATATGTGCTTTTTTCTACCCAATATAGGCCTGTATAGTACATATCAGAAAACATTGTAGCACTAGTGTAAAATTATAGACACATAACTTCATGTGGTTGTAGTCTGCTATTGTGTTGGGTTTCCTGTTTCTGCCGTCACCACGTCTCAGTGCAATGAACTCAGAAGACAAACAGTTTTCTTTTTTGGTGTGTAGATCGTCAAGGAGACACTGCCACTTCTAAACACTGATGTGGAGAATTCCTCTTGTTCTGAGTCCTTTACCAATGGAGGAAGTTCACAACGAACTTTATGGTCTTCCACCGGAAGAGTGAGTTTCAGGTTCACTCTCAACATTCAAGTCTAAACTAAAAACACACCTGTTTCGTTTAGCTTATAGGGACACTAGTTCTAGCTCTAGCTAACTCCTCACTCTCAGTTAGACCTACTGTATAGCGTGAGGTGTAGAGTTGGGTGGGGATCGATGCCATTGGTTTTGGATATACTGAATTGGCAGTGCTGTCACTCTAGCTTCACAATCGCTTGTGGGACTGGAGCGCTGACATTTCAGGGACTCCCCATGCCTGCATTCCCACTTGCTTCTCCCTCCTACTTATGCTGCCATAGCTAAATCTGCCGGAGCTTGCACATTGCACCTCATATTGCACTCACCTCACTGTTAGCACTGCCTATAGTCTCCCCTATTTTGACTAATTGCACATTTTATTTCCCCTACTCCTCTTTGGGGGTGCTGCCTGGAGACCACAATCTATCAAGATGTCCAGCACACCATGCTACATGTGACATCGCCACTACCCATGATGTCCTTGCATCCAGCTCACCGTTTTACCTGTGTCATCTTTCATGTATGACCCGTTGCCTTACTTCTGATTGCCTGGCGATTGGAGGGAGCGTCACCACCGGCTTGTCATCTCCCCCCTGCTCCCCGGTTATGTCTCAAATTTTATGATTTGGTCAGTATGACTTAGCACTTAGTCATCTCTCCTATTTGACTCTGCCTGCGGGCCCCAGGAGGATGGGCTCCCCTTTGAGTCTTGTCCCTCCAAAGATTTCTTCCTTCTAGAGAGTTTTTCCTTGCCACTATGGCTTACTCACTGGGGGCTTTGGGTGGGGATGCTATAAAGCACTTTGAGACAATGTAATGTTGTGATAATGTGCTATACAAAAATAAATTTGTTTGTTTGTTTATTCACCATGCCCAGTAGTCGTGTTGTGCTGAAGCAGTCTGTGTGGCAGTGACAGTGAGGTGAAGAAATTGTCCGTTGTGACATTTTTCCTGTCGTCCAGAAATGGCTCCATCAGATTCATGACCACGTTCTCTGCCAGCCTCTCCCCCTTCTGACGACTGGGGTCCTTTCCCAAGTAATGGGACGTGTTGCATACGTATCTGGTCTCCAAATCCGTTGCCATCCAGAACTTGATTCCAAATTTGTCCGGCTTGGATGCGATATATTGCGCATCCAACCATTCCAAGTTATCATTCTATATTTGTTTTATTCCGACAACGTAAACGACTGTTATTCTATAATGAGTGCTATTCATGAGGCTGCAGCCTTGATTATCTGAGAGGACTGAATGCCAGACATTATCTTGTACTATAATACCACAAAGGGAGTGTTGATTACCTGGATTGCAGCAACTTACTGCTGAAAGAGCATAACTATCTGTTGGTTTCTTACCCTGTTCTATGATATGTAGAATGTGGCTCAGCAGGGTAAACCTCTCTGCCTGTGAATGGATGGTTGCTGGTTTGAGCCTAGCTTCATCAGAATAGCCATATGTCTGTGGGCCCTTGAGAAAGGTCCTTAACCAGCAACTCCTCTTCCCTGCCAAACTTGCTGTCACCTACATGGGTGTCATGGAGAGAAGATTGAGTAGGCAAAAAGAGAATTTCCTCATGAAGAATCAATAAAGTGTCATTATTATTAAATATCATTGATGTGAGTACCAAAAAGAGGGGTGAAGCTTGAGGCCTTCCAAGATAATGATTTGCTCTGCCTGCTGTGAATGATATTTCAGCATATGCACCCAGACACACTCACCCTGTAGTGCCAGCAAAAGGACGAAAATGGTCTTGATGCCTGTCCTAAGAGAAATGAGTCTGAAATCAACACTTACGGTGTGAAATATAAGTATTATGATTGCTAAGAACATACACACACACACACACACACACAATATTCTGTACATTGTGTTTAAAGTAACACACGAAGGAGCAGGGCTTGTTTGTTGTAATAAATTAAGTTTTCAATGATTTGTTTCCTTCATGAGTGTAATAACATCTGATTTGCTAAGTATTCTTTCTGGAGAAGAAAAGATGTCTTTAGAACAAAACTGTTTTCGATATTTTAAAATTTTGACAATGGGGTCAAACCAGGTCCAAACTTAATAAACAATAGCTATTATATTACATTCTAAAATGTATAGTGTACACTTTCCAAATCTATTACTCCCACTCATACAGATTTCACAAGGCAGAAATCTGACTATAGCAAAACAGATGACAAAATGACACACCAGCTTGCAAGTTAGAGATTTTGCAATTGTAAGACTTTTTTAATCAAACAGAGGCTACCCTGTGCAAATACATTTTTAGATTTCCCAGAAAAAAAAATTGAAATCCTCTGAAGGGGACCCATGTATTACTTGCTGCCCAGTTACTAGGGGATTCTCACTTCTGTGAATACATTATTATATGGATTATGTAAGAATTTATATGCAGCCTCTTTCCGGTTAGACTGCAAAAATAATCCAAAGCAATGTTTCTAAGTACCCAGCAGGACTGAAATAAACATAACTGAATCTATATTATCATCTGGTTTGACAAGGAAGGCACAGTGCTACAGTAGTAAGGTTGTTGGTTCAAATCCCAAGAAGCACCTATTACAGTACCTGTGATTGTTCTTTTTATTGTAAGCTGCTTTGGATAAAGGCATCAGATGAATGAGTTAAATGTAAATGAATTCTTAATGTACATATTGGGCTAAATTATCATCAGCCATTCACTTGCTGGTTTATTGGAACCTTACAACAATCTTGCAAAAGCACTTGTTGTTACTTCCATTATTATTTCCCTTTAGGAGCTCTGTACAACCACCACAGAAGTGAATATTTCCCCAACAAAAATAATCACTCTTTGACTCTATTGTAAATTTGATTAATTCAGAAAAACTTAAACCTGGATAGAAAATGATTTTGTAAAATAAAAAGGCTGTCTAATTTTAAAAATATGTCTTTGAAAACTGGAAGAAATTGGGCTGCCACGTTACACGACACATGAAGATCCCCCTCACTCCATTCATCTGTTTCTTGTTCACCAGTATTAGGACATGTATTACCTAGAGTATTACTTTCTTTAGAACTATTTCAGAGTCTTTTCTGTGTCAAGTGTATGCACTGATTGACAGTAGCCAGCCATTCTGTCTGAGGGTAGGAATCTAAAAATAGCTGGTCAGCTCGTTATGCTGCATGAAAATAGTATCTTGGACACTTCTGTAGCTAAGAGAAGGGCTCCTACTGCAGTATGTTTCAGTGGTTGCCTCGGAAACTGGGCATTTATGAGGGCACGGGATATTCACGAAGCATTTCATCCATTTTCTTTGGCTGGATCACAAATGAATGTAAACATTTTTCCAATATATATATTCATATGTATTTATTTTGTTACTGTGGCTGGAGCACTTTGCAATGCTCTCACACAGAGACACATTGATAGTTGTGCGCAGTGCATCTTTTCACAAGGGTGTGTTTTTGATGACATGTAATTTCATGCACATAAAAATGGCCATTATCTGGAACAGAAGATTACAGGCCATTACTTCAAATGGGTTAGTAAGGACCATGCTAAATTTGTAGAAGGTCTGCAACAGGTGACACCCATCCCCCTTCCCCCACTAATAGGATGCTGAGTTTTTGGAGGGGGAATGCCAGTAGTAAAGCTCCCATATTTAATCAGCATGGGAATAACAAAGCCGGATATGTATTTGAGCTTTGCAAACTACTTTAGTTTGCAGTATGGCAAATTGATATGCTCAATGGGACGTACCATTTAATCATTGAATTCAGGTGTTTCATTCAGACCTATTGTCACAGGTGTATAAAACCAAGCACCTAGCCATGCAGTCAGGTTTACATTTTTGACCGAATGGATTGTTCTGAATAGCTCAGTGAATTCTAGCATGTTACTATCATAGGCTACTTTTGTAGTCAGTAAGTCAGTTTGTGAAATTTCCATGGTATAGATATTCCATGGTCAACTGTAAGTGGTATTACTGCAAAGTCGAAGCATTTAGGAATAACAGAAAAAGTTGCAGACTGCATAAAGTAAAGTAGAGTCGGGTTGCCAAGCACTGAGGTGCATAATGCGTAAAAGTTGCCAGCGCTCTGTTAACTCAGTTACTGAAGAGTTCCAAACTTCCTCTGGCATTAACCCCAGCAGAAATCCCTGTGTGCTGGGAGCTTCATGGAATGGGTTTCCATGGCTGTGCAGCTGTAAGCAAATCTTACATCACTTACATTCACCAAGTGTTTTATAGAGTGGTGTAAAGCAAGCTGACTTTGGACTCTGGAGCAGTGGATACAAATTCAGCTGAGTGACGAATCACACTTCTCTGTCTGACAGTCTGATAAATGAGTCTGGTTTTGGAAAGTTACCTGACTGACTACATTGTGCCAACTGTAAAGTTCTTTGGAGGAAGGATGATGGTATGGGGTTGTTTTTTAGGGCTTGGGCTAGGCCTCTTAGTTCCAGTGAAGGGAACTCTCAATGCTTCAACATTCCAAGACATTTTGGACAATTCTGTGCTAATTTGTGGGAACAATTTGGGGAAGGCCATTTTCTGTTCCAGTATGACTGTGCCCCAGTGCACAAAGCAATTTGGTGTGAAAGACCTGGACTGGCCCGCACCAAGCCCTGACCTCAATCCCATGAGACACCTTTAGGATGAACTAGAATGGAGATTGTGAATGAGGCCCTCATGTCCAACATCAGTGCCTGACCTCATAAATGTTTATCTGGATGAATGGGTAACAATTTCCACAGACACTCCAAAATCTTGTGGAAGGCCTTCCCAGATGACTCGCAGCTGTTATAGCTGCACAGGGGGGGATCAACTGCATATTGACCCAATACATCAAAGTAATGCTCAAGCTGGTTTCCATGACAGCACCAAAGAAATATTTTTCTCCATCAGAATCAAGTTGATAGCCCCTTCACAGACACAAACTGTGCTAAAATCCCTTAGAAGATTACAGCATCTCTGGTTATCCATGTAATAACTTGAAGACCATGCCTATACAGGCAGTGTGTAAATTAAGCTCTTGGTACTTTAATTAATTTCATTTCATTGCAAATAGTTGTATCAATCAATTAAGCCCATAAGATACAACCTTAAAGTGCATTGCACAGCACAGATCACTTATTTCTGGTTGAATCCTTAATACTTCTAAGACAAAAATGTGACCCATAAGTAGTTGAGAGATTTTGATAGCAGAAAGAAGAAGTGAGGTTAAACTAAAGTTCATGACAATTTTACACAGGGCAGAGTTTTCAAAGTGAGTTAAGTTCATTTGTTTGAGTGTTTACTTTTATCATTGTTATTTATTCAAGAAAACTGATTGATGTTCATGTTCATTGTTCAAAGAAATTAGTTCATCATTTTTTTGATAAAAAATTATTATTATTATTATTATTATTATTAATAATAATAATATTAATATTATTAAAAAGTAACGTAGCAGACAATTCATGCATTCTTCTTGTGAAGTGACTTTTCCCAACTTAATTTAGATCAAAATTAAATTACATACAGTGGGGATGAACTTCCTTTAACTATGAATGCAAAAGATAGTCTTCTTGACCAGCTCTTTATATGACTAAGTAAGTGGCTCTTAAAAGAGCCTTTGTTTTATTGTGAAGAGGATAAGCAGCAGCAGCAAGTGGGGGTTGCATTTCAGGCTGTAGTGTACTGCCAGGGCACCCCTCCAGCGGCTGAGGAGAAGTAGCTATTGAAGGCCTCCAGTACAGCTATGGCCTCTTGGGTGGCGCCCACTCTTCTCACAGGTTGAAGTGAAGGGATCTTCTCTTCTTCTTGTGAGATGGGAGCTTCTGGTAGACAATTCCACCTCTGGAAGTTGTGAAGGGCCACTGTTGCTTTGACAATGGCATCCACATTTACAGGGCCCATACCAATTACCCGGTGGTAGATCCTCCACTGTGCAGCAAGAATGCCAAAGGCATTTTCAACAACTCTCCTGGCACGTGAGAGGCGGTAGTTGAAAATCCTCTTTGGCTGGGAGTGGTTTCTTCTGGGATAGGGCCTCAAAACATTCCTCCTTGTAATAAAATGAGAAGAAGGAGGACAGGTTAAAATTCAACAATATACACCATATAGAAAGTGCATGAGTACAGGTCATGACCAACAACTACCTGAGGGGAAAAGCCTCATCTCCCACAAAAACATGGAGCATGGGTCCTAGGTGGTCAGCACCTGGGAGAGGAGAATCCTCAGGCAAATCCAGCCTCCCTTCACGCAGGGCTTCTCCAAAGGTGGAGGCAGCAAGGGTCCCTCCATCACTGCTCCGACCAAAAGCTCCAACATCCACCACCCTAAAAAGATACCTTGCATCCACAACCGCCAGAAGTTCAATGGAGTAATAATAATAATAATATAATAATATTATTATTATTGTAATGAAAATACTGAGAACCAGAATTATGTGGTGCTTGGACTACCACATGCTTCCCATCCATTGCCCCCACACAATTGGGAAAGTTCTCTCTTTGAAGCCAAGAGTAATCTCCTGCCAATGAGAATTAGTTGGTAATGGCAGATATTCATGTACCAGGCTATCCCAAATGGCTTTGGACACATCTGGCACAATCTCTGCCACAGTGGAGATGCCCACCCAGTAACTGGAGGCAATGGTGGTGTAGGAGTCTCCAGTTACAAGGTGTCTGAAATTCATGACATCAGATAATTTAGATATGCATCCAAACGATTTTTTTAATTGCATGGAGCATTTTTTTCACTATTATATATTTATTATTACGTCATTTAGTTGAGGCTTTTATCCAAAGTGACTTACAGCAGAGATTTACTATTTTTCTGTTTTAATGTGTGCTTCCTGGGATTTAAACCCACGACCTTTGTGTTAGCCCACTGCTGTATATATTTATTATTGCAAGCCATAGGCATGTATGTAGTTAACTGTTAGTGAAAACCATTACTACATTTAGATCACTTTATGCTATCATATATAGCATACCCATGCACAATAAATGGATGGAGTATTTAGGTGGGAAATTTGAATGCCGGCAGTTTACTTCAAAACATTATTAATTCAATTCAATTAGATACTGTACTGAAATAAAGTTTTATTTTCAATTAAAATGCCAACCTCAAGCAAATTGCCAGATGCTGCCTTGGAGAAATTGGCTCTCGGTAATTTGTCTGCATCTTAGTGATGCTAGGTCCCACTCTACTTAGCAGGCTGTCGAACTGCTCCATGCTAAGTCGAAAGTACACCTGGAACCGGTCACTCTGACAACGGAGCTCCTTTACCAGCCTGAATTCCCCAAGTTGCTCTCTGGATATGAAAGTCTCATGCACCCACAGCCGCTTCTTTCTTCGTGCTAACAGAGCTAGTGCTAGTGCTAGTGCTTTTCTTTAATACATTGTCGTGACTGATCGCGAGCCGCAACAACAACAAAACAGGAGTTTAGAAAGCCACGCCTAATTTTTGTGGCGTGTTGAGTGCACTCGCTGTTTTTCGAGAGGAAGCGCAAACCTCGCGGCGAGTGCAGCGCATGCCGCATTCGGTCTGAAAATGGCTTAACCAGCCATGGATGTGAGGCCACAGCACTACCCGACCAGCGAGCATGTCATCCAAGAAATGTGAGAGGCCAGCGTGAAACTATTTGTGTTGCCTGCCAACCCCCTTTCTTTTTTAAACTTAGCCACTCTTATACGGACCATTTTAGAAGGCAATTGATTCAAATAACACAAACTACATTAAATGCATTTAATGAAATCATTTTAACGAAGGTCCAAGAGAACTTGAGAATATGTGTCACAGGCCCTGTTCACACCTGACAATAACATGCGTCTCGACTGATCGTTTGTAATCAGATCTCACTTTCCCCTTATAACTTTACACAATTTCCCCACAGGGATCATAACGCATAAATTATTATGGGCCTATTCATTTTAATGGAATGGCCCATATGACCCTTCACCTAATAAACGCTAGTTTCTGAATTTGTGCTTAGCCATTGAAATGAACGGAGCTCACTTCCGCTGCCAAGTCGTAGGCCTCTCATAGACAGATGGATTGATATATTGATTGTCTCGGTACACCTTATGGGTTACGTGCAATTCCCTCGCAAATTCGATAAAAAACTTTATTAGGGCTTACCTAGATGACCAGATTAACGTATCATTTGTCTCTGTACACCTTACGGATTGTGTGCAAGTCCCTTGCAAAGTCAAAAAAATATTTTTTTTATGGGCCTACTCATTTCAATGAAAAGGCCCATATGACTCTACACCAAGTAAACGACACTGTCTAAATTTGCACTTAGCCATTGAAATAAATGAAACTCACTTCAGTGCCAAGTCGTAGGGCCTGCCTAGACAGACGGACTGATATATTGTTTGTTTCGGTACACCTTATGGATCACGTGCAATTCCTTCGTAGAGTCAAAAAAAACTTTATTATTATTCTGTAAAATTTCGGCAATTAATGCAGGTCATACTGTAGCATGTACCCAGGCAATCTATATGTCAAAAGTTAGTCCTTTATGGTGTGAGCGATGGCTTCCTACACCCTGAAAACCACCTAGAATTGCATAGCAACACCATAGCATCCACCTACCAACGCCGAGCAACCACATTCCAGCCAGCTACCAACACCCTAGCAACCACCTACAATTGCATAACAATACCCTAGCAACCATCTACCAATGCCTAGCAACCACCTAAAATTGCATAGCAACACCCTAGCAATCACCTAGCAATGCCTAACAACTAGCTACTGACACCCCAGCAATGATTTTCGACACCCTAACAACAACCTAGCAATCAGCTACCAACACCCTAGCAACACCTTCTGACACCCTAGTAACCACATAGAATTGTATAGCAACACCACAGCAACCACCTAGCAACCACCTATAATTGCATAGCACCACCCTAGCAATACCTTGTCACCCTAGCTACCACCTAGCAACTACCTACCAACACGCTTGCATCTTCCGACACCCTAGGGACCAGCTACTAACTACTTAGCAACCACATAGCAGCACCATTACAACCAGCTAGCAACATCCTAGCAATCACCTACCAATGCACAGACCTGCCACTTTTTTAGGAATATCACCTTTTCCAGAGTCAGCAGAAAAGGCCCAACTCAAAATGTCTTCAGGAATTTTCATTCTAGATTATCATTCTTCCATGATTTTCGGCAGATTATAGCATTTCCATGAGAATGGGTCATGGCAGTCCGATATTCACATGACTTTACAGTAGACTCAAATATTTTTTGGTGTTGAAGATATGTTGTTATTCACAATGCAGTTTACTACTCAGCAGCCCATGCTGCAGACAGATGCTGACACAAATTGTGTTAAATATTGCTCGAGCATTTGAGTACACACATGCTTACGTCCACACGAGGACGTCAGCTGCGTAGGCGCTCCTTCAATGCAGCCCAGGACACATTCACTTCCACGTTCTTGTATGAATGCGGCCATATGCACCCCAGACTACCTCAGAACTTGGTTTGGGCAATCGGATTTTGATAAATTTTCAATGGGTTTTGCCTACGTTCACACCTGTATTATGCAGTGTCCACTTGTGATCGGATCACCCAGGACACATGTTAATAACAGGAGTGAACAGGGTCATAGAATAGGCAGAAGGAAAAATAAAATGCAAAAAAAAAAAATCAGGTCATCTTTAAATCTATACACTTTATTAGCACAGGAAAGAGTTGAAATAGGATCACTTTTTGGTCTCTTCTTCCTTGGACAAAGTCTTGATGACCTCCTCTTTCTTGGCCTGGAGACGCTCTTCCCTGCGCTTGCGGGCTTCCTTGGTCTTAGATCGGCGAGCTTCAGCCTGATCACTGTAGGGGGAGGGAGCAAAAAGTCAGAGGTGAAAGGAATGATCACAATCTCACACTATCCTTACTAATTCCCCCACCGATCGAACCGAAGCCTGGTAGAAAATTAAAAACATAACAAAAAAGCATTAAGCATTTAATTTATAAGCAGTTTCTATCAGAAGTGTTTACTTTTTCCCACAATTAAGGTGAAAAACTGATGCAACTGATGATTAAGCAATATGTCATTGTATGAGCTATAATTATCACGCCGACCATTATTTCGTAAACACCCATGCAGGGTCCCCTAGGCAAACATTCATTGTTCTGATCCCACCCACTGTCAAAGGTTGACTGACATACGTTACACCACAGGGTTGGAAGCAGGACTAATTATAGTTACAGCATGCTTTGCACCACACCACATATATCTCTAAATACTATAAATTTATGTGTATTTGTGCATTTATATAGATATTAGGTGTCACAACTGTTGATAACCTTCAGTGTTGTGTAAATTTCTGGCTCCCGTCTGTGCCAACTGATAGTGACGTTTAATATGAAAGCGACATCCAATTTAAAATAGCTGTCATCTTCTTTATTAAAAGAACTGGTACTATCACCTTATGTCTATTTGCACACTATGGGTCTGCTGCATCGAAAGCATTCTGAGCCCTCTAGGGTTGTGTGACACAGAATAAAAATGGTGGCAGCAATGTTTTAAACGTGACAAAGTATGTCATTATATTTCGTCTGGTTGTCGTTTGAGCTATACGCCAATCTTTAGTGTACTTTAAGTGATTTTAAGTCTGTAAATTGAAAACAGCATACTGAAACTTGTTTATTGCAATGCATTTTAAGGTAGGTACCTTAGCCAGAAAAAAAAGAGAGCAGCCCCTCTAGTGACCTAAACAGGCAGTTTTTTTGTTTCCCATTCTCCAATGTCCACTATTATTCACCATGCTACGCAATAATGCACATCCATAATCCAAGACTTACGCCAGGAGCTTCTTGCGAGCCTTGTCTGCCTTCAGTTTGTGGATGTGCTCCATCAGGATGCGCTTGTTCTTAAAGACATTACCCTTAACCTTCAGATAGAGGTTGTGGTACCTGGAGGACACATTTGGGCAGGGGGTATTGATCACAGCAGCGATTCTTATCTCCTAAAATACCAACAGTTTTGTGTGCAACACAGATTGACAGCCCCTAAAAAATTTACACCTGTCAAATACACAGCTATTGCTGTATATGAATAACATTATGACGCAGGTGATCAATGC
The DNA here is from genome assembly GCA_026779585.1 of Mormyrus proboscirostris. NCBI lineage: Eukaryota > Metazoa > Chordata > Actinopteri > Osteoglossiformes > Mormyridae > Mormyrus > Mormyrus proboscirostris. The sequence continues at coordinate 423,354 of JAODKF010000104.1, forward strand.
ATCACTGAATTTACATGTGTCTGTCGATCTTCTTGGATTCCCTGTAACGGCGCAGTAGCCGACGCAGGATCCTCATGCGCCGCATCCAGCACAGCTTCTCCGGCATACGGGCGTTGGCTGTACCCTTCCTCTTACCTGAAGAAGGGAGGCACAGGGGTGTCAGCACAGAAACAGACACAAATTCGTTTTTAATCGCTAAAACTGAAAAGCAGGCTCATGGACATAGCTACATGTCAACAGGAGACGGAACTTACCAATACCCATATGGCGGCCTTTCCTTCGTGCTAGTGTGTTCTTGCGGCATCGTGCTCGCGAATGCACTGTCACAGGCTTCCTGATGATTAGACCATCTTTCACTAGTTTACGGATCTGCTGGCCTGAAAGATCAAAGATCTTAAAGATACATTCATTCATTTTCCAACCCGCTTTATCCTATTGGGTCGCGGGGGTCCAGAGCCTATCCCGGAAGCAATGGGCACAAGGCAGGGAACAACTCTGAACAGGGGGCCAGCCCATCACAGGACACACTCACACACTGTACAGATTCACACCTACGGGCAATTTTTATTAACTAATTAGCCTCAGCATGTCTTTGGACTGTGGGGGGAAACCGGAGTACCCAGAGGAAACCCCACGACGACACAAGGAGAACATGCAAACTCCACACACATGTAACCCAGGTGGGTCCCAGAGGTGTGAGGCATCAGTGCTAACCACTGCACCACCATGTCGCCTCAAAGATATAGCCCAATGATATTCTAGCCAAAAATCAGGTTTTCGAATGTCACCTCAACTGGTATTTTCAATTTCAATTTCGGAGGGGTTGAGGTTGTGTCATCGCATGAAATTACTTACGGGAGTTGGCGTTAGCGATTTCATTGGTCTCGTTTGGGTCGAGCCACACCTTCTTCTTCCCACATCGCAGGACACTGGACGCCAGCCGCTTCTGAAGCCTGAGCATACTGGAAAGTGGTAAGGGACAAGAAATGACTAGCCTAAATATAGACACCCGAGTGGGGACAGCAGAAAATTGTCAAGCCATCAGTCACATTGACCATAACGTTACAGTATTCCGACAATTATACATCGATGTTCAATTCTTTCCTGATAAGTAAATGTGCTAGACTCAACTGATAGTATTATCTTCTAAAAGTGAAAATAAATTCAGTTCTAATTAGGATGAAACAGGATCTGATCAACGTTAGAGCTAGCGGGTATCTTAAAGTGGAGTTAACACACGTTTTGGATTAACTTTCAAAGCTGATGACAAATGCTACAAGGATGAAAAGGAAGTTTCTGATAAGAAAACTTCTCTCTGCGATCTGCGGCCTTTGCAGCGCAAACGCAACCGGAAGGTCTACGCTTGAGGTACAGCTCAAGATCACAAATGATCTATCCTGAACAATGATCCACTAAACGAATGGTCAAACAAACAAACAAAAATCTTTTAACGCAATTTAACACCCCCGCGAGGGTGAGACGTCCAAGCATGGCACCAACATTTTTAACATGGGTATCCAACCACATTGGCTAGGCCGAGAGTGCCTATCTAATAAAAATGCCTTCATTTCATTATATATTGGTGAGAAGGCATAAACGTTCATAAGGAAAAAAACAGACTCACTTTTACTTGAAATAACTTTAGTTAATGCTCACAAAACCGACTGTGAATAACTTACCTCATGGCTACAGCGACTTCAGAAAAATGAAAGAATTGCGTATGGGGGAGACGCTACCATTATGAGGGAAGGGACGAGCCATAGTCAAAGTTCAAGATGAAATGGTCCCGACAAAATATGTTTAAGAAATAATAACATGAAAATGGCATAATATTACTAATGTAAAAATATTTTTGCATTGTTTTACAGCATTGGAAGTAAATAAAATTGGACTGGTCGCAAAAATAATTTAATGTCGACTGTATTAGTTTATTCCAAAAACGAACCGTCTCCATTGCATGATGGGAAGGGAAGTTATTTTAAAATGAACGCTATCGGTAAAGGAGATGGATCAAAAGATCACAGTAATGGCACTAATGGTGGTGAAGATAAAAATAAGAGATAAAGAGATCTGTAATTTTCAGTACGTGCTGGGATCTGAGCAGATTATTACAGTAGTGATTAAAATTAGAGAATTTACAAAGTTGCTGCTTATTCGAAGTTATTCTAGCATGAATAGAAGAGACATATTTTAATTATATTCATTCATCAGTGAATATCATACGTCACAAAATAGCCTAAAACGTTAAACAAGAAAATCGAAGGTCGGCGAACAAAATTAGAGACCGGTTAGCACTGTTGCCTGACACCTCTGGGACCCAGGTTCGAATCTCCGCCTGGGTTACATGTGTGTGCAGTTCGCATATTCTCCCTTTGTCGCCGTGAGGGGTGCTCCGGTTTCTCCCCTCAGTCCAAAGACGTGCTGAGGCTAATCGGAGTTAATAAATTGCCCGTAGGTGTGCATGCGTGAGTGAATGATAGCAGTGTCTGAGTGTGCCCTGCGATGGGCTGGCCCTCTGTCCAGGGTTGTTCCCTGCCTCGTGCCCATTGCTTCGGGGATAGGCTCCGGACCCCCCGCGACCCAATAGCATAAAGCGGGTTAGAAAATGAATGAATGAATGTTCCAAGTTGAATTAATAAAGTGCATCTTCATGGTTTTCTATAAACAGCAACTTTGTAAATTATAAAAATTATAATCGTTCTCTAATATTTATCACAATGATCTTCTCAGATCCCAGCTCATTACTGAAAATTATAGCAGTTTCATCCAACACCCGACCTGACGTATTGCTAGACATTATGCAAACCATGTACAGACACAAGTACACTTGGATTTCAGTTTAGTTTCTTTGGGTATCAGCACCTAGATGAGTTAAAGGAAGTTAAGAAGCAGGCGAACTAGAGAAAGAAGGACTGACGCAGGACAATATCAACAGTAAGACGGATGCAAACTCTCTAGTATGGTCATGGATGGTGAATATGTGACATTAGGAGTGGAATAAAGATTCACAAGGAAGACACTTACAAGCTATACAATGAAAAGTAGGTAAAATAAGTTTTCATGGGTCTAGTAGGAGGGAGAAGAGAGGCATTGGATATGCAGCACTGAACAGTACATTGAAAATAGTGAGAAAACACTCTACAGGCAACTGTCATAGTGTCAGGCACCAGTACAGTTTTATTTCACTGTAATAAAAACTCAGAGGATAAGTAGTATATAGTCAACAAGTGCAAAGAAAAGGAAATAAATCTTACGAGTTTGAAATAACTATTTTCAGCTGTAACTGCAAGGTGGTGGTAGAGTACTTAGAGAGGATCAAATTTATTGTGTGTGTGTGTGTGTGTGGGGGGGGGGGGGGTTGCATAGATCACATTTGAGGACTAAATTGTCCCCAAAGAGTAGTAAAACCTGAAATTTCCCTACTTTTGGGGACATCTTCTGAGGTCGCCATTTGGATAACCTCGGTTTTATAAAAATCCGTGAATGCAATCAGAAAAGTAAAACTGCCAAAAGTCTTGTATTTGGGTTTGTTACTTATGGTTATGGAGAACAGAATAGGGATGGGTAAGGGTTAAGGGTATTGTGATTGGGATTAGGGTTTTTCCCATAGAAATGAATGGACGGTCCCCATTTAGATAGGAAGACCAACTTGTGTGTGTGTGTGTGTGTGTGTCTGTGTGTGTGTGTGTAGGGCGTGAGAAATCTGACCCATGCTCCATCATAGTAGACGCTGTATCTTCTGAAATGCTATTTGCCAATCGTACAGAAGAGGGCGCCAAAGCAACAACTTAGATGCCACGCACTTAAAATGAACAGATTTGATGTTGGTGCAGAATTTCATGTTTTAATGTAGAATAGAATAGTGACACTATTAATCCCTGTAGGGAATGTCTCTATTTGCCTGTCCCATCAAGACGCGATCAAGCGTGGTGGTGGTGGGGGGCATCACAGTTGGGGGTCAGATATCATGCACTTGTGGTGGCTTAATGGTTAGAGAAACACACTTCTCATTGTAAGATTGGTGGTTCAAATCCCTGCCGCTGAGGGACCCAGAACAAAGTACCACCCCCAAACACTGCTCACTGGGTGTTGAGTTAGTTTCCCCCTTCCATGGCACGCAGTCACATGGGTTAAATGCAGAGGGCACATACCATATTGATGTTGCACACTTTGTGGTAACAATCATGTTACCTTAAGGGCCTTAATCAGGGGCCCACATAGATGCAGCTATATTTTAGTACTTGAACTGATGACTCTTTGGTCATAGGAACAGAGGCTTTACCCACTAAGACACACATTGTCCTCATTCTAAAATAATTTTAAAATAATGTTCCTTAGAAATGAAAAATCACCTATTGATTTTCACCCCATTTTGTTAAATGGGAGAGAGGACAATTAAAATGTTGTTTTACAAGCCCACATCCTTTGAAAGATAAGAGTAATTATTAAAGAGACGCTTTGCATTTTATAAAATTCGTATAAACAGATTAATGGATGTTTATAATTTTTTTTGGTAAAATATTTAGTGGAAACATTAAAATGAGTAGAGTCTGAAAAGGAAAAATTAATCCTGCCATCGATTTTTTACTACTTAGCAGAAAAAAACACCACATTTACTTAAATTGCGATTATGAGTGTGATCGGCGTTAATTCAGGATCGTCATCACTTACAGAAAAACGAAAAAGGGACACTGCATTACGCAAGAATATTTGTTGCACAAATGAGATGGACTAGCTTGCTTATTCTAGGTTCTACATATTTACTTTATCCAGAAGAGGGCGTAATTTAGTATCCTTAAACAGCTGTAATTCTGGCGAGACGCAGAGGGTTTACGTCAATCGGCTCTTTAAAGCCTCTGTACAGAAAGGAACAGTTAAAGCAGTTTTTAAATAATAATCATCACTTTATTAATCCCCGTGGGTGAAATTGTCTTTTATGCCTCCCTTAGCTTGCTCTTTGTAAGCAAGCTGTTCGTGAAGGGCAGCCACCCATGGCAGCGCCCAGGGAGCTGGGGGTTAAGGGCCTTGCTGAAGGACCTGCAGAGGCTGGGTTTGAACAAGCACACAGGCTTAGGCCACTGAGTCTCATGCTACCCCTCAGCTGACTTATCACATTCATTTTTTAAAAAAAAAAGTTAAAATGAAGTGACCTAAAAACCTGTATGTATGTGTATTGATTCATTATACATTTAAATGTTTAATAAATGATTAAGGACAAAATCCACACAATATGGAATTTTTTTTAGTTCCATTTACTAAAAATAGTCCTCTCGTTTTATGCTCTGATTGATATTTTTTCCAAAATCCCTGTAGGATTACAAACCATACCTAAAGCTTTTTGCTGTTTTATTTACCATAGGCCACAGGTTGATAAGAGGGCAGCATATGAGTGTAGGGACAGCATATTGTAGACTACAGTAGCTTCAGATTATTACTGAGTTATTAAATTTTGTATAATTTTTCCATGTTTACAAGAATAAAGTTTAGTTATTTTTATGAGTATTGTCAGTTAAAAATAATTTCACGTGTAAAATACTCCGTGAAAATAGGCCTATATATAGCCTAGGTAGTTGGGTGAGTAAATTTAGAGTATGGTCCTTAGATACAATTGACCCACGGAGTGGCTGACGTTGCACTGTGATCTCACTTCCACATCATTTTGGGCGAAAGTGTCTGTTGAACAAGTAATTCAATGGGTGGCATGTAATGTAATACATATTTTGGGTCTCGTAAATGTTTGAATCCCGTCTTGGCTTTGCATGTGTCGTTTAAATGCAGTACCGGTCTTAGACGATGTGGCGCCCTAGGCGAGTATCACCGCCGTCGCCCCCGTCCGAGGCAAAGTGAAATTGCTTGGTAAGTCGGTGCCTCCACAGACATTGGTGTCCTAGGCATCTACTGACTGGCCGTATATGAATATTCTACCCATGCCGTGCCATGGATGGATGGCCTGCTATATGGATAAGAAATAGTTATCTTCATGCGCAATGCACTAGGCATCTAAATATTAAACAGCCATGCGGTCTGTCCAATTATATCGTGTTCGTTACACTGTGCTGAGCTGTGATTGGTGCAAAAGTAGGGACTATTAAAGGGGCAGGACTCATCCGCCCACGGCTCCGGTCTGTGGGTTATTGTCTGTGTGGTGGTTAGGACTATTGTGCAGTAATAAGCGATGGGAAAAGAAATAATAATGAGCAGTATATTTTAAAAGCATAATTACCTTATTATGTTTTGGCAACAGTACCAATATTGAGAAAACGAAATAATACGCAGGATAATAATCTGTCACATTAAAGTAAAATAAATGGTACAAAAAAGTAGTATGTCTAGGACACCTTCAACCTCAACCCAAGAGATCCAGATGGACATTTTTGATAACCCTGGTTCACAGGTAAGGAAGCCACCATACAAATTGTAGTTACAACAAACCTGACGATTCGGTGAGGTGGTGGTCGTGAAATGCATAGTAAGATAGCTCATGAAAAGTGCTATTTATGAAGATGTTTGCTTTCTAGATATCAACATAAAATCATTTGCAGCGACTGCGATGGATCAAGCTTAAATTAATTTACAGCGGTTATTTAACATTTTTCCAGATCGCCATCTAATATAATACAAATTATCAGTTAATGTTTTCTTTTTAATCCATGTGGATATTATTGAATTTTCCATCATTGCGTCGCAGGTTGTCTTTCCGGCAGAAATGGGAACTAAAACTATGTCCCTTTTAATTTACCATATTTTCCCAGAACCATGTTAAACTGTTGCTTTGGTCTGAATCTTTACGTATGATGGCGTAGGCAGTGCGGAGCCATAGCAGTGAATGATATTCTTTTTATGTTTCAGGTTATCATCAATTAAGTACACACTGTTACTGTACAGTGGCCAGGCAGGGTTCTATAGTTAGGACCTCGGATCTTTATCGAAGAAGGTTTTTTAGTGCAACCCTTGTCCCTCTGCGAGGAAAGACTTATTTAACCTTATATGTATACGCAGCCGCTGTATTTTATGTCGCAAGTGGGATTTTGATTGTAGAAAAACGGTTATGAATTAGAAGGCCATTATAGTAGTTATCGGTAACGTTCTTAAACATTAACTTAACGTGGACATACCTGGCTACGATTCTTTAAGGAAATTAATTATGCCACAATCCAAGACAGAACTATAAAGTAACTGTTCTGGTATGGAGTGGTGTCTGTTTTCACAAACATTGTTAGGTTTGCAAATATAAAATTGGCATGAAAATAAGAAACATCAGTTTGCTTTTTATTTTCTATTTACATCACTGCCTACTGTTTTATGCTGCTTTCCATACTTATGTGGGAACATTTTGGCGCAGTAGTTTTGGGTAGTTTGTTTTTCTCCATTTATGCATATATATTCGATATGTCAGTCTAGGTCATATACTCACTTTACATCGTGTTCCACTCCAACCAGTCACATTTATTATGTTAGCCATACGACTACCTCATGTTCTTTATCATTAATATGTTTTTTGGGAAGTTATTTTTTAAAATATTCCACCCTATACAAAGTGTGCGTAAGCAGCTGTTTTGTGTTGTGTAATACTGACCCCAACAGACTTGTTTGTTGAATTGTGAACTCGCCATGAATCATACATGAGCCCCCCGGGTGTTTGTACATAAACTTCTGCGAACCGCCCCGCTATTACCGTGGAATTGTATACATCATATATAGCACAGATCGAAATGAGGCCTATGTAGTTTACAAGGCATGCTATGGTGATTCGTTGCCATGCTGGTTACTGGTCAATGCAACTGCTACAATCATATGCCCACACAGTCTATGGACTGCTGGATTAACAAATTGAACCCACAATCTGGAGTCACATACAGCACACCTTGCTCCAGTGCCAAGCACAGTGAAGGAAGACTCGCCCAAATGTTAATTTCATTAAATAACTGTAGGAGAGACATCTTGTTATACTTTTCACTGTATTTTATGTATCCTGGGATCAATACATCATACTGTTTAAATGACATACCACATTAAGTGTGTAAGTTGTCACACCTGATAATGCAAAAAATAAAAACACAACCAATTCAAGTTTGATGCTTTTTACCACAGAAAAGACCCAACTACACTCAACCAAAACTCAAAACACAGACACACACAAAAAAAAAAAACTTAGAAGTAAGGAAAGTATGGCAAGACTTTAAGGTGGGGCACATGTGTCTGTTTTCGCTTCAGAGTATGGGATTGTCATTTATTTCACGTTTATTGGTTTTGTATGTGCACTTTTTCATGTGTGCGTTTTATGTTGATTGTTAATGCTTTTTGTCATTAGATAAGTTTAAATAGGCATCATGGGTAGTCTATAATGGATGAAATTCATTTTCATTATTTCTTATGGGGGAATTTTACTTGGCCCTCGACCAAATCGTAAGTTGACCAGCCTTCTGGAATGAATTAAATTTGTGTTCCAAGGTACCACTGGACTGCATTTGAAAACTTTTAAGCTTTATGGTTTCAGGACAGAGTAGCCACTTAGGAACTTAGTTAGGAACATTATGGCTTTTTGGTTGAGAGAGTTAGATTTGGTGCTGTTATTAACGCTAATGGCACATCAGCCTAAACAAAGGGCTGCATAAGCCGAAGTACGGCTTGCATGTGTAACCTGGTTATTTTGTTTACACAAAACATTTTGTTTATAATTGCACAAAATCTGTTTATTTATAATATATGATTATATATATTATATAAAGACTAGTATTCAGGTTACAACTGAAGCTTTGAAGAAAATAAAATGCTTTATTTTTTTAATAAGCTGTTGTATAATTAGACAATTAGACTGTAGACTTCTGGCGTTGTTACCAGTATAGTTCAAATCTATTTCATGGCACACAATCACACTGGTAATGACTATGACACCAGTGTACTGCCCACCCCTGACTCAAACATCAGGAAACACTAAAAACACAGGAAAAGCAATGGGATGGCCAGTGACACCTGCTGGCCAAATAGGGAAATGACACGCAGGACAAGATAAGGCAGGGAGTATCCTGCCAAAACGTTTATAAAGACACCACATTCTTTCAAGCACAAATATATAATTCAGGGCATACTTTACTAGAAGGAAAAAACTGCATGCAATTTAAGTTTTTCGAGTTTAGAGTGTAAAAAATAATAAATCTGTGCTCACCTCAGCTCACAGCATTTCTGGATTGTCTCAGACATAACATTACATCAGACTAAGTAAATGCATAAAACTTGTATTCAGCTTTTAAGTAGCAGCCTCTGGTTTTGCAAACAAGACCAGTATCACAACGCACCCGTGTGAGAACTAGTCCTATGCTCCCTCTGTTCCATGGATGGGGAATCCATGATCTTTTGGGACTGATCTGCCACTGCTGCAGAGAGATCTTGTTGAAAAAGTATTTGACTTTGCCGAGTCATTAAATGATGAAGTGGAATTCTTGAGTTTTCAATCAAATTGACCAAAATTTGAATTAGGGCCACATAATGATAAAGAAAAGGGACAGTTTTTACAATGGATTTTGGTAGAACAATAACTGAAATAGTATTTCAAGGTTTTTCTCAAACTTTATTGGCACCTTAATTCTGAGACAAGTTGCCCTGAAATTCAAGTATTGACTTATGCAAGCTGGAATATTGGGTGTATCGAAAGGGAAGTGGAAGTACTGAAACATTTGTCAGCATGTTGAAAGGTTAGTGGATGTATCAAAAGGTGGGCATGTTAACCAGAACAGAAGCTGTGGCCTCTCTGGCCTATGGATAATTTCCTGTTTGTATCACCAGCTGTTCCTGCCCTTACCCATGAGTCCCGAAGCATCACTCGTCACCTAGTCAGGACACACCCACTTTATATCTGTGCAATGAATCTTGGCATATGTTGGACTGCAATGGATCCATTGGATGCATCCTTCACGGAGTGGCAAAAGGACACATTTCTAGACTGCATTTGGAGCCTTCAAAATGTGATGTCCTTGTCCACCTCTGTGATGCATTCCATCATCAAATTGAGGGCAGTGGTAGCGTAATAGTTAGGGATGTGCACTTGTAATTGAAAGATTGCTGGTTTGAATCCTTGACCAATAAGGTACTGCTTCTTCAGGGCACTGAATTAGCTGTTCCCTGCTATGTCAAATATGGGTTTAAATGCAAAGGGCATTTTTTGTTGTTGTGTGTCAACAATTATCACTGATCATCCATCCATGTATCCATTTTCCAACCCGCTACCAGGTTACTAATTATAAAAATTTGAATGCAGCCTTAGAAGACTGCAGCCTTTTAATTCAGACACAGAGTGTGGCAAAGAGAGTAGAACCATGCCCATAATTTGCTTTGTACTTTTTGAAAGTATGACAGAAAGTGTCAACAAACATAGGAAATGTCTTGCGCTATATGAACAAATATAAAGCAGGCATTTAATTATAGATATCTGTTAATCATAGTCATTGCTTGACCTATATGTCTGGTCTCTCTGAAATATTGTGTATTGACAGAATTGTTGGGCAATACAAATAACCTTTTGACACACTTGCTTTATTGCACACGTCACCTTTCCCCATGCCCACCTTTCAATACACTCACTACTCTATTCTTCAGAGACTTATTTCTCCCAAAGTTGAAGTAACACCACTTAGTGGCAGCAAAGGAAAGCTTGAAAGCAGTCAATGTTTTATGGATCTTATTACTGCTCCACAGAAACATTTTATGGATGAAGTTCTACACCTGGTTTCATTGTCAGACAAATTGCCCCAAAAAAGAAGCAGTGCTTTGTGGCAGCTGAGGGAAACGGTAGCTGTAGGAAATACTCGGTTTTGTGATCAAAAAGTACAACTCCAAATCAGAAAAATTTGGGACAGGGTGGAAAATGTGAATAAAAAAGGAAAAAGCAAGTTATAAATTTTCCTCAAATTTTATTTCGTTGCAGACAGTAAGAACACAAAATAATTTGTTTTTTTTTGTCAACGTCATTTGATTTGTAAATAAACATCCATTCTTGCCATTCAGGCTTACAACACATTTCAAAAAAAGTTGGGACAGTACAGCATTTACCACTTTGTACAGTTTCCCTGTCTTAACAACACTTAAGACATTTAGGCATTGAAGAAATCAAGTGACTGTTGCAGGTGTTAGTTTGTCCCATTCTTCCTGCAAACAACGTTTTAGGTGCGCAACAGTACGGGGTCTTCGTTGACGCATTTTTCATTTCAAAATGCGCCGAACATTCTCTATACAGTAGGAGACAAATCAGGGCTACAGGCAGGCCAGTCAAGCATCCGCACCCTCTTCTTATGCAGCCATGCCTTTGTTATGCGCGCAGTATGTGGTTTGGTATTGTCTTGCTGAAATAAGCATGGGTGTCCCTGGAAAAGACGTCGTCTTGAAGGCAGCATTTGTTCCTCCAAAACTGAGATATACTTCTCAGCATTGATGGTGCCATTGCAGAATTGCAAGTTACCTTTGCCGAAGGCACTGACACAACCCCATACAATGACAGACCCTGGCTTTTGGACTTGTATCTGGTAACAGTCTGGATGGTCCTTTTCCTTTTTGGTCTGCAGCACACGGCGTCCATTTCCTCCAAAAAAAGATGTGAAAAACCAATTTGTCTGACCACAATACACGTTTCCACTGCACAATGGACCATCCCTAATGCCTCCGAGCCCAGAGGAGTCGATGGTGCTTCTGGACACTATTTATGTAGGGCTTCCTTTTGGCTCAGTACAGTTTTAGCTGGCATTTCCTAATGTAACTACATATTGTAGTGCTTGAGAGTGAGTTCCTGAAGTAGTCCTGAGCCCACGCAGTTATATCATTTATTGATGACGGTTTTTAATGCAGTGCCGTCTGAGGGCTCGGAGATCACGGCCATTCAGTTTAGGCTTGCGCCCTTGGCCTT
>JAODKF010000104.1:440992-465500 GCA_026779585.1 Mormyrus proboscirostris
CTTTATGCTAAACTGCATGGTTGAAACAAAATCCTGGTTTGGATTTTTACTTTCTGGACCTGAAATGTCCGCCTCTGGTTCCGGATTAGCACAGAATGTAATTAATGGAAAGTGTGTCTCCATGGCAATGTGGCCATAGTCAGGGCTTAATTTAATGGAGGTTCCTGTTTGAATCACATAGGGAATAAACATTTAAATCACATGATCCCAAGCCACAACAAACACTAATTAGGAGGAGCTAATGACCAGCTAAATAAGATACAAGCATTGTTGTCTCCAGTTTAATGGGACTCATCTGTAGTACACTGCCCAGAATGGTGTCATCAGACAAACTTATGACTAAGTTGAAATGGATGTTTTAACCCATTGACAACCTTTTATCACAATATGTCAGTTACCTAAGCCTAAAACTTTTTTTAGAAAATTTGTTGAAATCCTGTCTGTTGGATTAACATAATTATTGTAATTTATTATTGGATTTTTGTTTACATAACAACAGTGGCCTGTACTACAAAGTGGGGTTACTGGCTTATTGGGGTATCTTGTACGATTTAAGGTGGTCTGGCAAAATGTAAGTTAACGAATATGAAGTCCATTTAAACTGAGGTACCTTAAATCTGAAAAGTTACCCCGATAAGCCAGTAACCCTGCTTTGTAGTACAGGCCACAGGTTTAGATTGAATTTCCTTCATCTATTGCAATCATTTGTTTTTTTCCAGCATATTTCTAAGTGAACACATAAACCAAATAGAAAGTCAATTTTAACTGTTTGCTAATTATTTACTGTTTCTCCTAATATTTGCTTATGCTATAGGTAATTTATGTGTATTTTTCAAGGTCAGGTAGTGAATTGTTATGTTTCTGTCTGGGATGTTATGATGCACTCATTTCAAAATTATCGGTCTCTGATTAGGAGGGTAGTCAGAACTGTTTCTGTGTTTTGCTTTTCTATGGCCAGATGCAGTGACATGGGAGAGAGATTGGGGGGGCAAGTTAAGTTAAATACAGTGTGTTTTTTGGGTGGGAGTTGAATGAATTCAAATTCATAAAATAAATATAGTGAGATACATGTTCCCCCACCCCCCTGGTACCTATACCTATGGCCGGATGTGTAGGTAAGGAGGAGTGACCACTGCAACCTTTTTTCCTGGTCCCCTGGTCCTTTTGGGTCTTCAGACTCTGTGGCCAGCAGCAGAATACATGACAAATGTTCAATGTTCACTCAGTTCCAATCTGAAATATATTATGTGAGAAATGAGGAGGCCTCTTTGTCTTATATACCAAACTCATGGGATATCCCACTGTAGCAGTTTGGAGAGAACCTGTGTGGGTTGTTGTAAAGGGCACCTTCTACAACTTGTTATGATCACATTTTTATCTTCCATGTAAGTATACTGGGGTAATGTTGCCAAATACCTCTGGGAATTTGGTTATAATTTTTGCCCCCAGATTTCAGCGTGGTGTTTTCATGTTCTTTCCATACCTGTGGGTAGTTCAGATTCTTCCCAATTTCTTCACATAATATTAAGAGTATCAAAATAGCCAGCAAGGGACTGGAAGCCCATCCACAATGTCTTCTGCCTTGTGATTCCTGGGATAGACTCCAAGATCATCGTGACCCAGATGGATGGTTTTATATAATTATTTGTTTTTTATACTTCGTTTTCTTTCTTGTTAGACTTTGTATGAAATCTGTACTATAAAGAAATTACATTACTTGTATAGCCTGCTTCACAGTTTGTCACTGACCAATGGTGTGAAGTGATTAGGATTATAATCACAGGACAACAAGGTTTAAATTGTGTGTGGATATCCTCAACTGTTCATTTTAATGTTTGTGTTAGGACTGGTTACACTCTTAGAAAAAACTATACATTTGTCACTGGGGTTGTTCCTTTGTAATTGTACCTTTAAAGGTACAGAAATGGAGTCTGAGGAACAACCCAAAAAGTACAAACAGCATTAATGTACCGTCAATGGTACAGATTTTTTTCTTAGTGTTCATTTCTTTGCCTTAAAAGGTACCATTACCTACAGCTAAGTGTTAAATTTGGCAGACCCTTGAGGGTACTGCCCTAGGGAGAAGCAAAGGTACAAAATTTTACCCTTTTTTCTGACAGTGTAGAAACATGCCTTTCCGGTATGCTAAGAATTTTGGAAGCGTCAATGGTAGCAGTCCAGAAGCTCATTTTTTATATACTTATACTCTTGTTAAAGTTTTGTGTTTTTTTGTCTTGCAGTAGAAGACATTTCCAATTTAAGGATTTATTTATTGATTGATGTTGTGTTTTGTGTGTGACTTGCGGGGATGTAAATTAATAAGCTTTGAGATGATACTTATGCAGAGGTCTTGAAAGGCCCCAGGCCTGCTTTCTGACCCCTGCCCCCTGGGGGTCCTGTGAAACCCAGCATTCTGACCCCTGCCTCATGGAAGATGCCCAGGTGCATTGTCTGGGGGAGCCCAGCATTCTGATCTCTGTCTCCTGGAAGACACCCAGGCATCTGTCCTGGAAAGCCCAGTTTTCTGACCCCTGCCTTCTGGAACATGCGTAGGAACCTGTCCTGGGGAGCTCAGCTTTCTGACCTCTGCCCTCTGGATGATGCCCAAGTGCCTGTCCTGGGGAGCCCAGCTTTCTGACCCATGCCTTTTTTTCTCACCAGGGCAAGTATGGCAAGCGGAAGGGCCGCTTCAAGCGCTCTGACGGCAGCACCTCCTCTGACACCACCTCCAATAGCTTTGTCCGACAGGTAGGCCCCACTCTGCTAACTCTGCCCAGCCCACTCACTCTTTCTGCCTGCTTCTATCTTCATCCAGTGTCATTTGGTCTGAGGTAGAGGAGTAACACTGACATGCCTGGTTTCTGAGGCTACAGTTTGATCATTTTGTACTGTTTTACATTTTAAAAACCTTACATGGTCTGTGGTGTTTTAATAGGGACATTCTTTCTTTTTCACATTTGAAAAGCTTGATAGACACCAGAAACACCAGACCAGCCATCCATTTAGAGGCCATAATTCTGCATCATTAAGCCCTGTAACGGTGCCACATGTTAGAAATTATTTCATTTGATGATCACAATATAATTCAAATCATTATTTCTTTAATTTAATGCTCAACCTTAGCTTAAAATTACCTTAAACATCTTCAGAACATGAAAAAGATGACAAATTGTCATAGGGCATAACACTGACAGGGCAGTTTGTTTCTGGGCTTTTTCTATGACTGTCTCGCTGCTTATTTTAGGCCACCGGCTCGACAGTGCTGATGTCTGTTATTGTAATTGCTTGTTTTCTGTATGTCCTGGATTGCAGGGCTAAAGGGAGTGAAAGAAGTTTTCTAGTATTTCCAGTTTAAAAGTTTAAAAGGCACAGTCTACTGACTTTAAATATCCAAAGTACCACCACACCACAATGTATTTCTACCTTGTTTATCCATGATATGTCCTTTTTCAAAGGATGTTGTGGCTGCTGAGCTGTTGCTTTCTTCACTGGCACTTGACGCTTGGCACTTGAGGAAGCACTAATCTCTTCCAGTATATTACCAAAACAGTAGTACGTGGGGTGCTCTGCTAACTCAGTCATCCTTGCTGTGTGTTTGTTGGGTGTCAGTTGTCCATCCTTCAAAGACTACAGTATGATTGTTTGGATTTGCATTAATTTCTGTGTTTTAACATGTCCTGAATTGTGCTGTCAAACCATGTTCCTTATAGACGTTTCATTGAATTTTGTCATTTTCTTATCATTTCAATTTTATATGGTGTCAAGTGTATATGTTGTTTATATAGTCCAGCCCTATTGATTGTAAATGTTATCATTAGTGGCCTTTGCTAGCAAGTGGCTTTCGTTGAAGTAAGCCTTTGTTTGTTAAGTGTTGCATTTGGGTTGTTCTGCTCAGCCCAATTCGGGGTATTGGGTATTGTTTTATACAGTAAGTGGTTTCATTCATTACTTACGCCAGTTGGAGCATACCCTTAGACAACAGACAAGACACCCAAGGAGTGCCTTAGCCTGAGTCTCATAATATGCTTGTTGAAAGGAGTAACATCAGCCACCATTAGAAGGAGCCAATCCACTACAGCAACAGCTACTGCAGAAATATGGAGTTTACAGAGCTCCCCTGACAGCAATTAAAAATGGACATCTTGCTGGAGAGACAAGATGCTCCACGCGCTTATCAGGATGGGCCGCCTCAAACTGGGACCCAAGTACTACCATGCATCAGGTGATGGTTGAGCACCACACCAGCCCCGATCCCCAACAGGCCTGACCACGTTAGCTCTCCGATGGTTTTGAGTAGGCTGTAGGATTATTGTTTCAATACTGATTCATTAGGCAGCCAGTGGTGTGCATACCTGCCACAGTTCTTCTTCTCCATAGCAACGTTTCTGTGCTGTGCGGGGTGGTGGGGGGGGGGGGATGTTGTTTCTGGAAAGCAGGGAAGTACAGATTGGCAATTCAGCTGACAGAGATCACCAGAAGAACCATAGGGATTTACCTTCATTAGACTGAGGCAGGTTGGACCTATGATCAATATGAAAATGCATATTAAATATGGTTCTCTCTTTAAAATTTGCTAATTAAATGTATATAGGTCATTAGTTGGATAGTCATAATGGTCTGTGCATCTTGGTAGCCATGAGGTTGTGCGAATACAAATTAATGCATAGGTACTGGCTGCACACTCAGCCAGGCGCCTTTTACAAACTGCTCTGCATAATAGCTGACAGCAAAACATCACTTCAAAGAGAAAAGTAGCGACTTTAATGACAGTTAGTCTATAGTCATCATAGATGGTCATCCTTTGGCTTGGAGACCTCCTGTTGCCCTTAGGGCTGGTTAATTAAGACAATACTTTGTTTTCTGAAATATATGCATTTTTAAATGCAATGCAATTTTATTTATATAGCGCGTTATCACAACATTACATTGTCTCAATGCGCTTCACATTTCTGCCACATAAATACCCCCCCAGTGAGTAAGCCGATGGCGACGGTGGCAAGGAAAAATTCCCTAGGAGGAAGAAACCTTGGGAGGAACCAGACCCAAAGGGGGAACCCATCCTCCAGGGGCCAGCAGAAGAGTCAAACAAAAACAGTATATTAAGGCAGAATAAATGGTATATTCATGTTACAGGGAGAATGACCTTGGATCTGTGGAGAATCATGGAAGAAATTTGAGTTTGCAATCATATCTGCATAGCCAGGCCAGGACAGAAGAGCTGAGTGCACAGGTCTTAACAGTAGCTACTGCCCCCCAGTTGTGCAAATATTACACAACATTAATAAGCCTACATTTGAAATGCATCATGCATTTCATTTACATGAAATCTTTAGTAGTGTGTTACTGTCATTTATCAATGGACTTTCCATCAAGTTTCTGCTGTGCCATCTTCAATTGTAATTTGAGATTATTTGCCTTAAGAACCTCCATTATACTGATATCCTTTCAAAGCTGTACCTCTGCCTTGTGTCCTATATTCTCAACCTGCCATGACCGTGGCATGGATGGATGGATGGATGGGTGGGTCCATGGATGGATGGGTGGATGGACTCTGTTTTAGATAGATTTTGCTTTCCCTTTAAACTGTGCTGACACATGCAGGTAACTCTCTGACTTTAAGGACTTTGGTTTGTGGTTACGGAAGCCTGCATTGCCACCTGGATGCATCTGGTATTACCTGGCCGTGACTGTTCCCCTCTATATCTTTATGCTAATTTGGTTTTGGGGTGTAAATGGGACTCCCATGTTACATTATTGTCAAAAAAAGTCCATGAGAGCTGACAGTATAGTGTTTTAGGACAGTAATTCTCAGTCCTTGGTGACCCGTAGACAGTCCTCATGTCCTTCTCAGCTCCTTGTAACAGGTATTTGGTGTTTTTGATTGGCTGGGAACTCAAAGGAATCAAATTGTGGACCATATGGGGGTTTCTGAGGACTGGGTTGAGAAACACTGGTTCTGGAGCTAACCTGCAGGTTGTTGGTTTGAATTCTGGAGGTAGCACTGTAGTATTGAACTGTGTGTTATTGAATGCTTTAGCTTTGTAGTAACTGGCAAATGTAAAGTAGATGCCTAGCCTATCAACTAGGGCTAAGCAGTTAATCAAATTTTAATTTCAGTTAAGACTTTGGCTTCTAACGACTATTAAAACAAAATAATCAAGATGAAACAATTATTGTGCCTCATTTGTGTTACAAATCCAGGGCACCCCCCGACAACCCCTTTTTATTTGCTTCTCATTTTAATTATATTTAGAGTTTAAGGAAAACCACTTTCAGACAGTTTTTTTTTTAATTTCCAAAAATGCACGATGTTTCCAAAGCCAATGAGTAATTGTGGTTTCAGTATTGGCTAAACTAAATGCGTGATTAAGATTTTTGTCACATGCCTTTCAACCATCTTTCAACCACTTAAACTAGTAAGAGTTGCAGGAGGCCTGGAGCCTGTCCTTTAAAAAATACAGACATATTCCACTCTTGCCAGTTAGCTTCACTGCTTGTTTTTGGCCTGTGGGAGAAAATGCAAACTTGAGAAACCCGCAACCCTGGAGGTGTGAGCCAACATCGCCATCCACTGAGCCACTGTGCAACCCATAGATATTCAATGATATTCACTCACTGGGCCTTCGCGGATAACTTGCTCTACACAAAAAAAAAAAAAAAAATGAGCAAGTTGAGGGAGGCGTAAAAATTATTTCCCCACGGGGATCAATAAAGTTCCATTATAAAGGTAACTGTTATTCTGACTTGACTTATAATTATTTTAACATTAGCACTGTCTGTATGGGTACTGTACCTTTAGCCTATTGACTACTGTGCTACATCCACTGCCCTGCTTGCCTTCTTGCATGAAAAGGGCCCCCAAACACTGCCTGCTGCTGGAGCACAGTCCCCAGCAAACTGTGTGATTTGTGGGCTCCATCGCCCCCATCTCAAAGCTTCTCCAGGTAGCTCTCATGACAGAGCTGAAGGCTCTTTTAGCCTGATTGAGGCTACGCTGTGTTAGATGAGGGGGGTGATTACTGTAGCTTCTGTCTGGGCTTCATCCTACAAGGGCTAAATATAATACAGAACTTTGCAAATGTAGCACAACGTCTGCAACCTGACCTGCCTCCCACCACCACCCACCCTCCCCCATTACCCTCTCTTCTGTTCTCCCTGTAGTTTGGTTTTGGAGGTTTGGGATTTGGACTCGTTCGTCTTCTTGGGAACTCGCTCTATTAGCTGCCTCCTCTCTCATGCACAAATGCGACCCTTCCAGGGCACCTCATCCACACACACCTTGGCCTGAGCCGGCCGCTCCATCTGCCAGCGTGCTGAGGTGTGCTGTGGAGTGTCGAATGCAGGACCTGAGCAATGGAGAAGCATGTGGTCACTGTGGTAAGCCTGGCTACTGGGCCTTTATGCTGGGGGGAGGGGTGTGTTTCCATCCTACATGCAGCGCTCTGCATGCTTGCCTGTTTGGGTCCAGTTCAGTTGGTGGCAGTGAACATTTATGTTTGGTTTATCCCCCCCTTATTTTAACTGCAGTATCTTCATTTTTTAAATGATCCATGTCGCTAGTTTGTAAATCCCCTCCAGTTCTTCTTACTACCAGCTTATTGTGTTACAGGGTTTTGGCCAACTAACTCACTGGCCCAACCATAAATGTGGGCATAAAGGCCATTATTTGTGTATATTTCATATATTTTATCAGTATATCCAAATCCATTTCCTTTTAGTAACCTTTAATTTCAATTTAAAGGGTTCTTTTCATCTTCAGCTATTAAATGTCATTGAAAGTATGCACCAGGTGTGTTTAATGAATACTTACGCTGGTATATTTATATTGTATGATAGACAATGCCTGTACTTTCTGTCCACTGTGTTTGTAATTTTGGGTTTCAGCTTGTGCCCATTTTAAATATGAATAGTTCTACACAAAAGACTGGCTTGGGTGTTCCTGATTCCAATGCTGCAGGTCAGCATGAGGGACCAGCGAACTATGATACAGGACAGAGGGACACCAAGACACAGAGTGACACAAACAGACAGAGGGGCATCAAGGGCAGAGGTGGAGATTTCAGGTCGAGAAAGTACATATCCAAATACAGTTGAGTACAAAGAGTTACAGTCACAGAGTACTCAACTGGTTGGTTGAAACAAAATCCTGGTCTGGATTTGTACTTTCTGAACTCGAAATCTCCACCTCTGATCAAGGGACAGAGTGATACAAACAGACAATGGGACATCAAGGGATAGAGTGACATAAATAGACAGAGGGACACCAACGGACAGATGGGCAGTAATGTAAACAGGAACAGTAATGCAGACAGTAACTGTAGATGGACAGATTGCTTTGAGTCGGATTTGTTACTGATACTTTGCCGTTGATCAAAAGACTGCCTTGCTCTGTTCAGTGTTGTTGCTTTTGTACCTTTGACAGTTAAGCATTTAGTCTTTCAGCAGTTCATCAAATCTCAGAATCTCAAAAGGTTTATTGTCACTGGTAACGCTACAAGTACTAAGTACAATGACATGCTTACTTGCCTGTTTCCTGCAGACTGGGTAATTGAGCACAGGATAACAAGACATGGAACAAGCACTTAGAATTAATATCAGTATGAATGTGTAAAAATAAACATAGATATGGAGACATATGTATCTAGAAGAATAAATATGATATAGATATGTACAATATACATGCATAGCAGCAGATAATAGTGAAAATATTGTGTGACACCAGAAATACAAACTATTCAGGGTTGTAATTCAATCTAATTCAATTCAGTGTTATTTGTATAGTGCATTTTCACAACATTACATTGTCTCAAAGCACATCCCTGCCCAAAGCCCCCATCAAGGAAGCCAGAGGCAACATTGGCAAGGAACAACTCCCAAGAAAGAAGAAACTTTGGGAGGAACCAGACTCAAAGGGGGAAGCCCATCCTCCAGAAGCCGGCAGAGGAAGTCACTTGAGCAAGATAGCAAAGTCCCAATTCACACTGCCCCAATTTTAACATTTGAGTCTCAAAGTGAGGGGCAGGCAGGTGATGGCTGGCAGTTCCTGGTGCTTTTTCAGATGGCAGGATGAACAGTGGTACGGAAGCAGGGTATATAGGGAAGATGTCACAGACAGAAGGGCAAGTAGGCAGGAAAGACGCCACAGGTAGTAGAGATGTTGCAGGCAGCACCTGGAGGGAGAGGAAACTGGAATCGCAGTTATGGAAAGTCCCTAAAACATCAACACTTCAATTCCACGAGGGAGTGTGCAGAGTGACATCACTGACAGTTCAGTTCATTCAAAGCCAATGGCACTGGCCCCACCCAGGTCTAACTGGGAGTGAGCAGTTAGCTAGAGCTAGAGTCCCTACAAGCTAGACTAAACAAGTGTGCTTTTAGTCTGTACTTGATTATTGACAGTTAGTCCGAATCTCGCACATCCAATGGAAGACTATTCCACAGCTGAGGAGCTCTATAAGGGAATGCCCTGTAGCCTGCTGTAGTTCTTTCTAACATAGGTACTAATAGATATTCTGCTCCTCAAGATCAAACAAACAAGATCAAACAAGGAGGCTTGTATGAGGCCAGTAGATCCTAAGGTATTTTGGTGCAAGGCTATTAGTGCTTTATAATTTCAGTATTTCATAGTCAATCCGAGACTTAGCTGGAAGCCAGTGAAGGGAGCATAGAACAGGGCTAATACGATTAATTTTTTTAGTGTTTGTAATAGGAATCGACTGATTATCAGTCTGGCTGATATTAGGATTTTGCCGATTATTGAGACCTGCTTTTTATTTTACTGATAACTGATATTATTACAAAATGCGGCTCCACTACCGTCTCTTCTGGGAGGAACCGCGCTGCTTCATTTAAAGTCCTGCCCATAACAATCTCTGATTGGCTAGAAGACATACTATTAATAGCCAATCAGCACTGAAGCCTCACTGTCACTTATACACGTCACTCAAGCACAGTGTGAAGCACTAAGGAGAAGAGGAGAGCAGCTGAGTGTGATTCCTTACTGAGGACTGAAGGTAAAGCAGCCCATGTTTCCCAAGTGAAAACAATACAATCCTCCAAACTGAAAAGACTACGTAGCTCTTGTGAGCTGTTTCCATAATGAAAAGCCTTTATGGTTTCCCGCTTATAGTGCTGAAATGTCGGAATAATGAACCTTGTTGCAGTGATAATGTGAGCATGCAGTGGGATGTGCATGCATTGTTAGTATCTGTAATAACCAAGTGTTAACAATAGAATTACCAGGGCTTATGAAAATTTTCAAAATACTTGTCCACCCCTACTTTAACCAACATGCAAAAAATCACCCTTATTAATCAGCTGCATACACACAAAACACCTTAAAACAATCGTATTCAAACATGAAGTGGTCCATAGCTGAATATAAAGAAGCTTATGAGTACAAAAACTTTTAGCAAATCCGATTTGCTAAAACTTAAAAATTAAATTTAAATTTTTTAGCAAATCCGATTTGCTAAAACTTTTATCCAAATCTCATACCATGATCCTCAGCCGGAAAAGGATAAAATGCTCTCTCCGGGTCGGGAATGGGGTCCTCCCCCAAGTGGAGAAGTTAAAGTATCTCGGGTCGAGTAAGGGAATGATGGAGCAGGAGATTGACAGGCAGATCGGTGCGGCATCAGCAGTGATGCGGGCACTGCATCAGTCTGTCATGGTAAAGAAAGAACTGAGCCAAAAGGCAAAGCTCTTGATTTACCAGTCGATCTATGTTCCCACCCTCACCTATAGTCACGAGCTATGGGTAGTGACCGAAAGAACAAGATTGTGAGTGCAAGCGGCCAAAATGAGTTTCCTCCACAGGGTGGCTGGGTCCTCTCTTAGAGATAGGGTGATTCGGGAGGGACTCAGAGTAGAGAGAGGAGCCAGATGAGGTAGCTTGGGCATCTGATTAGGATGCCTCCTGGACGCCTCCCAGGTGAGGTGTTCCGGGAAAGTCCCTCTGGGAGGAGGCCCCAGGGAAGACCCAGGACACACTGGAGGGATTATGTCTGTCAGCTGGCCTGGGAACGCCTCGGGATTTCCCCCAGAGGAGCTGGATGAAGTGGCCGGGGAGAGGGAAGACTGGGTTTCCCTGCTAAAACTGTAGCCCCCGCGATCCAACCTCGGATCAAGCGGGAGATAATGGATGGATGGAGTTTATGTAAGGATCTAGATGGGCAACCAGAAAGGAATGCACTATAGTAGTCTAGTCTGGAAGTTATAAAGGCATGTATAAGTTTTCATGAAAGGAGAGCATCTTCTGAGGCTTGGCTGTATTCCATGCTATCCATGGAATGCAGTTTTAGTAATACTACTTATTGGGGGGTTAACATAAGGAATTTTTTTTTCTATCCAGCACTAGATATCCAGTCGACAATCTTCTAACAGAGAGAGCTGTGATGCATCTCTTCTATTTGTCTGGAGAGAGACACAGACTTAGCAGTCACTAATGCTTGAGGCGCTAATGCTTGAAGCTCTCTTTTCAGGCAAATCCTGTTTAAATTCGCATGCATGATCAGAGTATCAGGGGGCAAGTTTCTTATCTCTATGTTTTATCTTCTTAAGTGGAGCTACAAGATCTGCAAAACGATTTCACTATGTTCACGTTTACCTATTAAGTTCATTTTCACACGAGGCTTTAGATGTAAGTTAAGTTTGAAGGACTGTGGAAGTTGGTTGAGAAAATGGTTGAGAAAACATTAACAAGTCATGATCTGAAAGTAAAGGATTCTGAGGGATAATAGGTACATGTTCCACCAGAATACCATAGCTAAGAATCAGATCCAGGGTATGGTTACAGGCATGAGTAGGCCTGGCTACATTCTGACATGCACCTACAGAATCAAGAATAGCAGCAAATGTTGTTGTTTAAGGATCACTTTCATTCTCCATGTGAATATTAAAATCACTAACAATCACAGTTTTCTCAGTAGTGACTACCAGCAGGCGGTCTACAGTATACACAATAACAATGGTGATTAGAGGTGAACTATAAGGAGATAAGCCAGTAAGACTAAGAACAAGAATTTCAAATGTGCTAAAGCTATAACCACTTTTCTTAGGCACTCCTAGACTGAAATATTGCAGCAACACCACCGCCTTTGTGATTTGGTCAAGGGTTATGCTTATAACTGTAATCAGCTAGAGTAGATTTACTGCCATGAATTCATTTGGTTTATGCCAAGTTTCAGTAAGGCATAAGACACCAAGACTATTTCATTTCATTTATTAGTAGCGCCTTAGGAGCCAATGATCTTACATTCAAAAATCCAAGTTTTAGCCTTGCATTACACCTATTATCTAATCATGGATTTGCTTTAATTTTTATCAAGTTATTATGACATACACTACAGTGGAATAGACCTCCATGATTAAAAGTGCGAGGAACAGACAGTTTCCTTGCAGTTTTCCTTTTCTTTATATGCCGAGTTGCAAGTAAAGTTGCGAGTCTCAAAGGGACAGCTATCTGTGTCCTTTAGCAGCCCGAGATTCAGAAGGACCCCACAGCAAGCCCTTTTGCCGCACATACCAGGAATATCCTGACAAGGATATCGCCAACCCAGGATGCCTTCTTGGCAGAGGAAGTTCGTTTGAACTTAAGGCAGCTCCCAAGCATGGCGGTGGAGGCAAACCAGTGACAGGTAGCCATAGACAGCAGTTTGCCTATGGATCCGCTGGATGAACTGCCCGAGGGGTCCCTGATTGCAGGGGAAAAGAAGAGGTGAAAAAGCCGGAAATACACAGAGACACCCACAGTTGTTTTGGGGGGCTGTTTCCCTTTCTTCCACTTCCACTCACTACTGTTTGGGAGGAGCGCCTGCCGACCTGGTACCTGGAGGTGTGTCAAACGGAAGTGGCTATCGTGACCTTGGACTGGCTGCCTAAAGTCCATTCCAGCGCACCTCAAATAATGAAGCCGGTAATGTACCCCTTTGCTGGGACTCGCCAGGCTTTTAAAAGGGCCAGGTCAATTTGGGATGCCAACGCCTGCACGTGAGGTGCTAACCCTGGCTCCCATCTCTGACATGCCTGTCCTGCCGGCACCTGACGTGCCTGTCTTGCCTGTCCAGCTGGCGCCTGACGTGCCTGATCCGCCTATCCCACCTGTCTTGCTGGCACCTGTTCTGCCTGAGCCGAACCTGCTTGTCCCTGCGGCTACTGCGCCACCCAGCGAGGCTCTGGCTGCTGCGATGTCCCCAGCTGGTCCCAAGTCAGTGGTTCCTGCGGTGCCTCCTGTTGGTCCCAAGTCAGCGGTTCCTGTGGCGCCCCCCAAGGTGCCTGCTGCGGCTCCTGCTGTGACTCCTACTGTGCCTGCGGCTCCTGCTGCAACTGCACTTGCACTCGAGGTCCCGGCATCGCCTGCAGCTCCGCCCGCAGCTGCGCCGCCATTCGAGGTTCTTGCTGTGTCACCGCCCTCCAAGGTTCCTGCTACATCGCTGCCCTCCAAGGCCCCTGCTGCGCATCCTTTGCCACTGCCCGAGGCCCAGGCTGCACCAGCGGCTGCACCACCTGCTGCAGCTGCTCTGCCAGCAGCTGCGTAGGTCTTCTATCCATACCCAGAATAAAGAACCTTACTTTTGGGGGAAGAGCATTTGCTCATAAAGCACCATAGTTATGGAATAAACTTCCCATTAGTGTTCGGAACTCTGACACAATCTCTGTTTTCAAGTCAAGTATAGTAAAACCCCTTTTTCTAAGGTGAATGGGAAATATGGAGGTTCATAGTCATTTGAGATTAAAGGTGAAAGGGGGGATTGGTGCTGTCATCCTGCCACTTTTGCCGATCACTCAAGTTGTCGGCGATAATTTAGCTGGATACCAAAAGCCCTGGAGGTTAGGTGTAAGCCAATAACTCTTCTCCATCTTCTCTTTCCAAGCTGTTCCAAGCCACGCCTACACCACTTGAATCCTCACCTGGGCTCCTTGGAGAAAACTGTATGAAACCAACTGGAACTTATAAAACTATATGGACTCAAATGAATATGATTGTGAATACAGTTTCATGCTACCCGTTCGCCCAGAGGAGGATGGGGTCCCCTTCCGAGTCTAGGTTCCTCTCAAGGTTTCTTTCTGCCAGAGGGAGTTTTTCCTTGCCACTGTCGCCACAGGCTTGCTTGGTGGGGTTATAGCTGGGTTAATGTAAAGTGCTTTGTGACAATGACTGTTGTTTAAAGCGCTATATAAATAAAATTCAATTCAATTCAATTGAGTTGCTCACTGCCCAAGCTCCCGGCTCCTCCTGCAGCTGCTCCACCCATGCTCCCAGCTCTGCCTGCAGCTGCTCCGCCCACACCTGCAGCCCCAGCCCAGACTCCGCCTGTCCCGGTCCTGGACACTGCTCCAGTCCCCCAGGCACCAGTCCCAGTCCCCAAGGAGCTCCTAGGCAGTTTGACCACTGCTCCATCCCCCTTGGAGGAGGAGGAACTCGAGTGGGACCTCTCGGGGACCTCCCTAATGATTCCTCTGCCCTCGGCCTGGTCAGGTTGATCCCGGCCAGAACCCCGCCTTTCAGTGTCCCGAAAGGGGAAAGGACACAGGCGCAGAGCCAAGGTACCTCCCGCTTTGCCCTCTGGCTCACCGTCACTCACCTTAGCTGGGGCTTGGAGGGCGCCTGCGGGTCCTTTGGCTCCAGCTTGATGGTTGCCTGCGGGTCCCCCTCCGATGCCTTCGCCGGCTGTGGCTGCACTGTCGCCTGCTGCAACTCCACCTCCCTCCTTGCCTGCGTTAGGCTACCCTCCGACTCCCTCCTCGCCTCCCCTGGTGCCCCCTTTGACTCCCTCCACAACTTCTCCGTTTGTCCCTTAGCCTGTCTCCTTGCCCCCTTCGTGGTCCCATTCTGCTCCTGCCTCCCGGTCACCTGCAGCCCCTCCGGCTGCCACCCATCGACCTTTCCTATTTAGCCTCCTGTGTTTCCTCCTCGTCCCTCTTTGTCTTCTGTCTCAGCTCCTCGTCCTCCTGTCATGCCTGTGTTCGCTCCTGGGCCTTTTCTTTTCGCCTGTTGGTGTTCCCCCTTTGTCTCCCTTCCTGGTCTGCCTGTCTGCGTTTCCTGTCTTGTGTCAGGTGTTGTCTTGGTTTTTGCCCCTGTGCATGTTCTGTGTTTTGGTTTTGATCCCTGTGCCCCAGTGATGTGTTTTCCTCTTGTTTTCCAGGTCCTGTTTTCCCAGTCTCGTCTTCTCTGTCGCCTCCCCTGAGGCACGCCCGGAGTGCATACCTTTGGGGGGGGGTTCTGTCATGTTCTGTCATCTAATCTTCCTGTGTGCCATGCCCCCTTCGTTATCTATACCCCTACAGCTTCAACTTCTGGACAGATGATCTCACATTGTCCTCAATCACCCTCTGACACGATGAAAAATTCATTGTGGATCATATGATGGTGAGCTGGCCAGGTCTTGTTGCAGCCAAGCTACCCCAAATGCTTCAGAACCCGCCCCCCCCAAAAGGTGCGCACTCAACAGGGAACAGTGAGCAAGACAGACACACAGAAGAGACACAGAGACAGGAACTCGGACAACAACTGACGAACCACCGGGAACGCAGACAAACAAACCAGAAAGGGCGACACGGAGGGAACACCGACAGGCAGAAAAAAAGGGCCTGGAGTGAACACGGGAGGCACAGAGGGATGAGGAGCAGAGACAGGAGGGACAAAGGGACAAGGAGCGAACAAGGGAGACCAGACAGGAATGGTCAGGGACCAAGGGGAGCCCGAGAGAACCCAGGCGGGCGAGGGAAGGCAGCCGGAGGGGCCGCAGGTGACAGGGAGGCAGGAGGGGACCA
Source organism: Mormyrus proboscirostris (assembly GCA_026779585.1). NCBI lineage: Eukaryota > Metazoa > Chordata > Actinopteri > Osteoglossiformes > Mormyridae > Mormyrus > Mormyrus proboscirostris. The sequence goes on from JAODKF010000104.1 coordinate 456,767, forward strand.
CGAAGGGGGCAAGGAGACAGACGGAGGGTCAGACAGAGGGAACGAGGAGGGAACTCTGGCGCAGGCAGGCAGGAGGGGGAAGCCACGGCAGGCGACGGCGCAGCCGGAGCCTGGGAAGGCGCCGTCTGAAGCTGAAGCAGGGGGGCCCGGAGGCGGCTGACGAGGCACCGACGAAGGGACTGCAGGTGGGCGATGTGACACCGGAGGGGGACCCAGAGGTGACAGCCGAACTGGCGCCGCAGGACCCGCAAGCAGCCACTGAGCCACAGCCAGGGGACGAGCGGGTGAGCCAGGGGGCAGGGACACCTACCCCTTCCCCCTGCGGGCGGGACACCGACAGATGGGGTTTAGGCCGGGATCCCCCATGCTGGGGTGATGGTGGAGGAGTCCTTCCCCCACCCAAGTCTCGTGGCCCCAGTAAGAAGATCCCCGAGGGGTCCCATTCAAGCTCCTCCTCCTCCACCAAGGGAGGAGGAGCGATGGTGAGATAGTCCGGGACCTCCTCGGAGACAGGGGCCATCGGCCCTGTGGTAGGAACGGGAGCCTCGGGCGGAGCTGGTGAGATGGGCAGGACAGGCGGAGCCGGCGAGACGGGCCGGACGGGCGGAGCAGCTGCGGGCGGAGTAAGGTGCGCGGGAGGAGTAGGGAGCTCAGGGCATGGCAGCTGTTGCTGGGACAGGCAGGATGGGCTGGACAGGCCGGACGGGCGTGCAGCCAGCAGGGGGCGCCGCAGCGGGCACCTGGACAGGCAGGACAGGAACGGCAGGACAGGAACGGCTGCAGTAGCGCCTCAGGCGAAGCGGCAGGTGGTGCAGGGACCTCGAGCACAGCGGTGGGCAGACTGTCCGGGCAGGTGACCCAGGAAGCAGAAAAAACACACAAGGGTCCAGGTCAAAGTTTGATGAGGGAACAGGATGGCCAGCAACACCTGCTGGCCAAATGGGGAAGGCAGGGAGGAACAGGTGCTGAATTCATTCAGAATCAGCATTAATTTCTCACAGGTCCTCTATCATGATTTTTTATTATTTTGTCTTTTATTTTATACTTACATTCCCATGGCAGCATGATGCAATAAAATCCATTGAAATGCAACTTCAGGGGACTTCAATGGCGCTTATGTTTACAGTGCAGCAAAGCTAGAAGTTTATTACGTGTATTATTCATTACATTGCATAGTGAACAAATGCTTCCAAACGTCATTTCCAGGAAGCCCAGTTTCCCTGGGCTGCTGCGTGGCAATTGAAGGAACTGTTAAAAACAAATCTTGTTAATCTGCTTTCAGTATTATTATTAAACGTTTCCTCTGACATCAAAAGTGACTGCATCTTGCAGAGGGAAATCCTGATGACCAGAGAATAGAGTGTGCTGCTTCCCCAAATGGGAAAATATACAATATATATTCATGGAGTAAAACTGAAAGCTATTGGGATCAGATAGGAAACTTGAAGGCTTTCTGTTAAAGTAAACACTAAATATATGTGAGCTATGTGATGTCCAGAAAAATCTGCTGTTCTATTGATTTGTGTACATACTGTCAGAGTGGAGAAACAAATGCAAACCTGGGTCCATAAACACAGCCAATATTCAAGCTAGACAGCCCTATTTTTTCCCATTTACAGTCTGGGCATATATGCCCAGCAGTGTTATGAATAGACTAAGCTATGTGTACTAGTATTAAATGTACGTTGCACATCAAAAGCATCCTGTGAGAGAACTAAAATGTCCAGACTATTATAATATATATTAATCATTAACATTATAGGATTATATGATTATAATTTATCATCATCTAATATTTGTTATTATGGTATAATATAGAAATTCTATGTGCTGATGTAAGGATGTTGTGATATTCTTACACACTGCCTATGAATGTTCTATGAATGCATTATAAAGGCATTATGAAGGTCTAGTTAATAGAAATCATTATCAAAAACCTTTATCCGTAATCTAGAGCCAAGGTGTTACCCCAGCTGGAAGATGGGTCAATGTCTAAAACATTTGATTTACAGCAACCACTTTCACAAAATTTTCACATCTTTTGGTGCTGTAGAGTGGCGACGTGTTGAAAGCCGCTCCTCGCAGATTTGTCTGTTTTTATATTGTTTTGCAGCCAGCGAGTAGTTTAATCCAGTACGATAGGCAAGCACTCCTAAAAATTAGCGAACAATATGGAAATACTGCTGTTTCAGACCCTGAGGTGACTTCGCTACTCACCAGCACATCACTTCCAAACGAACTGAATGCATTCTATGCACGCTTTGAACTCACTAACTCCTCCAGAGCAGGCTCCGGCGATCTGCATGACGTCACTCCCACCGTGTCTGTCGCAGAGGTGAAGAAGGGCTTTTACCGAGTCAACATCAGTAAAGGCGGTCCTGATAGAATTCCGGGTCGGGTATTGAAGGTGTGCAGTAAACAGCTGTCTACCGTCTTTACAGACATTTTTAACAACTCTCAGCAGAGCTCAACTGTCCCCATCTGCTTCAAAAACATCACCATTGTCCCAGTTCCCAAGAAGAACAAAACCAGCTGCCTCAATGACTTTCGGCCTGTTGCACTAACCTCCATTACAATGAAGTGCTTTGAAAGGCTGGTAATGGGGCACAGCTTGAGCTCCATTCCGACCAATCTGCACCCCCTTCAATTTTCATATCGTCAGAAAAGATCCACTGATGACGCCATACCACCATGGCTCTCCTAGACAATAAGAATTGCTATGCCAGACTGTTGTTTGTGGATTTCAGCTCTGCATTCAACACAGTTATCCCCTCCAAGCTACCATCGTTGTGGGCCTGATCAGCAACAACGACGAGACGGCCTACAAAGAGGAGGTGAGACTCTTGGCAGAGTGGTGCCAGGAGAACAACCTCTCTCTCAATGTCAGCAAAACCAATGAGATGGTTTTGGATTTTAGAAGGCAGGATGCTGCTCATCCCCCTATCTTCATCGGAGGTGGTGCTGTGGAGAGGGTTAGCAGCTTCAGGCTCCTTCGGGTCACCCTCACTGCCAACCTCAAGTTCTCAGAACATATAGCAGCGGTCACCAAAAAAGCCCACCAACGACTTCACTTCCTCAGATGACTAAGGAAGGCTGGAGTGTCCACCTCTGTCCTCACCAGCTTTTACAGGTTCGCTGTGGAGTCCATCCTCACAGGGAGTGTTGCGTCTTGGTACGGCAACTGCACTGCTCAGGACAAGAAAGCTCTGCAGAGAGTGGTGAAAACAGCTCAGAGGATCGCAGGCACACCGCTCCCTGCAATAACGGACATTTACAGCACGCGTTGTCTCAGGAAAACTAAGAGCATCTTGAAAGACCCCAGCCACCCTGCACTGTCACTTTTTACTTTCCTGCCATCAGGCAAGAGACTCGATCAGGACAATTCACACACACACAACACGATTCAGGAGCAGTTTATTCCCCAGTGCCATCAGGATATTCAATACACAGTAACTGTGGTTCTCTCTCTGTGCGCAATAAATTTGTTCTTCAAACTATGTGTAATACTGGAACACAAAACAACATATTCTGCATTGTCACTTTACACTATGCAACTTGCTTCACATTATGCACTGACACTTTATGCACATTCACATTCAGCCTGTGACTATTTATTATTTATTGCTGCTGCACCACTTTGTCTTCTATGTATTTTGTGTATCATGTCTTATGTTCTGTCTGCGAGGGAGGGGTTTTCAAGTAAGAATTTCATTGTGCTCTGTACATATGTACTTTGTACATATGACAATTAACTTGAACTTCTATACTTAATATAGCTGGCTGAATAAATGAAATGGGTGCATATGTCACGGCAGGGCACCGGAAAAATAAGGAGGACTCAATAGCGGATTAGTCCAAGGGAAAAAAGGGCTTTATTATCCAAGAACCGAGGAGATTGAACAGGCAGGGGTCGGTCAATCAGCGATGGTATTCAGGGAAATAGGCAGGGCTCGGAATCCGTGGACAGGCAGGGGTCAGGCGATCAGTGTCGGCAGTAAGAGGGCTAGACTAAGAATTGGTGGTCAAAAAAAAACAGAACAGAGGTCAGGGGAACAGGCAAGGGATAAACGCTCGAAATTCGCACTGAACGCTGAAAATCTTGCATCTGGCTGACGTGTCAGAAGCGAATAAAAAGGATCTCTAATCACTCCGACAGGTATCAGCTGGAAGAGGAGGGCATACAGTAACCGGTCCTGCTGATTCTCGGGACCGGTGTGGAAGAAGCGCTCCGGCCGCTGCTTGACTCTCGTCTAGGGAAACCCTGGAAGCGTGGCAGAGGACCCCCGCATGATGTCATAGGGGCTTCCCCTGAGCGATCCATGACAGTACCCCTCCCTCCACAACCACTACTCGGCGTATGAACATGCCTCCCGGGACAGTGGCGTTCGAAGTCAGAGATCAGAGATGGATCCAGCACATGCTAAGCTGGAACCCAGAACCATTCTTTAGGGCCATATCCCTGCCAGTCGACCAGATACTGAAGGCCATGACCCCTTCACTGTACGTCCAGCAAGCAACGGACGGTGTAGACCTCCCCGCCGTCGATTAACCTGGAAGGAGGAGGAGGCAAAGCAGGAGAAGCCAGGGGATTGACCGCATTGGATTTCAGCAGGGAAACATGATGGACTCGCCGCATGGTCACCAGAAGACGAATGGCCAACAGACTAATTACCTTGGTGATGGGAAAAGGACCAACAAATCGGGGTGCCAAATTCTGAGATGGAACCCATAGCAAAAGGTTCCTAGCGTCCAACCACACCCTCTGTCCCACATGGAGAGTGGGAGCCCAAGACCTGCGGCGGTTGGCATATTTCTCCATGCGTGTACGAGCACGTAGCAGGAAGGACCTGGCCCTATTCCAGGTCCGTTGACAACGACGAAGAAAACAGTGGACGGTTGGAACCAGGACCACCTCCTCCACAGCTGGAAATAAGGGAGGTTGATAACTAACACAAAATTGGAATGGGGACATACCCGTGGAGGATACGGGCAGCGAATTATGGGCGTATTCCACCCAAGAAAGGAAACCACTCCACGATTCAAGTGAGTGCGAGGCCATACAACGCAGCATCCACTTCAGGTCCCGGTTGGCTCTCTCTGTCTGTCCATTGGACTGCGGATGGAATCTGGAGGACAGACTCGCGGTGGCACCAAGCAGCCTACAGAATTCCCTCCAAAATCTGGAAACAAATTGTGGACCCCTGTCAGAAACAATGTCAGATGGTAGACCGTGCAACTTGAAGACATGGTCCACTAATAACTGAGCCGTCTCCTTAGCTGAAGGCAGCTTGGGAACAGGAACAAAATGCATGGCCTTAGAGAAGTGGACCACAATCATGAGAACTCCAGTGAAACCTCTAGACGGGGGAAGGACCATTACAAAATCTAAGGATATATGAGGCCAGGGGCATTGGTGAACAGCTAGAGGCTGCAATAGACCTGCTGGAACATGGGAGTGATTCTTATTACGAGCGCACACTGGGCAGGCCGTGATGTAACCACGGATGTCCTGCAGCATGGTAGGCCACTAGAAGCACTGTCCAAGAAGTGCTTGGGTGCGACGCACGCCAGGATGGTAGTGGTTGAAAAATAGTGACCACATAGAATGGCAAGGAATTGAGTCACTTTGCCGACTGAAGATATTCGAGCTTCTTGTGTTCCGTTAGGATCAGGAGAGGGTCCTTAGTGCCTTCGAGCCATGATCTTGTTTAGTCTGGGAAAACACGAAAATACCATCCAGATAAACGAAAACAAACTTGTGTAACATGTCTCGCAGGACATTGTTAATCAACCCTTGGAACACGGCCAGTGCGTTAGTCAATCCAAAAGGCATAACCAGATACTCGTAGTGCCCGGATGGCGTGTTTTTGGCGGTCTTCCACTAGGGGGCGAGGTACCCGATAATAAATCGATCGCACAGTCAGATAGTCGATGAGGAGGAAGAGAGGATGCCCAGGCCTTACTGAATACCTGTTTCAGGTCCAAGTAGGCAGCAGGAACCGAAGACAGATCAGGAAACTCCTCCTTCTCCTCTGGAACCAATGAAGGGAGAGCCATGCGGAGACACTGCGAATGGCAAAAAGGATTCCAACCCATAATGGACCCCTTCTTCTAATCGAGGTGAGAACTGTGCTTAACTAACCAGGAGTGGCATAATACTATAGGTGCTTAGGGAGAATCAATCAAATACAAGGTAGTTCCTCCACATGATTACCACCAATAGCAAGACTCACCGGAAGTGTAGCACGGGTGATGGTGGCCATTCAACATCCATCCAGCGCATGGCCTACCAACTGCGTCTGGACTAGCTTACAGTAGTTGGCAGACTCCACTGGCGGACCAACGTGGTGTCGATGAAATTGTCATCAGCTCCTGAATCCACCAGGGTGGCCAAGGGCTCCTGGATATCACCATTGGAGAGCAGCACCGGAAGGAAAGTGTGTTGAATGGAGGAGGGAAATATCGGAGCTACACCCACCAGGACCATCCTCTTCAATGGTGGGTACGTCCTTTTACTGGGCATTTAGAAAGGTAATGTCCCACCTGCCCATAGTACACACAGGCGTTGGCGGTCCGTTGCCATTGTCGTCAGCAGGGGACAGACAAGTTCGGTCCACCTGCATGGCTTCAGCGTTGGACTCAGAAGAGCTCACACCAGCTGATTCACGGACACTCAAAATATCCAACAGTCCATGACGTTCCCTGTGGCACTGACAGAAGCGGTTGTCCACGTGAATAGCAATGTTGCTGGCATTTCTCTGGATTCCAATTCATCTTTTATGTTTTCAGACAGCCCATTATAAAATGCATCAAACTGAGCCTGCCTATCCCAGCCTGTGGACAGCACATGGGTTTGAAAAGCAATGGCGAAATCAGTCACTGAGCAATAGCCTTGACAGAGCTGGAGTAATTCACGTGTTGCCTCCCTGCCATGTGTCAAGCAATCAAAATCCTGCTTCATTTCTGCAGTAAATCCTTGCAGAGTAGTACAGAAAGGTGCCCTGGCTTCCCTCGTGGCAGTCGCCCTTTCGCAAGCGGGTCCGGTCAACAAGTAATTATATAAGCAACCCGGGTGCGATCTGTAGGAAATGCAGAAGGCTTGCAATCTGAAAATAAGAGAGCACTGTGACAAAAAGGAGTGACAGGTTCCTGGGTCACCATTATAATGTAGAGGCGGGGCAATCGGCGTTCACTGATCGGGGTGACCGTGGAAGCACAAACCGAAAAGGCATGATGTACCTGAGTCACTAGGTCCATCAGGTCGGTATTAAAAGACTCCAGGGAATCGCTGATCGCCACGAGCGCAGACTCATGCTGCCCAAGCAGGGTAACCTGCTTTCCTAGGGCATCAGCGAGGTGCTGAATGTCAGGTCGATTGGCAGGGTCCATCCCCAGGGCAAGAACAGATACTCCTAGTGCTGGCTGGCAGAAATGTTTCTCTCTGTTCTAGTAGGGGATTTAAACTATGTATGACCTCAGTCCTGCAGGGGAGTGTAAATCAACACACCAAGAGATTAAACAAGTGTAAACCAGCACATATGGCTGGGGGATTTACGCCTCTAAACTAGACTGAGGTTATTTTCACAGTTATAGACTGGTATTTCCTTATTCTGCTTGGTGCTACTCCTCAAGATATTAACCACTGTGACATTCAAAGCAGCCGTTTTATGCTGTAGGCCCTCATGCTGTAAATACTGGTTAGATGATGTGCCTCTATTACTACTTCAAGTAAGGCTGCACTGAGAAAATATTCCAGACAGCACTAAACCAGAACCAGCAAAACTGCTAGTCTGCTGGCCTTCAAAACAGTCACACTTCTAACTTTTTTTATATATATGGAATTGTTATTACAATGACAAACTCTGCCACTGCTGACCCAAATGCGGCCCCAGGAGGAACCCTGCATGAACACAGGGAGAACATGCCGACTTTGCAAACACAGCAAACCTGTGACCTTGTATGAGAGGTTAACACATCATAAGATTTGTACACATCAGAGGTGGCTGGTGGTCTTTCAAACAGGGGAAGCTGGCTAGTCCCCCCCCCAAAAAAAATCAAAAAGAGGTGCAGCCATTTTAATGCCACTCAACAAAAATACCAAAACTAAACACATGATACATATTCCTTGACTGCTGAATTTCGATTGAAGTTAAGGTTTTACAATGCTACGTTTTACAATGAAAGTTTAAAATACATTTGTTGTATTGCAATAGTAAACCTTCACGTTTTGTGTTAATGTTAATATTTAATGTACACTGGGGGATGAATGGCATTTTTAACAATAGTAAAAACTTTTCAAGTTTTAAAAATTTTTAAATTACTCATATCAGTTTTTCTCCGAGTGTTGAATTGCATTTTTTACATTGGCCCAAGTACAGAGTACAATGGTAATGTCACATATGTAGATCAGCTGAGATCTTCAGCTGTACCTTCTCATAACAGGATTGCTTGTGTATTAGCTGATGTAGCCAAGCAGTTTATTTTTGGTCTGGTTTCACTTTACCTGGAGCAGTATGTTTTGTTTTCTTGACAGACCTTTTTGCTTTGTTTGATTGTAGTCTTTTGTTTCTTTTATTGGGTGTGATCTGCAAACTGTGAGCCTAGCTGGGCCAGATCCCATTAAGGTGATGTTCAGTCTGTTTGCTGGAAAAGAGGTGAGAACATAAGAACATAAGAAATATACAAACAAGAGGAGGCCATTCGGCCCATCAAGCTCGCTTGGGGAGAACTTAAC